>CM031233.1:119165035-119646097 GCA_018340775.1 Taxus wallichiana var. yunnanensis
AAGAAATGAGTGGGAAGTTGGAAAGCTTGGAAAAGCTAAGTAAGGATATCTGAAGCTCTGAAATATACACCTCTGAAATGGGTTTTGGAGCTCAAACCTTCTTGGAAACAAATTGAATCATCATTGGGTCTTTTGCCAACAATTTTCCATGATGCCAGCACATGCCTGGTGCAGAGTGCGTCACGGTACCCCAGAAGCTTATGTACCTAAATATTGACATCATCTGCAATGCCCGAAGTACACTCCTCGTATGAATCCAAGATTCCATGAACCACAGTTCATCATGTGTAGTATCGGTCGATGACATTCCTAGCCCACACTTAAGACAAATCTTCATATGAGGAATTGAATGCCTTAAGTGATGTTACTATTATGGAAGAATGGACTTTCCCATTTGACCTTTGATAGACAACCAGTCCCGATGTTCTTTCTTTTCTCAATTTGTCTCTTTTCATTCACTTTACTTTTTTTTGGTAGTAACATTTTACCTTTTCCAAAATCTTGCTCACCCACTTATCATTTTTTCTCCCGTGTATGATGAAACCTTGTGTTTTCCTAATGGATTCTGGATTGAAGCTACTAATGGGAGTAAGTTTTTCAATTGGAAGAGAAAGAGCGATGTTTGGATCCATGAGAGTTTACACATACGAAGTGAGTATTCTTACATGATCTTCCAACTCGATCAATTTTTCCTTGTACATATTGGTTCCTCACAAGAAGACAAGTGGAAGATTCCTTAAACAAGTGTGCATCTCCCTTGTGTGTTTCCGTTCCAATAGGGATGGTGCTCATTTCGTAGTTAGCCAAGGTCATCTCTATAATAGGTTTGGTTACCTTTGGCCCGACTACTTCTACATAATGATTGCTAGAATCAGTACTAAAGAAGCGGGAAACAACTTGAGCTAACTTTTCCTTCTTCAATTTGACTATTGAGGATATGGCTTGGAAGTCTGGGACCACAACTTGGTGAATCGTGTGGGATTCTCCTCTAATCATATCCTACATCCATGGAAACATCTCATTTTTTTCAGGCTTGACATTTGTCATGATTGCTATTTATTGTTTGAATGAGAAGGGACATCTTGAATTGGAGGGGCTGTAACCGCACAGCTGCAGCGGATGAGAGAATACGAGATTTCTTTGAAGGATTGACCGAATCGGATCAATTTCCCCTTGTTCCAAATCTACCATAGGGTCTTGTTTTCTTTTCCCTTTTTGTCCAACCTCTTGTAGTGAGGAGCTTCCGATTTTATTGACTTGCTTTTTGAGTGTTCTCTTGAGTGAGTAGAATTTGACACTTTCTCGTTGGCTTTTAAAGAGGAAAGATGAGATGTTTGCATTTGGAGAGTTGGGAAACCTCTCGATGTGATGAGGACATCTCTCTTATTTTTGAACCATTCCATCGATCTCTTGATTATTGCCTCTTGATTATTGCTTCATTTATATCCCTAGATTCACGGATTCTCCAAGACACTTGTGGGAGGGGCGAAACTTTCATAACTTCATACTCTAGATCATACATTTTATACCATAAATATCGATACTAATCAAACTTGAATCTTCTCATTTTCCCAATTGTCATCCTCATATGATCTCATTCCTTGACCTCAAAATCATCTGCACAATTCACCCAATAGTCCTCAATCTGCGGAACATGATGCAAGTCAGGGAGGTGAAATGTTTTGGATTGCTCTGGATATCGAAGTCCACTCTTGGAGTGTATGAATATAGGATCGGGGGAAAATGAAGCTTTTAAGTTAGTGACATCATTGGCACGTTTACAGGAGAAGATCCCAAGAAATATAGGGAAAGCAACACCTTTCTTCTTTCGGTTTTTAAGCTTACCATTGATGTGAACAAGCTACACAACTCGAACATCACGATCTTATCGCTTGATACCGTGACAACTTACGTGAAGTAAGATCAAAACCAAACACTCTGATGTAGGAAAAAGTTGAGAACGTGTGAAGAATGACTCGTACCTCTTGATCAAAGAAGTGGCTTGTGAGGACAACCTTGATTCAGGATTTCCTTCCAACAACTTGATGAAAAACATAGTGAACACATCATTCACTCTTGCAAAATGATGGTTGCTCTCTTTCAGGGTCAATTGTGGATACTTCTCATATGCAGGAGCCTTCTGGGAAATGTTTTGAGTAAATGTCAAACCTCTTGAATGGTCTTGTGCTTGCAAGGGCGTAGACCAAGTATGATGTCATTGAAAACTTCTTAGTAGTCGTCACTTGAAACAATTGATGATGCATATTGTCACTGATTATTTGCCCCAGTCTATCATCTTTTTCCCTCGATGATGGTAAGGATGAACAACGCCATCCAATCCTGAAAATCTCTTGTAGTTTCATTCTCCCATTACCCTGCTTAGGAGGATGATCACATCTGAAAAGCCTTCATGAAATTCACTTCGAGAGAGAGATTTTGGCATGCGGGATGGATTTCTTCTTTGTTTCAACCATGAACCAACAACAAGACCTTGAAGGTATGAATCCATTTTAGACCACTCACTTGATGCAAATTCTTTTGTAATGATCACCATGTTATTCCAGGCTAGAATCTGCATATACTCCAAGAAATAGCTTTAGGAGTGAGTACCACCATAATCGAGTTATCATATGCTCTTATTATTTTAGTCTATGGTTCATAGTGATGGGAACATGCTTATACCAACTCCGTTCTCTAAATAGATATGAGATGACAACCCACAGCATATAGTCCACTTGTGATACTTTGTCCTCTCATTGGTTCCACTGAGGACCACCTAGAATCCAATTGTTGAGATCTTACGATCTATATGGGCAACATCACTGCCACCCACACCTAAGTATTCGACACCAGTGGCAAAACAGGCTTGAGATAGGAAATTTTAACTTAATATTTGTGAAAAATCAACAATATGATAGAAATAGAAATGACAATAACTTTCTACACTTGAAATAGACTTTCTATTTTTAGCTATTAGGGTTAAGGAGCTATTATTTTGAGAAATACCACTTTTTGCACTAGAATCATTTTTTTCAAACCCCAACATACTAGGAACACTTTCATAGATGTTTTTTGATGATTTTTAACACTTTTTATTTTTAAAAAGTTTCTTTTTACTTTTTCTTTTTTATTTTTTTAATTTTTTAGTCAAAATTACCTAGTTTGTCATCTTTGTTGTTCTCTGAGTGCATTGTTCTGAGAGGACTTGATTTTTTTAGGAAATTTACTATTTTTAGTAAGTGAAGGTACTAGACTTTACTATTTTTATAAACTACACTTCCCACCTCGGATTGTGACTGAAAACAACTTCATTGGAATAGGCTCACTCCCGTGACTCGTGCTCAAAATTTTAGTTCTCAATCTGCCCTAGAATGCTTATAAACTAAAAACATGCTCTAGGAAGAAAGATAGGGTTTAATACCGTTAAAAATCAGGGCATATTTGACTTTTTGTTACTTTCTTCTTGAGGCACATGGGATGAGGAATAATTGTGAAAATCGCGTTTAGATTCATTCATGGTTTGAGAGATACAAATTTTTTATGTTTTGGAGCATATGGTCAATATGGAGAAATTTGGTCATGGTATTTGGATAATTTACAAGTTTCTTAGGTGTTTCAAAGTAGTAACCATGGAGTTATGGAGAAGGAATTAAGTGAAAATGAGTTATTTCAAGTTTTACAACTTCCGTAGCACTTTTCATTCATGGGCAAGAAAGAAATAAGAAGTAATGAGTTAAAACACTTAGTGAATTTTTAGGTTTTCCTCCTTCATGGCTTGGGGCACATTTTCTTGTCCCTACTCCCCCAGGGATAGGGAAAGGGGGAAAAAATGCACTGGATGTGAGCATGACAAGTGGCGGGGTTTGATTGTTTGATGGGGGAAAGAGGCAAAACTAGCAATTAGTACACACTGGGAATGAGACTAAGTCACATGAAGAACTATGGAATGAGTGGGGATGGGGAAAATTTTGTTTTCCCAAATTTCCCCACGGGAAAGAGACAGAAGGGGTAGAAAAATGCGCCTTGATGTGGAGGTGATAAGTGACAAGTTGTGGTTTGACAAGGAGAGATATGGGAGAGGGCTTAAAAATGCACCACGGAGCAAGTTTTCAAGTCATGTGGAGAACCATCAACCAAGAAAAGAATAGGGAAATTTTCTTTATCCCATTTTCCCCAAGGGAAAAGATAAGAGGGACAAAAATGTGGTCTCACATTGGGTTGATAAGTGGCAAACATTGTTGCACTGACAGACTGGGGCTAGAAACTAGGCCAAAGTGCTTGCAGAGCATTCGGGGTCATGTGGAGGTCTAGGGGGAATAAATGGGATTGGGAATTTTATTATCCCTATGGACCCAAGGTAAGGGAGCAGGAGGGGCATTAAAATGTGCCTCAATCTCATGCTGACATGCGTCCCTTAGCAAAATTGGCCAAGTATTGAAAGCTTACCTTGAGAGAACCTTGAAGATGAAGTTTCCAGAGCTTCGAGAGGACTTTTTCAACACTTATTTATATGAAATTGAATCCAAAAAAATTTTGAGATGAATGGAATGGAGTCTCAAGATCCGATTTTCCTGAAACTCCCTAAAATAGCCTCTTTTCTCGGGACAATAATATGTGTCTTCTGAAAATGTGTTGTGGAAAAAAGCTCCTAAGTCTTGTATAAAATATGAAAGTACGATCATGTATAGAATTGAATTATATTTCTAATGATATATTTTTTTGATCTATAACTCCTTATGGAGCTCCTAGAATCACCTTCTAAAGCTCATGCACTATTTTAGACTACAAGTTCCTTGATCCTCAAAAACCCACTTTCACTTGTTCTTGTTCCTAAACCTTTGAAACCTTCCTAAACCTTCTAAAAATATTCCATTGCATTCTTAGATTCCTTGATACCAATTTTAGATAATTTTGAGTTTTCCCACTAGTCCCAGAGTATGCACACTTTCTCATAAAGGTTAAAAATAACTTTTCTAGCCTTAAAGAATCCACCTTGAGAAGCATTGCACTGAAAGAACCTCATGAACTTATTACCATGTTTGAACACTTGGGAAAAAAATTTTAATGCATATGAATACTTATAATATTAGAATATGCATGACACGATGGGTAAATTGATATGGAGAGGTGTTTAGGAGGGTTTTCAAACAAAATTTTGACACTAGGGTAAAGTTGTCATGTTTTGTGCATATGAATTAACTAGCAATCGATCATTAATGGCCCCAGGTAACATCGGACCATCTCTCAAGTTGTGGGACTGTTACTTGAGATGGACCTCCATGTAGAAGGTGGCTTCTCTACCTAATCCTAGCTCTAAACTACTCCTAATGAAGGAAATGCAACTAACTACTCCTAATTTATCAATTAGAAGGGACCAGGAGAGAGACAGAGCATGAAAATGATAAAATCCTACACTAAAGAGGTAATATCACCAAGAAAAGGGGAAATATCTTGTTGAGGGATAATGGAGAAGGGAAATGGATTTAGGAAAGGCTAGAACATGTGTGACACAAACCAAGGTTTCATTCACCACCAAATCTCCATGAAACACAATAACAAGAACCTGTAAATGAATGAAACATGCACATAGGATATAACAAAAATAATAGAGAGGTAAGAAATGCAAGAAAACATATGCAAGGGTTGAGAGAACACCACAAACACAAATTTTATTGCTTTAAATGTTGCAGTCCATTACATTTGAAAAATAAAGGCACAAATACATTCTACAGACCATGTGAAGGCTTAAAGCTCAATGGAATTGAGAAATAAATTTTGCAAGAGTTTCCCCATGTCCCAAAATATCTCTTCTTACCTCTCAAAAAATGAGAAGTTTTCAATGTATAGAAGTGAATGAAAGAAGAGAAAAAGAGACAATCCCAAAATTATACTCCCACCCACCAACAACATTCATTAATTGATCTAAAAAATGCATAGTGGATCCTCTCAAATTCTATCCCCAATGTACTCTTGTTTGTGGAAGAAGAAAAACAACCATATCATATCAGTTTTCGTAGAAGTAGTTGCATCTATTAATGTTAATGACAACATTTCCTTCTTTTAACCCAACTACCCTCATTTAAAATAAGAAATATAATTTTTATGGCATAGAGGATGTCTTTATATTTTCAACGATATAAATTTTATCAAAAGCGAACAATGGCTGCGAAAGTTATGCCCATTTGAAGTTTGGGGTCAAGGTGTTCCATACGGGCTCCATCATTCACAATACACTATCCATTTTACCTTTTTCTTTGATGTGTAGGCCACACTACATTGCAGGAACACGTCCTTGGGTAGAACTAGTACAACGTGGATCATGCAGGCCCGAAACTTCCCATCCACCTGTAATACTACCCACACATGGCTCCCTTATTACTCCCGATGCTTTGTATTATGGATATAGACGGGTCCACAAGTGGCGCCCCGTGGGGACCCATTCCTTGTGGGCCACCTAACCCCAAAATATCCTCATTGGCATATATCCCATCCCCTTTGTCAGGCTGTTTTAATTGCGCCGGAACATGCGCGCCCCTCGATGAAATCGTCCCACAAGCGAGCTTGTTCCCTCACGGCCCTTTGTACCACACGCATCGGCCACAATTGCCCCAGTCGATCCATAATACAAAGGAGGTGTTCCCTCCTTCCAATGCAAATTAGGAATTTTGGCCAATCAAAGCACATGAGACTCAATGGAACAAGTACCCTATGGGCCCCCAAAGTCCCGATTTATCCGCATTACACCTAAAAATGGGCCCTTTTTGCATTTTTTCTCAAATTCCTCAACTTTTAACGGAGCTTTTCTTGGCGAGGAGTTAGTAAAATTGAGAGAAATGTCCACTAAGACCGTTTTTTCCAATTTTGAACTTTTGAAGCCCAGAAGAAGGGAAATTGCACCAAATGATCCCAAATGCCCCCAAAATCAACTACAAGTGTTCCAAAACATAAAAATTTACCTATTTTCCTCCAGATTCAACCTTGAAGCCACCTGTCAACTATCCAAGTCCAATTTCCTCAAGTTGTCCATTTTTACCAAGGGGTAAAAAATGGATAGAACAATCATAACCACATTTTTTTATAATGGATAGAAAAATGTGTTTTAAAGCATTCCTGATCGGTAATGGGAAATTTTAATGTGAGCTCAAGCGGAAGGGTAAATGGGAATTTTACTAGGTTTTGACACCTCCTAATTAGGATTGATGAATGTAGGGCAATTTTGAAACCAAGATGGAAAAGCGGGAAAATGAGCAAAAAATGGAGAAGAACAACATGGGAAATTTTTGAAACGGTGGAGAAAACTAAAGAAGTTATGGCAAAATTTGAAAAAATAAAAATTGAGATTTCAGGCTAATAAAAGTGGAATTTGGATATGGACCCTCAAGGAAGATACGTGCGAGAATATATTTTCAAGTGTTTTAAGAAATTTTGAGAGTTGATGGAGCTATAAAATGAAACATATGGCAAAAAAACTATAAAAAAATATTTTCATCAATTTTTTGTTTCTACAAATAGTCTACTTGAAGTGCATTGTTGCAATGATCCTCGGTGTGACCACTTTGTTGTTTATCCACTAAAGCTGTCATGTTGGATATGGCCCCAGTCGGTTAGGCTACCTAAGGGTTTTAAGGATTCTCTCTACCAATGTTGTCTAAACGAGTACCGCTCACGAGAAAAATTTTGGTCACGGACTTTACCCCTTAATCAATTAGGATGGGTTCATTACCATGAGACAAATCTTGGTTTACCTCACGGGTGTAAACTACTCGGTTGGGATGGACCGGTGTCATTTTTTCGTTCTAGATCTTCTCAAAAGGCCATTTACTTTGGGGTTCTGCAGTACTCCTCACAATGAGTTTTAGGGCTTATACCCAAGTACTTTCCACGATTATACGAGACATGTATTTAGCCTTATCTAAGCCTATAATAAATTGTAGAAGAGAGATGTAAATAAAATATTTACGGAAATAGTGCAGCTCTGGGAAGTCTGAAAAAAAAATCTCCAAAAACTACCCGCAAGGCCAAGGAAGTGCTTTGATACTAGATGTGAGGATCCTTTTGTACAAATTTACAAACTCCAGAAAATAAATGAACAATGAAATAAACCTTGGAAAATAACTCAAATAGATTTTATATCAGTAGGCCACTTTGAGGGGAAACCTCCTTTGAGCAAGCTCAATATAATAATATTTGTGGATACATTTCATGACCTAAGAACTCCTTAATATACTAGTTTTATTCTAGAAATTACTACTACCCGTACATGTGGGATAATACTTAATAGCTTACGGGATGAATTACAAATCATATGCGTCTGTCACATATATTACATTACTAATACAAGGAGAAAGGTAAGACTAAGAGTTTTAACACGTTGAGTAAATGTGGCATTAATGTGAATCTTGTGTTATCATGATTGTGTGTAAGTTTCATCATGTTGGGGTGAGATTGCATCATTGGAGGAATAATGTGTTGTTAGTGAAGGGAGGAATAAGGAGTATTGTGTGTTGTTGCTTTGGAGGAACCAAAGGAATTTGTGGCTAGTCTTAGTGGAGGCATAAGTGTGTGTTATAATGGAGGGATAAGGGGCCTGTCAAAGTTGATGTGGTGTATTTCATCTTGGAGGAACCAAAGGCTAGCCAAGATTCCTTAGTGGAGCTATAAGTGATAGTTGCAATGATGATCTCTCCCCCATTACAAGCCTCGTAGGTAGGCTTGGTAGTGTGAGTCGTCTTTACTTTTGGTGTCAATCATGTTCTTATCCCATCATATGAGTGGGACCATGTTTGTGTAAGTGTATCATGTGATGTTGAGTTATTCTAAGTGAGCCCAAGTGATGTTGTAAAACAAGAAAAGAAATAAAAACCATATCCTGGTTAATTTTGGTTTGTGTTTTTGGTCCTACATGTGTGGTCGTTAAACGTAAAAAGTTGAATTTTGGGTTTAATTAATTTCCTTTGCTAGAAAACTTCAAGTCTGCTCTAAAGTCTTAATTGCAACGCATATCTCATTATTCATCATGTTGGGGTACCTCGAGGGATGCTAATGCAGTTCTGGATAAAATTCTAAGAATTTCTCTAGGATAATACTAAATATGGCGAGAGAATTCCACATAGTAGCATGGGACATTTTTATAATCCTAAGGAATTTTGTGGCCTAGGGCTCCTTGACATTCAAACTCAAATTTTTTACACGTGCTCTGAATGGGTCATTCGAGACCTTGAAGGTGATGAATCCTAGAAATTACTTCTTATGAATTATATCATTTTCAAATGCCTTATGGGAAAAGTAGCATGGAAAGGATTAAATTTGTAATCCCTCCTACTTACCTCGAGTTCCTATTGAAAAATTGGTAAATTTGTGGCCAAAAACATTTGGAAAGCATAGGAGCTTCTAAAACGACAGTTAATGTGGGATGGGGATAGCTTCTAAAACGGAATCTCTATCAATTCCCACTCCCTTTGGTGGTATCATGTTCGGTCTCACTCTGATGTGCCATTTTCTTTGGTCCCCTATATCAAATGTGTTAGAGTGTCAGAGAGGCATAAAATTCATGGCCAATATTTTTGCAAGATTTTTAGGGACTTGATTCCATGGCATACACTAAAAGAATAATTTAAGTTATAATCCAATGATCATAAGTCGATTGTGAAAATTGATAGTGCCATACCGACCATTATCTCCACAAAATCAATTTCTAAGCACCCCTCGGATGGTGGAATGACTAGAAGTGACATTTTAAAACTCTTTTCAACTAATCTGAGCCCGAGTTAGGGTATCGACTCTTCCCACATCAATAGCTTCCCATTGAGCCTCTCGGTGCTCATTGGAATGTTTGTTTCACAAAACAAGTGTGGAAGAGAAGATTCACTAGAGTTTTGGAAGACATTGTTGAGCCCAAGTAAGCACATTTCCTTTGGTTTATCATACATCAATGTCTCTCGATTGGCTAACACCTAGTTCACCTTGGCATGCCAACCGATGTACTTTTTTTTGTCACCAACTAGAGTCTATTAAACACATCTTTTAGTTCTGACAAGCATGCTCAAATCACTTCTCATTAGATCCATACCCTTTTTCAACCTTTCTAACATGAGATGCTTACTTATAAATTGGTGTTTTGGGGTACTTGACCATGCTTCTTGCAAAATACATGCAAAATTGGCACATTTTTTGTTCTAGAATTCTTTATCAACTATGGAAATATAAAATGATGCTAATTTAATCATATCTTTATTGAATGATAACAGAGTTAATAAGTTCTCAATTTTATTATCTAAATTCATGTGAAAGCGGATAAAGTCTTCCTGGAGGTGGCGCACCTCCGAGCGATTGTTTAACCATTAGGGTAATGCACCTTGTGTTGCTATCCAGTTCCTTCATTCACATCGGCATTGTTCCTCTCGTTGATACTATGGTTGTGTCCAACATATATGATATCATTCTCATAGCGAACACGGGAGTGTCTCCCGATGATGGTGGTACCCTACTCTGGCTCGATGCTCTCACGGAAGTGGAAGTGGTGGTAATAGCCACACCAGCGGGACTCTCTTGGTTGGGTAATGTCTTCTGAGAAAATTCCCTCACATGGGACTAGTCATTTCTCCTACTAGCCAAAATGCTACTAAAGAATAAGAACTTAATGAAAAAGATGATGGGCAAAACCCACCATATGAAACTAACGCACCTAGTGGCAAATGGAGAGCGTAAGAGGAAACGCTTGGGGATTCCCCTCCTCCTCCACCTATCTTGGTTTTGGCTCCCATGGCTTAATATCTTTTTCTTTTCTTATTTCCCTTTTGATTGAAAAACTTGTTTAAGATGTTAAGTTGTTAGCTTTCTCGGTTTTGGTTGATGTGACATTTTAAGTGTAATTCATCCACTCAAATTTTTGTACAATTATTTTGTACTTTATGTTTACATCAATATATGGAGAGAGAAAATTCAATCAAAAGTGGAAATGAAATTTTCTCAAAAATTATATTTAAACTTATTTTATTTTATTTTTGGAATGCAAAGTATAAAAAAATGAAATAATAAATAATTAGCTACCTCAAGAGCGGTTTGTTGTGTTAATTGTATAAGAGCTTAACATCCTTCTCTCATTGAACATCAATGTGGTCTTGTAGCACCATGCACTTAAATTTTTTATTGCGAAATAAGAAAATATTTATTGATAAACCATTATGAGAAACAAGAAATTAAGAATTGATAATTGCATAATACAAGATTACATGTAGTTTTATGATAATTTGACACTGAATCCTTTCTTTTTTATGAAATTATATTCATTCTTTATAGGCATGCGGTCAATTTTTTCAACTAAATAAACATTAAATAAAATATATATTATGAAACTAAAATTTAAAAACATTAAAAAACAATTTGATACAAATATAACATAATAAAAACTTATGAATTTGATAGAGTCCTTTTAGGCTCTTTTCCATTGTCGATGTGTAATTGGATTGTTTTCAATCCTTTTTGTTGTTGCCTTTAAACAATCATATTTTTTCTTTTTCTCTCATCTTCTTTTTTTCCCCCACTTTTCAATCATGTTTTCCACTCTATCATTGTGTGCTCATTTTTATGGAGATTCTTCGATTCATGCCTAGGATTGCCATTGATTTTTTTTTTTGGACATGTGCTTTGGTGAATCAATCCAACATTTAGGAAATTCTATACCAACTATTCAATAACAATTTTCTAAAGGTTGGGTTAGTGGTAAAACTAAATGTTTGGATGTACACTCCACTGGAAGGAGCTCAATCTACGATGGCCCTCGAAGCCACGAGGTAGTAAGCACATTGGCGATGTAAAAATAATCTCATGTTTGACTAAAATATTTTGCAAATCATTGGGTTGGCTATAATCAAGATGTGCATTGAACTAAATGTAACAAAGTTGAGTGATGATCCCATGAGAAACCTTCTTCGGAGATTCTCTATATGATGCGAGCTTATGACACTTTTTGACCCTAGTATGAGGCCCTTGATGTGTACTACCTATTATTGAAAAAAATTCATTCAAAGTTTAGATAGGTGCCACAAAATTGGTTGAATGATGCTTAGTCATTGAGTCCTCGAGAACTACATCGCATCCTCCACAGAGGGCAAAACAATCATGTTTGATCTAAGGTATAGTCTCCCACTGAAATATGAACATTACAACATTTTCTTTTACTGAGGCAATGTTCCCTTATTAACAATCATAACATCAAATCTTGAACAAGTGTACACAAAACCATTTTGATGCGAGACATGCAACACATTCAACCAATAACATTAGCTAGATCATTCATCTATAAATTTTACCAAAATAGCAATTTTACCTTTCCTTGAGAAGCACTGGATTGGCTCACAACATCCAATATGTACAAAATGGTGACTCTGGAGCTAAAACCTCTTTACACTTTCTATATATCACTAAACCAACATGTTAGAATATTCCACAAAGTTTCATAAGTTCTTTTTTCACCATTTCCCTTTTAGACATCTTTAAGTCCTTGTAGCCCTCCTAAAAGCATTTTTACGACATAAAACACAAAATCCAAAGCAAATTTCTTTACTAGTAAGATTTTTAGGCACCCATTATCCCCTTCTAGGTGCTTACAAAATTTTGTGATCTAATTCCATTCCTATTTGCTTGTATTCCTCTTTTACCATTTTCCTCTAAGTTTCTCAACTAGCCCTCTTCACATGCAAGTCTCTATGTCTAGAATAATCTGTAAAAATTCAAGCAAATATAATAATTGATCTAGATCCCCTTTTCCTAGTTCTTGCTTCCAAGTAAATTTCAAAACCCAACTCTTTATACGCTTCACCCAACAATCATTTACCTCTTTCTATGTTGGACAATTTAAGTCTCTTAGGGTTTTAAGCGTTTCTTTAGGGTTTCATAGTTGCCTCTAATTTTCAACCTTCTAAACTCCATCATTCACCTCATTCACACTAATATAAAATGTTTTCAAAGTCTCTATACTCCATATTCATCGGTTTTGTCACTTTCACAAGTTTGGTCTTCATAACTTCTTGTTTCTCCTCCTAACACTAAATGCTCTCCAACTCTGTTTTCCTTCTTCTTTAGGCTTTGCTTGAATTTCTTTTATCATTTAACTCATTATTCTTCATTCCTCATTCACTTACTCATGTCAACTCTTTATCTCCCACAAGTTACTCCTTACCAAGGTACTCCTCTCTAGCTTCATTTGGCTTCCTAGAACCCCTTACTCCTTGAACTTTGTTTTTGGATTATTCACTAACTCTAGCTCACCTTCTCTTTGTTTGGCTTGTGACTTAGCTTCTTCCTACACTTCTTAACTCATCCCGACACTTCTACTCACTTTTTGTTTAAGACTATGTCCTTCAAGACTCTTATTGACTCCTCATAATATATACGGGTACTCGTAACAAAACCGCATAATATGGTATTTTCTCAAGGTAATGACTATTAGGGTCTCCTTACTCCTCCTTCGGGATTGTGCTTCACTTTGTAAACTTCCCTTCTCTTATATTTTCAACCATTCTTCAAGGTTTCTCACAAAGCATTGTTGCACTTTGAAATTCAAGACTGTCATAATTTTGTATTCAATGGATATGTACTACTTACTTTGCCTCCTGCACAGCTAAAGTGACTTTTATGGGTTCTTATCACCTCATTGGTTTCTCAAATTTACCAATGTTACCTCTCATCATCTTTCCTTGATTGTTCATAACTAACTCCCAAGACCTGAGTTTGATTTCCTCCTTGATCCTTCCTTCTTCATCGTTAAACTCCCTTCACTCTGTTAATATACTAACTCAACCTTTAATACAAGTTACCAAGGAATAGGTGACTATACTAGCATTTCTATCCTTTAACCTCCTAAAACCTGCCTAAACCTTACAAAACCGAGTTTTACTACGTCAAGTATGGGTTATACAGATTTTTGGCTAGAAATATCCATTCATCACTTTAAAAACTCGTTAAAGGCACTTACATTCCTTGATCAATACTCCCAAACATGATCCCAAGAACATTTATGATCTTTTCTTAGACAATGATTTGAATACATTTGACAAACCCTTCAAAACATGGTGTTACAAGTTAAGTAAGGTTCTAATGAACTTTTCACCATATAAGGAATTGCATGCGGTATTTAATACCTCAAACACCTTTTCTAGTATTGAAACTTGATTAATATTGCCCTCACCTTGTTTACACTCACTATTTCTTGCAACCAATGTCTTCTAGGCGTTGTATACTACACACACAGTTTGAAGCTTTTCTAAACCTTCAAGGTCATGGATCCATTATAAGATCATCCTCGACATGGTGCATAGTTAAGATTTCATAAATTATTCATTATATTAATGATTCACACATTCATCATTCCAATTTAGCTTTTCTTTCAAAAACTCAATTCATCCTTCCTCCTACAGAGTTGAAGTAAATCATGCACATGATTGTTCTTATTACTTTAACCATCTTTGTAAGCATATTTGTGATCTTACGCCAGATTATGCTTCTTCTTTACACCTAAAATAAGCTTCATACAACAATTATACACAAAATCAACAACCACATTTCACATTCAATGCATAAAAATTGTCTAACTAGCTTTTACACGCATTGTTCATCCCAAGATGCTTCTTAATTGATCAAAAACATGAATATTCTACAACATCATGGACCCTAATCTTTGTTGCGGGGTTTTCCACCCTAAGGCTCACTTTCTTCACCACCTCCTTCCAATACAAGATCAATCCTTCGACAAAAATGAATAGAAGAAAAGACTTGGTTAGGGCTTCTCCACCACTAACCCCAACTAAACAAAGTTAACTCAAGATGAGTTAAGGCCTAAGTAAAGTGAGAGGATCAAGACAAGGTGGAATAGATGACTTATAGCCTTCATGACAACATTTATGACTCTTAGATTAACACCTAAGATTATAACATCCTAGGACAAAATTAAAATATTCAAATTGCAAAAATGGAGGAAAATCCCTTATTTGAACCTATGAAGTCCAAATGGTCTAGAACACATTGAGAACACCCCAAATGGACCTCAAACATGTAAGAACACCTAAGAAATTCAAAAATGTTTATTTACATTATGCTCTTGCATCAAATTGACTTGTTTGACTAGTTGGGAGTCGATGAAATTATGTGTGCTTCCCAAATCAATAAGAATGGTGAGACCTAGATAAAATGCATCAATAAGAACTATAGAAATGAAATAATAGCATTTTCAAATTTTATTGCCACTTTTATCTACAACTAAATCAATACAAACAATCTAAAAGGATTTTGGGCTACAAAGTTAGTCACATGATCTTTAAGAACAGAAACAGGGTACAATTGACCCAAAAATTGTGTTGGCTATGAATTTCATCATATAAATTGTTTTAAATTATAGAATTTAACATTTAATCCACACTATTGAAACTCTAATAGCATTTTCCAAACTCTATTGCTACTTTTACCTACTGCTAAATCAACATGAACATGAATGATATAAAACCCTACAATTAACCAAGAGTTGGCTACAAAATTAGTCTCATAAACTTCAAGAACAGGAAGTGGGTACAATTGACCCAAAAATCAATTGTCTATGATGTTCATCACATAAATTGTTTTAAATTGGGAATAAGTAATCAATGTAAAACAATTATACCGATATGTGCCAGCTCCAAGTGCAAATCTTGTTTATATCCAAAATCTTATTTAGTTGTTATGGAGTACTATGATGGATATAAAATATAAATATCGTCACACATCATGCAATGACGTTTTCAAGTAAGAACAACTATTCCAAAATCTCATGAATTTTATGAAGAACCAATGCATATTCATGATCAGCATAAGGTATAATGCAATATGGGTGAAGATGGATCACAAAGAAAAAACAAATGAGCGATGAGAGATGCCATGATAGCAAGCCCAGAGAGTTCCCTAGAAACATAATTCACATGAACCTAACTGAAACACTACAATCTTGGGATCCAAGTTTACTTTTACACATGTTTTGACCAGACTCCTCTTTGTAGCCCCCTTTCTATGCCAGTGTATTAATCTAATCTATGCTACATTGTTTTGCAATTTCCGAACCCATTATAATTCATGTACAATCTTGAAATTATTCAACATATTTCAATATTGCAAAACGTATCCACAAATGCATCACCTCCAAAAACCTCACTAGACCGTATAAACTAAACTTTTATTTCTAATTGCATTTTAATTCAAATAGTATACATGAGCCAACACAATTTTCTTGCAATGCTATGCATTCAAAACCTTATGCAGGACATCATTATCTTGATAAGTAAAAACCCATTTCATTATTATACGGTGTAGTCTTTGGTGATATAAGGAACCTTAAATAAATCGTTCAGAGGTTGCTTTCCTGGCTCGCTTTATAGCAGCTTTCTATGTCATAACCATCATTAGAATATGTAGATCATGCCAGTACTCATAGTCTATTGCTCAAAACAAGATTATGTTTGAACTAAGTTGTAGAATCTTAGAATTCTGCTTGCTATGGATCCATAAACACCATAGAATTTGACATCAGCCAGGAGGCCAATTCATTTGCCTTCCACCAAGTAGATGAATATGCAGGTGATACACAGATTGGCCTGCAAAGGAATAATTCCAGATATGAAATTATCAAATTTAAGTATATAAGAAAAACATCAAAAATAAAAGGCATTCTGTAAGATAAACTTACATCCAGTAGGACCATCGTTTATGACAATTCTAAAGCCATCAGATAGCCCTTCCTGCTTTGCAACAACTTTTGCAGTGTATAACAAGTAACCTAGAATATCTTGATGCCTCTCTTCTGCCTATTAAATATACAAATCAATCAAGAATAAATCTGAAATCGTATGATACTAAGTCAAAAGAAATGATAAATTGCCAGACAAAAATGAAAATTTCAGGTACCTGAGATAGGCCAGTCAAACCATCTTTTACTTTAGGGAATAATAATTATGTGAGTAGGTGCCTGAGGTGCAATATCCCTGAATGCAAGGACCTGAGACAAAACATCATTTTATGAAATCAAACAAACTTTATATGGCCTTACAAACAGCAGGAGTTCATAACATGGAAGATTAAATAAGCACACTAGAAAAAAATTGAAAGTTTTAACGAAAAAAAAGCCAAACTTACTTAATATGGCCTTACGAACAACAGGAGTTCATAACATGGCGGATTAAATGAGCACACTAGAAAAAAGTTTGGAAGTTTTCCCGAAAAAAAGCCTACTTTAAAGCAAAATAATCTGACCTTTGGTTCTCTAGAGAGGATTAACATCTAAAATGCTTGGAAAAATAATCTGGCGTTTGCTTCTCTAGAGGGGGATTAACATCTAAATGCTTGGCACAGTTATTAGTTAATCATAAAGGAATCTTCCCACAAATAAGAATAGAAACTACATTTCAATGAAAAATTCAAAATTGCAGAGATAATACACAGCAAGTATAACGGCCTGAAACCAACTACACACACCAAAATTTCCGGCAATATCAAAAGTTTGAACTCCCTATAAATAGATTCCCTGCCTTTCTGAAAGTTCATGATAATATAACCAGCAACAAAAGTGCCAAATTCGAGAAAAAATATGTGAACATAAGCACATCCAACTTTCTTCTCCGTACCTTCAACTTCACATGATTTTTTATTGCATATCTAAAGGACATTAAGGTACTAATGGCTTGAAGCAGTCCACAGAACTGTTTCTTTATTAAATTCAAATGCTCACAAATAGCACAGTATTGAATCTTATCAGGCAGCCTTATATAAGTTACCGTAGGGTGTCCCATGCCAAGTGCATTACCTCAATGAGATCAATAAATCAGTAGTAGTCACTAAATCCTTAAAAACCTAGACTGTTTCAGTACGGGTACAGGTACAGTATGCCGAAACGAAATTTTTTTAAAACCTTGGGTACGGTACACTGCAGGTACGTTTATATATAAAAAGCATTTGCATACTTGTTGAAATTTAATACTCATACAATCATTCATGGAACATGAAAACAGATATTCAAATACTTTGAGAATTTGAGACTTGACTTTGTATTGATTTATAAAGTTCAAAACATAATAGTTAATAACTTAATACATTCAAGTTCTCAACTTGCTTCACTTTCAGTTTCCTAAGGCTGAAAACCTAGAACATATCATCTAGATGATCCTCAAAATCATCTTCAAAGATGCACTTGCAGCTCCACTCCCACTAGCTCCACTGTCGAACCCGTGTGAAGGCCAAAATATGTGTGTGAATTAACAAGAGGAGACAGGTGTATAAATAGGTTTTTGGGGGTATCTTTTAGGGTGAAATTAGGGTTAGGTTATGTTCTTTTTAAGTTAGGGATTTTTAATTATTTTTTAATGATTTTAAGTTGAAAATGGCAGAACTTTGGAGCGGGTACGCTGCAGGTACCTGCAGGCCCCAGGTATGTCCCAGGTACGGATTTCCATACCCAGGGCCTGCAGGTGCATACCTGTAGCATTCCTAGACCGTACCCATACCAGGTACATATCAGGCCTGGTACAGGGGGTACCATGCATTTACAGGCAGTTTAGTTAAAATATAAAGCCCAAATGCAACATGGTACAAAACTAGAAAGCTTGAAGCCCTCGAATAATAAGGGAATTATCAAAACTAGCCAACAACAAACTCACAACACCATCAAGCTTTGTGGCATGATCTGAAATTGTGGACCATTCATCATCTGCTAGAGAAGTTCAACTGAAATACAACAAAATTGCATGTATATTTCTATAAATGAATATTTCCTCGAGATTTTATTTGCAGAAAGAAGTGGGCATTCAAGAACATATCGACTGGTAATCATAACATACACCTATAGCTGGATGATGATGATGAAATATTTTACATGGTAAAAACACAGTTCTATCACGAACATGAAAAAAGCACATTGGTTGTCAAAGATGTGTGAGCTCTAAACTTGGTTTTTCCTGGTGCGACAAGAGGGGATGAGAAGGTTTTCAATATTGTTACTGTCTCGATTATAGAGCTCATATGAACTCTTTCGGTTTCTCTTCATTTCTTCTATGTTCACATCTAGCATTGGTATCAGAGCCAGACACATGAGGAGTAAGATTAACTAAAGATCGGTTGTAACCTTCTCAACCATTTTGAGCTATCTCTTTATAATAAAATGACAGACACTATCTACGATGTGTGCATTTTGGATTCTCTTCTTCTTTGTTCGCATCTAACATTGGTATCAGAGCTGGACAAGCGAGGAAGAAGACGTAAGGAGGTATTTCAAGGGACAAAGAAGGCACATGGATATACAGTCAGAAGCCTGATTTTTAGCCATTTGAGCATGTCAAAGGCACTTTTCAAAAATGTCAAAACAGCCATTGCTAGTGTGTAAAACCAGTCAAGGGGCACAATCTACAAGTAGAAAGGCACGTAGACAGACCAGTTCGAAGTTTTCAACAACAGACCCATATGACTCGGATTTTGAAGTTTTCCAGCCATCATTAGCATATTTGCATAAATTTTTTTAGTCGTCGTTTCCAAAAAATTGTGATTTTAGGGCATGTGACAAATAGAAAATGTCACTGTACATGTGGAAAACACCATTCGAACCAGAAAATGTAAGTTACAGACTACTAGGGCAAAATCCAAGTTGTCTAGGAGAGGATTTGTGTAAAATCGCAAGAGGAAAACCATTTCTGGTTAGGCTGTAGATCCAGAAACTAGGGCATAATATGATATTGAATTATGTCGAAAATATTTTATTTTATTTTGGCGAAAACATTTTCAGACGTCTACAGTAACTTTTAGACATTTGCAGTCTTTAAAAAAACTATGTTGCCAGGAAACAGAAACGAAATGGAAACGGAAGCAGGTAAGAAACGCGAAAGCGGCAATTTTCAAAAAACCTTGGATACAAATTGTTACGGAAATGTTCATACAATTTATTATTAAAAAAATATATGTGTATATATGTATAGTACTCATTTTAAAAGTGTACTCCATAGACCATAAGAGATAAGTATAACTGAAAAACACTCAAAATATTTTGTATTCATTGAAATAATACATTATTATCATGTATACTTATCTCTAGGAGACTAGAGCGTTTCGAAGGAGTTTCCGTTTTGGAAACGTTTGGAAACGAAATGGAGGGGCCCTAGGCGTTTCCTGGTAACAGAGAAAAAAATAGCTTCATTGTCTATCTATAACTGCACAGTTTGTCTTTTGTTGTAGACTGAATTATTTGAAAGGTGTCATATTTTTTTATGTTTTTGGAATGGAAACTCCAGACAAATATTTTGGCCTCAACTTTCACACCTGGAAAGTTAAAATACAAATGCAACTGATGAATAAAAATTTATGGGGAATAGTAAATGGGAAAGAGAAATCACCTACAGATGCAAATAAATTATTAGATTGGCAGAGCAGAGATGATAAAGCCAAAGCCATTATTGGTCTTGCTCTCTCCAATTCTAAGTTACATCATGTAGACCTAGAAAAATCATCCAAGGAAATCTAGGATACTCTGAATAAATTGTTTGGAGCAAAAGCGGTTAATGCAAAGTTTTCTCTAAAGCTTCAACTATTTAGATTCAAGATGGATGGATTTACTATGCTAACCACAAGCAATGACAGGTTTCTTATCAAACAGCTAGCAAAAGTCAAGGCTATAGTAGATGATGAGGATGCCAGAACTATTTTGTTATACAGTCTACATTCTAAATACAAAAATGTCATTTTTACTCTCAGTCAAATACATTGTCAATTTCTAGAAGATGATATGATTTCAGCTCTCTTAGCTGAAGAAAAGAGAACTGTAGGAGATGCACAAAGGTGATCCTCAACATGAGGGTGCATTTTACTCAAGAAATTATCGTAGAAGATTACATAAAGACAATGGGGATATTGAATATTATTACTGCAAGAAAAGAGGTCACACAACATGGAAATGTAGCATTCGAGCCAATGTTCTCAAGGGAAAGTTCAAAGGCGTACCAAATGAAGTTAAAATATTCATTTTTAAAGACCCGTTGGATGCTGAAAGTGGTGTATAATTCACCGTTGAATACGTATTTTATGAGGCCCACAATTTGAAGACAAGAAGAGATCTAACGTAGATGAAGCTCAGTATGGAGGGCTGCCCAGTTCATTCGGGAGTTTTGGATCTTGGAAATTAAGCCTTTACGAGGGTCATAAGACAACTTGATGGAGCACTGTGTATATAGCTCAATATGGATGGTTGTCCAATAATTTGGGAGGTTTGTAATTCAAGAGTTTGGGTAGGTAGAATCCGAGGAACTCGGAACTACACCTTTACGGGGTTACGAAGCAGCTTGATGGATGTCTACCTGGACAAAATTGTTCTCAAATAGAAGCTTCGAAAGAATGTGTTGCTCTTGTTTGATTCTATTGTAATCAGTTTTTGTCAATGTGTTTGGTTTTTGCTTTTTTAGTGTAAGCCTCAAGAGATTATTAGAATATAAGGCTTAACGCTTATTATTTAGTCATTATTAGTTATGTATTAACTAAACATCAGTTGTAACCTTCAACCATTTTGTAACTATCTCTTGCATAATAAAATGACGGACACATAATCTACGATGTGTGCATTCTTTGTTTATCTTCATTCCTTCTTTGTTTACATCTTCTAACACCAAATCCATACAAGTTGGACGACAAGTAAAGTGGATGAAATTTCCCATGAAGTGATGAGTTTGTTGGGAGAATAAGCTAAAATTCTCTCCACGAATTTGTAGGATGTGTTGCCACCCATGAGAAGCATTACTCATCATGTGGGCTTGATCCATTAGGTCAAGCTTACCAAACAAGGCAGCATATGGATTGATGCTTAGGGTGAATAAGGAAGTGAGGAGACAAGTCCAAGAGCTATTGGACAAGGGTTTGAAACAGAAAGCTTGAACACAGGTCCGGTTCTAACCATACTAGCACCAAAGGAGGGTGAAAAATGGCGCATGTAATTCAAGAGCCATTAACAAGATTACTATCAAATATAGATTTTTATTTTTACAAATGGCTGACTTGATGGATTGATCGAGTGGATCCAAGAACTTCACAAAGATAGATCAAGAGTGGGTATCATACAATCCAGAATAGAGAAGGTGATGAACGGAAAACTGCATTCAAGAGAAAGGATGGGATATACGAGTGGTATAGTACAAATGCCTTTGTCGAGTTTACAAAATGCACTTGAGCACATTCATAAGGCTTTTAGAATGAAGTGCTTAAACCATTTTTAGTAAGATTGTTATTGTATATTTGGACCAAGATCTTGATTTTTAAAGCATTGATGCATTTGAGGCCCTGTATTGCAAAGGTTGAGGGGAAAAAGTTATGGTCAACTTCAAGAAGTGCAATTTTATGAAGGAAAATTGATCAATCTTGCTCAATTTTGTTATTTCCACGATAAATCAAGGATGGATCTTGGGCCAGAAACTAAGCATTACTTGAGTGGCCATCACCAAGGACAATTTTTGAAGCAAGAAGCTTCCAAAGAGTAGCCGGTTTTATAGGAAGTTCATCGAGAACTTTAGTGGGATAATAAAATTGATGAAGGGTGATAGGATGGAGTTCATTTGGACAGTTCTAGCAACAACATAACTTTCTGATTTTGAAGAAGGTGACAAAAGCCAATTCTAGCATTGTAGGATTTCAACAAGGTATTCCAAATTGATTGTGATGCTAGTGGGACAGTAGTTAGTGATGTTTTGAGTCAGAAAAGTAAGCTCGTAGTTTCTTTCATAAAGAAATGGAATGAAGCCCAATCTAAAATATTCAGTTTATTGTCATAAACTTTAGCCTTCAGGATATGTTAGGGTTTTATCCTAACTTTGCCCAAGGGGCTTACACCCCAAGTGCAAGCCCTTGTCACCTTTTCTCTCTATGCACCAACATATCACTAGAAATTTCCCAAGCACTCATGACACATTCAACATGTTGTAAAAGTTCGGGCTGAATGGTCTCAACAACCATTAATGGGGCTTCTTGAGTCCAAACATGGATACATGACTACTTAAAATAAAAGATTCATTGAATATTAAGCATGAACATGACTATCACGCATACATTCCACATACTGAAGCAACAATGCAAATTCGTCCAAGATCAAATCATATCCCATTACTTGAATTGTTTACAAAAAGGTACTCTCACCTGCACATTTCGGTAACATAACAATGCTATCTTTCTTCTTCTTTTTGCATGGGCAAGGCTTCCTTTTTATAGATCTATAAAGGTATTTCAAACTAGCCTACTTCCCACCCAAAATCCTAGAACTCGAACCTCCCCTGCCATTGATGCTCAACTATATCGATTAAGACTCTATCGGCTTTGTTATAATCTAGCGGCAAAGTGATTTCCATCAACACTAACACTGTCAGAACCTGTTAGTCACTCCTACACACAACACCTACCATTACTTCTTTGCACACCCTTAAATGCATTCTGCACTTGTCCCAAAATTAGGGATCAATAGAATATGTGCGCCTGTCACAAAAACGAAAAGAAGGGTGATGATAGGAAGGAGTTCATTTGATAATTTAGTAGAGCATTGTTTTCAAATTTTGAAAAATTGACCGAACAATTGTTTCTAGGCTTTTGGCAATGTCAGAATTCAACAAGGCATTTCAAGTAAATTGTGATACTATTAGGAAAATGGTGTTAGTGTTATACATACAAATACTTCTAGTATGGTGTGATACGTAGTAATAACAACTCATATTAGTATTATGTGTTGTAATTGTTAGTGTGCAAATAATGAGGTGTGAGAGAGATTCTTGGTTACATTACTCTTTAGTTAGAATGTAACAGCTCATGCTATTATTAGACATGAGTGGTTGAGTTGATAAGTGTTGACTCCTACTTTGTAGGAGATCATTACACTATATATGTAACCTTTCTCTTGTAAATAATGAATCAACATCTTAACTTTATTGTGTGTGCATTCTGAGTATTCGTGTATTTTGCTTTTGAAAGCTCTACCAAACTTGTCATTTGGTATTAGAGCAGTTGTCTTACTCTGTGATGGAAGAATAAGTAGTTTGCAAGGGGCAACCCTCCTATTCTTTGTTGTCCCTAGTCATGAAATTCATTGAAGATACAATCTGTGTAGCCTTGGGTTGGCCCTTTGTAGTGAGAGTTAATTTGTGTTTGCTTTATTCTGTTCGACAATGGTCTTCCTTACGGATCCTTGTATTATATGGTTTTAAGTCCAGCTTTCATTGTTTGCTCGAATACATGCAAAATCTTCCTTATGTTATTTGGTCATTCTTGAGAGCGTTCTGACAACATATGTTGCAGACTTGTGCTTTATTTCTGTGCATGCATACTCTGATAAACCTGTGTGCATTTAGAAGAGAGGTCTGGAAACCAGTGGTCTGCATCATCCAAGTATATCTAAGCATCCTCCTGTTTTGGTAACACCATTTGTGAATCGATTCTACCTATGCAAAAGCATTCAAGACTCCAATGTTGCGTTATAGTCATCATTGTGCATTCTGTCATTTCCCAGACAACATTTCACATGCTTCTTGTATTAGCTGACCTTCTTGACAGCGAGCAACATTACATTGGACTTTGTGAAAGACTAGCAGTGGGCCATTTCCTCAGACAGCTGTTTGCATTAGAATTCAACGAGTTTGACACTGATATTTCGCTTCTCTCAGCTCTTCTCTTCCTCTTGGATTCCTCCCACCTAACTTTGAATCCAATGTTGCATCAAGTTTTGCACCAAGACCGCAAACCCGTGGTTTTGCATTCAACAAAAGATGTGCTGTTTCCAATTCAATAGCCACACAGTTCGCGTCTCTCAGCTCTGCTCTTCATCTTGGATTCCTCCCACCCAACTCTGAATCCAATGTTGCATCAAGTTTCGCACCAAGACCGCAAACCCGTTGTTTTGTGCAATCAACAAAAGGTGTGCTGTTTTCAATTCAATAGCCGCTCTTCCAAATATTGAATTATTAATTCTTGCACAAGTTCCTGCATAGCCGATGTTGTAGTTGAGGCATTTGGTAAAATTTCCAATTAGTTGGGGGTCAAGGGATCAAACCTATAAATAACAAAGCAGCAGTCAAATTTAAGAAAGAAAGGTATTGTTTAATGTCATTTTATAGTGTCCTGCAAAAGTTGATGTGGAAAATAGCATAGTGTTTGTGTGTTTGATTGTCTACGTATATAGATTTAATTTCTAATCGTAGCTTTTAGCTGTTAGAAATAAAATTTATGGTTCTGTCGTAAGTTAAGATAATAAGTCAAAACAATCCAGTCCACATAAAGAGTTACATGTCAAGTAAAATTAAAATATATTTTCTTCTTGTCAAAGTCAATGTTTGCTATGTTGTACAGTGCGGACGAAACGGGTTTGAAATGCGGAAATGCCGATTTTCAAAAAACCTTGGGTACAAAACGTTACGGAACGTCCGTACAATATATTATAAAAATTAAAATATATAAATATATATATATATATATATATTATATATATGCATAGTACTCATTTTCAAAATTTTAGTCCATGGACCATAAGAGATAAAGCACTCAAAATATTTTGTATTCATTGAAGTTCTAAAGATTCATCATTCAACATGGTTACAATTTCAATGTTTCATATATACATGATTATAATCTAGATTCTAGAATATATCATCTAGATTTTCTTCATAATCATCTGTCATGCATCCATGTTTCAAAAATTATTGTTGTAACCCGCTTCATTGTATTCATTTGATTGAGGATTCCAATCGAAAATTCTATTCTAAGGAGCAGTAATACACTGAGTCAAAACCTGCTTTCTAGCCTGGCATTTCTTGGTTTCTGCTAGATTCTTCCTACTTTCTTTGGATTACTATTCTAACCCAAACTATCTTTAGGCTTGTTTAATGTGCCTCCTTGTTAGTATAGTTTTAATGTTATAAGACTTTACAGCTGAGCACACTGTAACTTAAACCTGGGTTTGGAAAATTCTCTGAGCAGAAATATAGGCTATATTTGAAAAGATTAAGTGGAGTGACACAACAACAAACTGGAATAAACTCTTTCTTATAATATATAAGCCACGAAATGTCCCGGAAACTTCTTGGAAACGCCGGAAACTTCTTGTAACGTTGGAAACTTCTTGGACGCGTTCCGAAACTTCCTAGGCGTTTCCGAGACGTTTCCAAGGCATTTCGTACTTGGTTTCGTGGGTGGATACGGAGGGGTGGGGGTGTTTCCCGGCAACATAGGATGTTTGTTGTTTGTATCGAGGTATCGTCATTATCAATAGTCATTGGTCCAAATAAAATTGTTTAGTTCTTCAATAAACATCACATTATGTCTCAATAATCATCTTGTCGAATCAAAAGTGTCAAAAAGATTAAAATTGTCTCAATTGTAATTGGACACATATCAGGCGAACCTAAAATCCAATTTGTGGGTTTTTTCCTTCGATATGCAAGTTGAGCCTAAAAGCCAAAATTGATAAGTAGCTATCCACTAGAGAATAGAGGCAATCGAGGAAGGAGTACAATCAACATCCTCTTGTTGTTCCCTAGCGATGGGGACGCTCAATGCATTAGTGAAACACCAAAATAACCAAATGCTAACGACATTTTTTAGGTGGCACCAAGATCGTCTTACTGCTTGATTGGAATACTTGCGATCTACAATGGTGAATACATACGAAGACAAGGACTAAGCCCTCATTATTACTATTTTTCAGTATTTTCAGTTGTTTGTGGTGCACAAAATAAAACTTGTAATATGAGTATGGAGTTTCTATGTTTTCCCCTGATGTAAAAATAATGGAGAGCCTAATCAAAGTTTTGTGGCATCATTACACTTGTATGTGTAGGTTGTTGATTGTCTTGTAAAACCATGTATAGGTTGTTGGTTGTCTTGTAAAACCATCTATGTAGGTTGTTGGTTGTCCTTTAAAAACATCGGGATGTGTAGGTTGTTGGATATTCTATAAAACCATAAATAGGGTGAGATGAGAGGTTGATCTTCCCAACATTGGTTGATAGTGTTCCCTATTCATGGTTGATGTATGGTTGACGTTCACATGGATTGGTCGATGAAGGGCTCGGTTCTAAGATTGATATGTTCCTTCTCTTCTTTGAGTGCAAGCCTAATGTTGCAACAACTAATTTTATTACTCTAAAACCCAAGAAACAATTGAGTATAGAAAGTTTTAAAAATACTAGTATTATTTTGCAAATGCCAAATAGATACACATTGATACCAGAGATGTGTCTAGAAGACATTCTTGCTATCATAGACTCTTGTGAATGTCTTGGTGAATTTGTTGTCATATAGCCTAAAATAAAATTGTGGGGTCACCAAGGTGTTTTCGATGGGATGTGTCCACGAGGGTCCAGTCATGTCCTAGACATCTTGGGGACAAAACATCTCCTTATGTCCCCCAAAGTGAGGGAAAATTTTGGGGATGTCCCCAAAGTGAGGGAAAATTTTGGGGATGTCCCTCAAACCTAAGGACATTCTCAAGACATTCCCTATTATGAAACAGACATCGGGGACACCATGTCATCCCCAAGATGATCAAGGGATGCCTTGAGTTGTGTACCTAATCACAACATATATGTGTATGTCTGTGTGCACGCTTAGTTAGCATTTTTTTATTATATTTCGAGTGCCTAGACTTAGTGAACAATAAGCCATGGGTTAATTAGGGCTTACAGGTGATTGAATACAAAAGGGGATAAACCCTAAAGAATGTATATATCATCATTTTTACTCAAAACTTAATGCAAGAGATAGCCACCATTTGGTGAGAGCTCTTTTGATACACAAAAATCCACCCTTGGAGATGCATGTGCTCCCACATTTCTCTTTGATAACATTTTTACTCTATATTTTGTAGTTCCATTTTTTGTTGTTATTTGGAAAGCAACAAGTCATATCAGAGCTTCGGTCAATTTTTGAAGTTGCCACCAAAATGCCAAGGGCGGTTTATCCAAGCAACAACTCAAAGTTTGTGACCAAAGAGTAGATGACTTAATAGTAAGGATGTAGAATCGTCTATCACAAGGATTTCAAGACTACTTTGCAAATATAACGTAGTTTTGTAGAGCAAGATATGACTACATTTAAAATGCTCATGGGCCACTACTAATTAAGGGTCATGCCCTTTGGTCAAAGGCATGTTGCAGCCACTTTTCAGGTGTCAATAAACAAGGTAATCAATTAAATTGTATGCAATGTTCAAGGTGAAGTGGAAATGGAAACAAATGAGTGCAAGAAAAAAAAAAAAAAAACAAATTTCTAGAAATGATTGGTAACGCATGCAAGATAGAAAGGAGTGGGATTTAAAGCAAAAATGCAAATGCAAGCAAACATGGCAATGAGTTTGTTTGAATACACACCCAAATTATAAGGGACACCTAAGAGTCAACGGGAAAAATAACTCTCATTCTCATGAATAAGTGTTGTGTAATGTAGTGGTATATAGCAAGATGGTCAAAGCTTTCTTGTAGGAGGTAGAGGTTTTGAGTTCTATTGTCATAATGTAAAAATTTGCACATTTAGAGTTTGACAAGTTTGGAGGTCAAAGCTCTTTAAGGGGAAGGGTATGTTGTGTACGCAAACACAACATATTTTTATGTGCTTAACATTATCTATATTATATATTGGGTTCCTAGAGTTAGAGAAGGGTTAAGCCATGAGTTAGCCATGGTTTATTAGGGCTTCTAGAGGTTGAAAACTTGAATACAAAAAGGGTATGAACCCTAAAGAATGTATCTATCAATTTTATTGCAATATCAAAACTTGAAGCAAAAAGATAGCCTCCATTATGTGACAACTTTTTTATTATAGTTGGATTTGCAGGTGCTGATCCACACTTGGGGGCCTTGTGCTCCCATATTTTTCTTTATTCACATTTTTACTTGATATTTTGTAGTTTCCTTTTATGTTGGTATTTGGAGCGTGGCATCCAACATCGTTGTTGACTATACCTTTAAAAGAACCCAAAAAACTTAAAACAACATAGAAACAACAAAATTAAAACTCTAACCCTAACCCTTAAAGAACATTGGAAAACTTTAAAAGCCCATAAAGTACATTTTAAATCAAACTTGAGAAAACTTGGAAAGAGAAGATGTGGAAAGAGGAGAGAGGAGCAAGAACAAAGGGTCTTCAATTTTCAACAAGACCAAGAGAGTTCTCTCATTCTACATTGTATGCGCATTGATCGCCATTTGGGTTTCCAATGTTTCTTTAAAAACACCGCATTTTATTTAAAATATCATTCACACTAGTATTTTTTTCCTTTGTAAACTTGCAACACCCCATTTGAGCCTTGGCTGCTATCTTTCATTTTGTTTTTCAAAATGTCAAAACCGTGAGGTCCGAGCAATTAAATTAACCATATTAAATATTAAGTTATACATAACATTAAACATTAAAGCAAATAAATTAAATGACACTATGAACACGGATATAACGTAGAAAGACCCCCGAGGGAGAGGTTGTAAAATCAAATGAGAGGGAGGTATTTAATATTTTACGGGTTGTAACCAACCACCAACAATTCTGACCCTTAGGAATATTAATTAAATTAAATTAACTAAACCAACTTTGATACCATGTGAGCTCTAAGCAATTAAATTAATCATATTAAATATTATGTTATACATAAGATTAGACATTAAATCAAATAAATTAAATGACACCGTGAACACGATATAACGTGGAAAAACCCCCGAGGGGTAAAAAACCACAACAAAAAGAGATTCCATTAATTGAGAAACTATTTTACACAATCCAATAACTCCAACTCCTCACTTCTCTCCCATGGTAATTCACAATGTGAATACCAAACACAATGATATGAATTAATTTGACCACGTGGGTCGTTGATTTAATTAAAAACTAATAAACCATAAACACGTAGTTTATATTAAATAATTAAGAATATAAATATTCTAAATTATTTAATTATAAACTATGGTTTATAAGAACACTTAATATTATGTTCTAACAAAAACAGTTCAAAGCATCAGCATATGCCTAAGAATTCATCGTTTTTTCTGATTTTATCCTAAATTCTAAAATAATAAGTTATTCGAAATATTGCTTTTGGGAAAACTATCTAGAATTTTTATTCACAACATTCTAGACCACTCAAGTGTTTCATCCTCAAGTAGGGCCCATTTAGATGGGCCACTTGAGTGGTATGAAATATCGTAAATAGAATTCTAAACAATTGTTTCCCGAAACCTTATTTTTAATGTTATGGGTTGTGGAGCATGAGATCGTTAGTAATCATTTGTTGTTTTTGTATGTATATGAACATTGAAATTACTTATTTCTTATTTTTGTTTAATAATTAAATTAATAAATTATTTTTCATTTTTGTTAAATTGTTTTCTTGTTTTTTATTTGTTTATGGACATATTACTTTGTTGTTTTTGCAGACCCAAAATGGGTTTTTATAGTGATTATGAAGTTGATTTGCATGTGGATGAGATGGGCAATGGGGGAGGGGCGACAAGAAAAGGAAAAGGCAACGCAAACTAGAATTTCAGTTATGAGAGCCCAAAAATTTGGAATGTCCCTCAATGATATGGGCTAAATATGCCAAGGGGTCATCCAACAAGAAGACACCTTCATAACAGTTTGCTCATAATAGTTTGCTCAAATACTTGATGCCAACATAATAAACAATAGAGGGGGCTGAGTTTTGGTAGTGTGATGTTTGTTTGAAGACTTGGCGAGCAAGATCACTAGGATGAATGCACACCTCCTACTCATCCAGAAAAGGATTTGGGCTTTGTGGGCCTCTCATACTTGATGACACTACAGACAACATTCCAACAATTTGTGACACAAGAACCCCTTCTAGTTCTTATAGGACTTTTAGGAATTCTCTGTCATGCTCTAGCAGTTCCAAGTTTTAAGGTGACAGGTGTGGAAGCTAAGGGGAAGAGAAAGATAGTGGCCCCCAATTCAAATAGCCAGCCAAAATAAATGCATCTTATTTTCCCTACATGTTAGTAGTATGAGAGAGAATGAAGATAAATACAAGGCACATAGAAGGCACACAAACATCCTCGCGTGTGTTTGTCTTTTATTAACCAAATAAGAAGTTACATATTCAGTGGAGAAATTTAAATGTGAATAACTAATATAAATTAGTTAATAATAGTTAATTAATTAATGTTCAATATCTTTAATACCCCCTTAATGACTAAATTGGAGACTACTCCAAGTTTGTCTTGAAATTTTACAAATAAAATGGGACCAAGAGGTTTAGTCATTAGATCTATATGTGGTTCCTTAGAGGCACAATAGTGAAGAGAAATATCACCAAAATCAACCAATTGTCATATGTAGTGATGATGAATCTCAATGTAGCATGTTTTACTGGATTCTTCGCCAACTTGAATACACCCGACTATCATAGACAACGGAAAGTGAGTAGGTGTAGTCATAGGAAGTTGAAGGTCAACTAAAATTAGACGTAGTCAAATTGTTTTACAACTAACACTCATTGCTCCCTTGTACTTTGCTTCAATGGAAGATATAGCCACAATGTGCTAAAACTTGTTCTGTCATGAAATAATGCCTGAACCAGAGGTTAAGATTACACGGTGGTCGACCTCTAAGTATATACTAAACCTCCTAATCACAATCTATGTATCTTGTCAATTTGAAATCTATTGTCCTCTGATACGGGATGTCAAAGTCACAAGGTTCCTTTCACATATTACAAAACATATCTTTTTGTTGTCCAATGTATGAGCTTCAGTTGAGACAAAGGTCAACAAAGATAGCCAACAAAAAAACATAGATTCGGTCATGTGGATGTCAGATATATCAGGCTGCCCTCCAATTGCCTGTAGAGTGATTTGTTGATAGATGATGAATCATAATTCGGTGACAACTCCAACCTAACCTCTATAGGCGTAGAAAACGGATTGCAATTTGTCAAGCCAAAACTTCTTCAAGGGAATAGTGGCATACATACCTTGAGCTATAAATATGAGATGGGCATCTTGCTAGAATTCTACAACTAAGCAACAGAGTGGGAGGCCTAGATTGGTCATGCCACAAGCAACACATAAATCTGAGTTCCCTTGTTTAATTGTTACAACCCAACAACCTGTTATGGCAAGATTGTCAACACATACAATACAAATCACAATATCATCTCCATCACTTTCAGCATAAAGATTAGGATCGGGACGGCTCCTTCCAAATCCAGAATCTTGAGACACCGATCAATCCTAATATACTAAGTTTGAGGAGCCTGCACAAGCCCATACAAAGACTTCATCAACCTACAAACTATATGATCACAAGTAGGTAATCAAAACCTTTAGGTTGCACCATGTAAACCTCCTCGTCTGAATCTCCTTCGTAAAAGGCACTCTTTACATCCATCAAAAACAGCTTCCAACCAAACTCAATTAACATGGAGAGAAGCAACCAAAATGTGACCATATTTGTTATGGGAGCAAAAGACTTCTCATAATCTATTCCCTCTTGCTATGAAAAACCTTGTGCAACAAGATGAGCCTTGTACTTGTCCAAAGCACAATCAACTTTGCATTGGACTTTGTACACCTATTTGCATATATGTGTTGTTTACCTAGAGATAATTCAACCAACTTCTAGGTGTTGTTATTTATCAAGGAGTCATATTCTACTTGCATGATAGTCTACCATTCAAGTTTTCCTTTTGCTTTAAAATTTCACTATGGTTCAAGTACCATAAAAAGACCAAAAGCGAGAACAAAATGAGCATGTTCTATTGAATCAACAACCTTCTTTCCCAACCTACAAGCTCGTGCATCTAATTGAGGAATTTCATCCTATCGTACATTTTATATAGGTGAGTAGCACCACTTAGGCCTCTATTGCACCTAAGAACCTAATAGCTAAGTCTCTTTCAGCTTGTTGACCTATGCAGGTTGGAATCGTTGAAACCAGTGAGGAATTAGAAATATCAGCCAAGATTGTTGCACTAGTGTTTATGATGGAGCAATATTCCTCATCTTTCAAAGGAATCACAACACTAGATTCAGGCACCTCGGTGATTGCTTGTTGGTTACAAACAAAGAAGGATTTTGTCTCCATCACATGACATCTTGATCTCTAATAATGATTATCTTGTTAGTGGAAATATCAATATAAGTCTATAGGCCTTCGATTGGTCAATATAACCAGCAAAGAAATATCTTTTACACTTGGAATTTGGTTTACTCTTCTTACTGTCAAGAACCAAAGTATATGCAGCTGAACAAAAAAACACAAAACATTGTTACCTCGGGTTTGATTCCAGACCAAGCTTCCTCAAGTGTGACATCCTACAAGACTTTACAAGGAGTTCTATTCAAAATATGCATTATCATGTTCATTGTTTTCCCCTTTATTTGTATGGCATGCCCCTACAATGCACAATGCCCTAAGCCATCTCCGTGATGGTTTTGTTACGCCTCTCCACCACCCCATTATGTCGTCGTGGATTGTACAAGGTTGTCAATTCAAATTGTCGTCGAATTCATTCCCTCGCTACAATAGTCCTTGAACTGCTTGTGAGTTTGCCACCATTGTCAAATCATAATGTCTTGATCTGTTTTGTTGTCTGGTATTCCATCAACACTTTAAATTTTTCAAATGTTGAAAAACAAATCATACTTTCTCGCGTAGTTACCATGTTCGAAAAGTTCAGGTTGTTCGGATAGGGAAAAAAGTTCGGAAGTTTGGAATTTTGTAAAAATTCGGTTCGGTTCGGTTTGGCTCGAAAAAATTATAAATTTTTAAAAAATATAAATATGAATAATTATAAAAACTAAAATACTTATTAATAATATACTAAAAGTTAAACCTAAAATAATTAAATTTATGTAACTAGTTACTAAAGTTACTAAACATTTGGTAATAAATTTAAGTATTACTATTACGGATGGCTAATACTTAATAGGTCTCTAAGTATTAATATCTCTACACATTACTATCAAATTATTAATGTCTCTAAATAATAAAATATTACTATTACCGATTACTATGAGTCTCTTAAGTATTATTAATAAATGCTCGTACTCTCGAACAAGGGAAAAAGAAAACAAGGTAAACACGATATGTATATAGTTTTAAAATATTATTATTAATATTTAAATTTGATACATACCTATACTCCTCTCGAACATAGAAACACGAATACAAGGAAAGTCAATAACTAAATTTAATTATCAACAATATAAATTTAATATCATTAATAAATAAATAATTTTATTTAGTTAATAAGCACTAATATCATAATAATAATATAAAAATTTAACATTACAATTTTTATTATTATTTTTTTAACATCGATTAATATTGATTAATATATATTATAATAAAAAAATATATTCATATATTAATAAATTTATTTATACACTAAAATTGAAACTTATTTTATTTTATATTATATTATATTATTATTACATATCAATATTAATATATTATTTGAGAATCGGTGTTCCTTAAATATATTAATATATTACATTAGATACTAAACTAGAAATATTCATATGTTAATATTATACTCTAAGTCGGTCCGAACTAATAAACCTAATCTATTTCCTAACATACATACTACGACTCACATTTAAACCTAAAGATCAAAATGAAATGCAACCTCTCTACCACTGTGGACCACCTGAGCACATCGCTAGGGCCAGCTCTCCCGCCAATCACCACTGCTGTAGACTGCAAAACGACGGGAAGAAATGGAAAGAGCTTTGCAGATGTAATTTTTCTTCAAACTCGCCTTGCCTTGCCTCGAACACTTTGCCAGAGGCTCCTACGAATGCAAACGTTTTCGTTTTTCATTTTTTTTGCTTTGGTTCCAGTGCCTTCCACGTTTTCCAGTGCCTTCCAATAGCTGCGATGAAGCTTTTCGAGTGCATGCGATGGGTTTTCCAGTGGCTGCAACGTGTTTTTCAGTGGCTGCGAGGAGGGCTTTCACGTTTTGTCACGTTTCACAAATATTTGGCCGCTTTAGTTGCTTTAGGGTTTGGGTTTATAGATACATATTTATTTTTCAAAGAAAAAGAATTTTTTTTTTAAAGTCTAAGGTCAAAACGAATTAACCGAACAAGTTCGGTTTTACCAAAAAATTCGAGCCACACCGAATTTCGACCATGTTCGGGTGAATATGGTAACTATGCTTTCTGGAGAAATCATCAACCAACAACAAAGAATACCTCGGAATGAGGATTGTTGGTGATTTCCAAGATGGATCGCAAAGATTTGCATGAACAAGATCTAAGAGCCCCTTTGCACACCAAGTACCTTCAATCAAAAACGGATTTCACTTCTACTTATCAACCAAACACCTTGCATGCATACCATGTTTTTCTTGGATAGTCAAGAAACCAAACATATCCTATTTTTCTTGGATAGTCAGCAAATGTTGTCTTTATTGTATTTTGGTAAGTATTGAAGGTTGAGATGTCCAAATCTCTCATGCCACAAAGCAATGGTATTATCCTCTATAGCTAATTCGTGTAGGTTGATTGCATGTAGAATCGACAAGTCTATACAAGCCACCTAGAACAATGCATAGGGCTACTACCCTGTCTTGTTTTACATCAAACACAATACACTTCGTCATACGTAAATTCACTTAGTGTTAAAACTTTCAAGTAATCGACTAATAGATAAGAGATTTTTATTTATTCGAGGAATAAAGCTAACACTCTTTATCATGAATTTTCAACATTATTTAATAATACTTGGATATCTACTATCCTTTCTATAAAATGCGATATTCCATCACCTAATGAAATTGAATAAAAAAATGGGTGTTTGCAATAAATTCGACATACCTCTCCTTATGACTCATGAAATGTTTGGATGTGCCTAAATCAAAGAACTAGCATTGAGTACCACTATCATCCGATCATTGATGCCATGAGAATATCCTCTTCATCGTAACACCTGGTCAGCTACATTTGCTTGACCCCACAACTATTTGTTGTGCGAAAGAGCATATTGTCACTTCCGGCAATCCTTTTTGACATTCCCAACTTTATGACAATAATAACATATTGCCTAATATTTGGAAGTAGACCCTTCATGCTTATGTTTCCAACTCCCGTAAGACCGAGCAGCAAATGCATTCTTAGTTTGTCCTAAACTAGCAAATGGGTGCCACTATCATCAGATCATGATGCCATGAGATCGTACTCTTCCTCAGAATCCCATTCAGCTACATTTACTTGACCCCGCAGCTTTTTGTTCTAGGAAAGAGGATATTGTCACTTCCAATAGTCCTTTTTAACATGCCCGACTTTATGCCAATACTAGCATTTCGCCTAATATTTGGAAATAGACCCTTCAGGCTTACATTTCCACTTCCCCTAAGAGTGAGCAGCAAATGCACTTTAATTTTGTCCAAAACTGGATTTGTTTGTGTCTATTTGTGCTACTGCAACAAATTGGAACTAACCTTATCAAAAGTTAGCATTTGGCTTTCCACCATCAAGTGTAAAGCCACCACAAATGGCTCGAAGGAGAGCGGTAAACTATTCAGAACAGGAACCAAGTCAACATCATCCACCTTTTTGTTTATGGCAGCAAACTGGCATCGTTGATCTCAGAGATCTTTCATCCAAAAAGGTGTTCTGACAAGGACCTGCTCCCATTTATCATTGCAGAAAATAGCACCTTCTTCAGTTACAGGACCCGGCTTTTCTCTAAAGTCAAATAATTATTTTGGAGACTACCCCAAGGATTAATTACAATAGTGGCACTTTGAACCTCAAGAATTAAATCATCTGAAGCAGACGACTTCAACAGTAGAAGACCCTCCTTATGACATTTTTCATAATCAACACCTTCGTATCAAGACTTGATTCCGTTTTTAGAATAAATTTACTGGAATCACAATATACCACGATTGTTGGTATCTTGCGATTTAAGGAATTATAAATTTGACCAATTAATATTTAATCTTCTAGCAAAACCAAAGTTTATATTGGCCATTTTCATAGTTGAAAAGCTTTAAAATGGCCTTAAAAATGGTGAAATGCAAAACTATGAAATAAGATTACCGATGTGACCAGACTCATCTAGTTGGACTACAACTACACCTTTTGGTCTTAGGTTTTAGGACTTGAAAATGTCTTTTGTTCTGGGTTATGCAGAAAATTGTAGCCTCATTCTAGTTTATTAGTCAGCTCAGATTTGTCTATCCACAAAAATCATGATAGAATTGGAAACAATCATGACACAACACAGATGCCTTAAAAAGAAACGAAATTCTTTGACATGGTCATGCCCAAGCAAAATCCTTTCATACGCACCCGTTCTCCTTTGGTCTACTCATGTCCTCAACTTTTCACATTCTTCGTCTGGCGATTTGTGGTCTGCAAATTCATTCTTCCTCTGCAACTTGTCAAAATTCATAGTTGAGTGGCTTCAGTTCACTGATCTTGATGGCTATAGGGCTTTAGCAATGAGAGAAGCTCACATTGGAACAAGATAAGCCAGTGAGTTAGTGTTAACTATATATTAACACTTGCCATTCACCTCCTTTCCTAGGTTTCCAATTCCTTTTATGCTGATAGGAATTGACCAACATATGGTTGCATCCACTCTATTAAGAAAAACATACATCTAAAAGATTGGAGAAACTTGTTATAAAGGGTGACTTGCATCTCATGGATCGCAACACAGCTAAGTACAAGGAAAGCCCAACACCATGGGGGATGTAGCCTCAAGATCCAAGGCAAGTTGTTGAGGACCAAGATGCACAACCGCAATTCGGTTGGGATCCCCTTGCAAAAAGAAGATGAGTCTATTAGTTCCAACAATGAAGATGGTTCGAGAATATTCCCTTAAATGTTGACTCAAATTTTTGCGTTGTGGTCTATGCTTTTTTGTTTTGGGCATTAGCATGTTGATGTATCAATTATCATGTACTCTTCTCAACTCTGAGTTTGACTTAGCATGTTGATGTAATGCACTATTCTTAGCTTTGAGTTAGCATGTTGATGTATCATTAATGATTTCAGATTATGATATTATTATATGGATTATCATATCAATGGTTTAATTTAAAAATTTAATGTTTTAATTTTCATTATTTAAATTTTTGTTTTTAATTTATTTGTATTTTAAATACTCAAATATTATACGTAATTTTAATAGTTCTCCCTCATTGTCCTCAAAATATGGTAACATTTTGCCATCCAAGGAACCTCTTCCTCGAGACTCGCATAGTTATGGGGTTTACCCATAATCCTTGGAAGACTTTGGATAGCCACAATTGATGCCTATCTGACAATATAACCATAGCTCATGGAGAATATGCATGAAACTTAAGTTTATACCAACCTTTCCAGCTTTTGCTATTTAGAGACAATCACCAAGCATAGGCTTGCTCTAAGTCTATGCCCATAAGGCATCAAGGTAAGTAGTCAGTCATCTATATTTTTCAATTTGAATGCACCATTATTATAAATATGATCGATCTTGTATGGTCAAAGCCAACATATTCATATCTTTTATAAAAATCATTAAGTGTGCAATCATACAATAATGCCCAATGTCCATGTTGGAATCTTATAAGTTCAATGAATCTATCATGCCATCTAATCCTTTGTTGTTGAATCACTTCAATTCTAAGTTGTGCTTGTTCTCTAAACTAATACAATTTATTCAATTCGATTAATCTTTCATGTTGAGCTCTTCAATGGTCCACATCCAGTTTTAAGGCACTATTTAGTGCACTGATTTCCAGCAAGGCATCCTTACCATGAAGGTGTAAATCTAGTTGTGGTCTTCCAAGCGATCCAATAAGCCCACAATGCTTACGGTAATCTTGTTGCCCAATCCCTTTGATGTAGTTACACAGCCTTATAGTCAATATGGGCTCCAATTTCCTATTCATGACTTCGACCTATTCATTGGCCTGTGGATGATATGGTGAAGATTTGTGTCATATTTGGTACAATTTCACTAGATCTTCTACGACATCAACAATGAAGTGTGTCCCTTGATCACTAATGGTCTCCTTTGGCACCCTAAACCTAGTAAAGACACTCTCAAATTAAAATTGTACCACTCTCTCAACTTTGACATTTTAATGCTTTAGCTTTAGCTCATTTGTTGATGTCTACAAAAAAAAAAGAGGTATCCATGTTGGGAATGATGCCAATTTTGGCAATTGAAATTTTGCTAAATTTAGACAATTTCTATTTTTATAAATACTCTAAAAATAGACTTTTAGGATGTTTTAGGACTTATTTATTTAGTTCATACGTTTGTTTAGAAATAAGTGATTTTCAATTATTTCCTAAAAGATAGCTTGAAAAGCTAAAAATAGACTGTCAACTGTCGATTTCCAAATAAGTACAAATTCTTGTGTAGTCATCCCCAAAGAGGTGGGAAACACTTTCTAAGTTAAGATAAGTGTAAATATGCTAATTTATGACCATCCCTATATTTTAGGGACCTTAGGCGAATTTTCTTGAAGAGAGTTATAATTAGCTTGAAAACATGCCTAGCTTGCATAATTCTATTCCTAGAAAAGCTTCTTGCATGTTGACTTTGTCCATGGATTGCATGAGCCTATTTTTAAGTTAACTGGAAGTCCAAAATTAGTTTAGGAGTGTTTTTCTATTATTAGTGGTTCTATTTTGAGTTTAACTTGCTTTGCAAGTTGAGTTGTAATTCCTAAATTTAGTTGTTTTGTGTTAATAAAGCATGGCCAAAAGGAAGGCACCATAGTGCTCCATTATTGCAATTTGTGCAAGTGTTTTTACTATTTTTTATTGCAGGTATTCATATTTAATAACCAGCAAGATTACAAAGCTTATTTTGAAGTTCAGTGGTGCATACAGTGCACAATTTGATCATCAAGTACACAAGCAATTACACTAACTTAATCATTAGTTTTCTCAACCTTGTTTGGATGCTATAGAGTTTCTTTTGGGGTTATTTCAGAGGTTGATCAGCACTTCAAGTTGCTGGTTTTGTTCTCCTTCCACAGCCATGTCCATCCCTTTCAATCCATGTAGTTTGAGAGATGGAGTGTCAAATGGTCCTATGAAATCAATTCCCTTCTTTTGAAAAGGTTTCATGTAATAATATGTCTTAAGGCATCTTGTTTGATTAGTTCAGGCTCCCCTCTTTTGGCAACTACCATATCTTTCAATATTTATTTTAACATCTCTGAACATGTGGGGCCAATAATTACCTACACGTAAACAATAAGATCTTAGTTGTAGTTCTTTTTTGCTGCAAAGTGAATCCCATGTGGTTTTCTCTGACATGTGTTTATCATATCCTATGCTTCACCTTCATGGAAACATCTCAAAATATGATCTGGACCGATATTAAAACTAATATAGCCTAATTGATTGGGACCCATGATAGATGTTTTTACTTTTTCCTCACTTACTCACTTTCTCTAAGTTGCATTTAAGGAGGGGTGTTGGTGCACTCAACAATCTTTCTTCTTTACGTTTACTTAGGTTAGTGTACTTTTTCATTTCTTCCCTAATCAATCTTCAGCAGATTTTAGAGTATGAAAATTGACTTCAAAATATCTACTTCGGTTAGTTTCTATTTCCTAAGTTTGCGCATTAATTTATTATTGCTGCATTAAGTAATATTGTATATCAAAATATTAATTCAATATATTGATCTTACAGTTAGGTGTCAACCTCCTAGTGAAGTGTATTGTACACTCCTAATTAGATGTCATACATTCTCTAGTTAGACTAATCAACAGATGGAATCTTTCTATTTTTATCTCATTGGTTTGTTAGTCTTCAGTTACAAACCAATCTCTTTTGCCTTTTACGAAGGCTCAAGTATATACAAAGAACAAAATGGAGAATTAATGGATACTTTTTGCAATCATATGCTTTAACTGTTATGCTGCTACATTTACACCATGAGTTTGTGTGAGGTTTCTTGCGGAGCACAAGGTGCTTGTGTAATTCATATGTCCCTATGTTCATTGGTTTTGTCAGTCGTTACCCTTTATCGTTTTAAAAATATTTAGTGGGTTAAATTTAATACTGGTTTTTCCTCCTTGTTGGTAGGTCATGGGATTTCAGGTTACATTATGATTTCTTATGCACATTTACTTAAAGTAGCTTATCACAGTGGGTCAACATTTCACATAAATGCTTTGTGCCTTGCACATTATAAAAAGGGATGACTTGATCATATAGTTTTATTGAGGAGTTGCATTTGGGTCTCATTTTCTATTTTATTGTTGACATTGCATACATAAGGCATGGTACAATTCTAGGATCTCTTAAGTTGTGCAATTATTTTAACATTCACTTTAGCCTCAATTATCACATTATACTAAGTCTTGGATAGATCTTGTGCCTCACGCACTCACTCAGTGTTACAGGTTAAGTTTAATTAATACATGAACTCTGCATATTAGATTAAACCATTCACACATTTGGAAAATAATTACACTTATAATCGAATTTCCTAGTTAGTTTGGACATTCAATATAAAATACCAAAAACACTTCAATTAGGTATTTTCATTTGCCTAAAATACATTGACCATCACAGTTATTCCATAGTGAATATAGTTTCATTCATATCTTACAATCAGTGTTTGTAGGGTTTTACATTGCTTCTAAAGAGTTTTGCAGCTGCAGGACTTATAGGTACAGTGGCGGGGCGGGCGGGGGAGGCACATCAACAACGCTTTCAACAGGAATAAACCCATTAATGTTTGCTTAGTTTTTATAATGGTACAAAGAACCTAGATTAGTGATATATAACTTACTAGTGATCAGGAAGGGTTCACTAACAGCATGTCAACTGTCCCTCCATCGAGGTGGCCTCTGCACTACCTCACTCAATTCCTAATCGAGGTTTAGGGGTGATAAACGTAAGAAATCTTGTAAAACCCAACCAGGTCCTAACATGTGTCAAGAAATTTTCCAAAGTGCAATGGGTTGGGTGATTCCTCCCGTGGTTTGGATAACAACTTAAGGAAACAACTGCTCTCTCTTGCCTCAATTACTTAGTTATTCTGAAGCACGGGCGGGGACCTCGGGAGCGCGCAGGGAGCGGAGTCACGGAGCTGCAAGGAGCGGAAGCTTGCCGACGGGAGGCGAGTGTGGGAGCGGCCAGAGGCCTGCGGATTCGGTTTTTCCCTTTTTTGGCATTTCTTTCCTTTTTTGGATTTTTGGTGAAGAAAACACAAGGAAAAAAAAAAATTGCCATTTTTGGAAAGGGTCCGGGAAGATGTAGCAACAAAAACTTGCATGAGCCATAACTTTCATTTTGTGGCTCCGTTTCAAGTGTCGTTTTCTCTAAAAGTGTATATTTTCTCGAGCTCTACGCATTGATGGCAATATTTTTCTTATTTTCATAAAATCCATTTTTGCACCTTTTTGGACCAAGCAACTTCTTGCATCTTACGAAAGAATCTTCCGAATTTAATTTTATTCGTTTTGTATATACTGTACATTATTATAAATTTATAGTTAATAGTATAACTTGTCTTTTATCTTGTTTTTCATATACATAATATGTGGTTTATAATTAAATTCCTATTTAGAAGGCTGAGATTTATATATTTTTTAATTTTTATATAGTTTTTGTACTGCCGTATCCTACGCCGTATCCGGGGTCAAAAAAATTGCCGTTTCCACGTATCGGATACCCCGCTCCCGCTTCCATATCCATATCAAAACGTTTGGCTTTGCATTAGGACACTCACATTACACAGCATCGTTGTTTCCTTTCAATTAAAAAGAATAGTCAGGCCCCCACAAGTTTGGCCACTCCAATTGTGCATTTGTAGAATAGACACTCACACAAAAATATCGAAAGAGTTCAGCCACGGTCGTTGTTTCCTTTCAAGAATTAAAAATAATATACCGAATAGTCCAAACCCCCACAAGTCTACACACACCACAATGTTTAGTGAGTCTGACACTCTCTCCTACACGTTGTGCTTTTATGCATTTGCTGAGTTATTACAAAGTGCAAAAAAATATTAATAAAGCACTTGTATTAATTTATTTGACTTAATAATAAATTTGTAATCTCTAAATAGGTGCATTGGGTCTAATATTATGTTGTATCCTTTCTAGGGAAAGTAGAAAAGAGACCCATCCTATTTTTGTGTCATCCCTAGGTAAAAATGCGCCTTGGACAAAAGAGGGAAATAGAGTTTAGAAAGGATAAAAGTTATTACTCTTCCCAAGGAAAGTGCGACTTGGCATGAGAGGCCAAATAGACCTTAGGGAAATAATAAAATATTATTTAATGTTTATTTATCCAAGGAGGAAGTGCGCTAGGTTTGGGCCTATTTTAGGGTATTTTGGCACTCTTTTCTCATTGGAAGATGAAAAGGTCATTTTGTAATATTTTTCCTATAAAAAGGAGAGGGGCGGCTTGGGTAGAGCACCATTGTAATCATTTATCATTTCTGAATCTGATCTTAAGCCAGGTGCTTTTGTATAAAATATTCTAAGGACGAAACCCTTAGTATATTGCCTCTAGAGGACGAAAACCCTCTTGGAGATTAGGAGGAATTTCTACACTGGATCTTCCATAGAGCTTATAAGAATTTCAGTATTTTCCAGCAGCAGTTAAGGAGTTTTTGCAATAAAGGATTGAAGAATTCATCGCAGCAGTGTCATTGTATTTTCTGTGTATGAAGCGACCCAGTATGTGGCTGGTTTTCAATGTCTTGGACGCATCTCAGGTCTGAATTTCTTTATTATTAATTGTACTAAATTCTGGGAGTCCAAATAACTATTTTCAGTGATTTTGGAAGGTTTTAAAGTGCTGTTCACAGTCATTCAAATCTGCAGATTTCTGCGTAAAATCCCAGCCTGTTTATATGTTCAAAAAGGTCAATTTTTACTTTATAATAAACTGCTAAAGTTCTGCACTTGTTATGGCAATAATGGATAATGTTGGTAGTGGTTTTATGTGGACTTTCATCATCTAGACTAGTCGCCATTGATAGAAAACATCTATATTTAATGTTGCACAGTCTTCAAACCAGTTTGGGTTAGGTTTTAGGCTAGTTTCTATTCCAAACCCTAATCGCACTTCTTCCATAAATTCAGATCTGTATTAGTGTGAATGCTATAAAAGTCATAAATCAGCTTTTAGTGTCTTAATTGATCTAAATTGCATTGAAGAACAAGATAGATCCATTTGGGGATCTTTCAGTGGTATCAGAGCATCAATCCTCCCACCTGGAGGGTTTTGTTTTATGCAGCCTAAAGAAGTTGGGCCACACAGATATTATACAAGGAGTCAAGCTCGTATTCAAACAGATCTGAATACTGAAAGTGGTTCCGGGATCATGGACAGAAGGGAGGATTCACACACTCCTCCACGACGAGAGCGACCTGACCCAGATGCTCTTTTCAGCGGTATGATCGATTCCCATCAGGAAATGATGCAGACCATGAGACAACTGATGGAGAATTTGATTATGGATAGGACGAGAAATCGGCATGATAGAAGGGAAAGATCTGCATCCATAGCCAGCAGCCACAGAAGGCACAACAGGGTACCTACAGAGGTGGGTAGCGTGAGAGGTTCCCCTCCACGTGATCGGAGATATACAGAGGAAAGGAGACCCACAAGGACTGCAGATCGACCTATGCAGCCTAGATTCCTACAGGGAGGAGCCACCATTAGTTGAGGATCCACTTGAAGACATAGCCTTCCAAGACACTGTGATGGCAGCGCATGATGAGTGGAGAGCCCTACCACAGGAGGTTCGGAATGCCTTTCCCCTTCATCAGTATTGTGCTCAAAGGAGGGAAAGCTTGAGAGCTAGACAGGTTCAGAGGCCTAGAGAACAGCAGAACAGGGAGTTGAAGCAGGCCACCAACAAGGTGACCCTTTCCACATTTGATGGTAGTGGAAAGATTAGTGCCAGAGCATGGATTCACAAGCTCGACACATATCTCACTCTCAAGCCTATGCAGGAGCAGGAGGCTATCCAATTTGCCACGTTGCACCTTGAGGGAGTAGCGTATGATTGGTGGCACCATGGGCTTATCACACAGAGACATGATCTTCTGCGATCATCATACAGGGAGTTTAGTGAGAGGTTGATTGCGAGATTTGATCGCAAGGATGTGGAGCTTTATTATAGGGACTTGGCACAACTTCGACAGTGGGCATGTTGATGCATACATCAACGAATTTCAGCGTATAGCAGTGATGGTGCCAGAGATGCATGAGAGGCGAGTGGTGATGTTGTTCATTGAAGGACTTCATGACAAGTGAGAGGATTGGTCAAGGCTCTTAAGCCTACTGACTTTGCATGAGGCTATTCGGACACCTTGGACTTGGACACTACTCTCCATGCAGCCCCAAAGGAAGAATGTCAAGGAGGAAAAATCAAACAACAAGAGCAGCCCACTTCTTGAAGGTTGAGTTTACACCCAAGAGGGGAGATTGTTTTTGAAAGTGAGCTTCGCGGAAAAATTTATGCTTTCATTGCAATGATCCGTGGGAACCAGGGCATAGGTGTCTTGGGAAAGGCAAAATCCATCTCATAAAGGTTGAGGATGAAGAGTCCGAGGATGAACAGGAGCAGCCAACACCAAGGTATTGCAAATGAGGGTAGACTCACCTATCTTTCGGGAGCACCCAAGTATAATCCATTCATGTTTGAAGGCACAATGTTCGGGTGTAGGATCATGGCACTACTGGATAGTGGATCTACACATAACTTCCTGGATGCAGGTTTGGTAGACCAAAAAGGTTTACAATGTGATAACTTTGAAGGCTTTGATGTGACTATAGCAGGAGGTCTCACTCTTCCATGCAAGAAGAAGGTCAACCAAGTTAGCATTTTATTTGGTGAGTATACACTTTGTGATGATTTCTATGTCATGGATTTGAAAGATAACAATGTTGTGCTTGGCATGCAATGGCTTCATTCGTTGGGAAGAGTCACTCAAGATGTGGAAACTATGGAGCTGAGTTTCCAACACAAAGGGAAACAAGTCACCTTAAGAGCACTCAAGTACACGCTGCCCCATCAAATGGCAGCTAAGTCTATGATAGTTTGGGACCAGGAACCATCTCGTGAGGACATCTACGAAGATTTTTCACTACATATCAGCACGGACCAGCAAGGAGGTGATGAAGAGTGCGGCAAATTCGAAGCATACATGAGGAGGCTGGTTTCACTAATGACAAGTAAGTTGCATAAGTTTTTTTTTGCAGTGTTTGAGCAACATTGTATAATGCAAAAGCTATTAAAAAGCTTCTGGCTGATGCAGGATCCTGGAACTAATAAATGAATGCAGTTTATGATTGCTTGGGGCAAACAATCTCGGGAAGGAGGGACTGTAATGTCCCCTTTTCCCAATCGAAGACCTTTGGCCCATTTCAAACCGACGGCCAAAGGAAAAAATATAAGGGTGACTTAAGTCACAATGAGTTATTACAAAGTGCAAAAATATTAATAAAGCACTTGTATTAATTTATTTGACTTAATAATAAATTTGTAATCTCTAAATAGGTGCATTGGGTCTAATATTATGTTGTATCCTTTCTAGGGAAAATAGAAAAGAGGCCCATGCTGTTTTTTGTCATCCCTAGGCAAAATGCGACTTGGACAAAGGAAGGAAAGTAGAGTTTAGAAAGGATAAAAGTTATTACTCTTCCCAAGGAAAGTGCGACTTGGCATGAGAGGCCAAATTAGACATTAGGAAGGTAATAAAATATTATTTAATGTTTATTTGTCCTAGGAGGAAGTGCGACTTGGTTTGGGCCTACTTTTAGGGTATTTTGGCACTCTTCTTTCATTGGAAGATGAAAAGGTCATTTTGTAATATTTTTCCTATAAAAAGGAGAGGGGCGGCTTGGGTAGAGCACCCATTGTAATCATTTATCATTTCTGAATCTGATCTTAAGCCAGGTGCTTTTGTATAAAATATTCTAAGGACGAAACCCTTAGTATATTGCCTCTAGAGGACGAAAACCCTCTTGGAGATTAGGAGGAATTTCTACACTGGATCTTCCATAGAGCTTATAAGAATTTCAGTATTTTCCAGCAGCAGTTAAGGAGTTTTTGCAATAAAGGATTGAAGAATTCATATGCAGCAGTGTCATTGTATTTTCTGTGTATGGAGCGACCCACTATGTGGCTGGTTTTCAATGTCTTGGACGCATCTCAGGTCTGAATTTCTTTATTATTAATTGTACTAAATTCTGGGAGTCCAAATAACTATTTTCCAGTGATTTTGGAAGGTTTTAAAGTGCTGTTCACAGTCATTCAAATCTGCAGATTTCTGTGTAAAATCCCAGCCTGTTTATATGTTCAAAAAGGTCAATTTTTACTTTATAATAAACTGTTAAGTTCTGCGCTTGTTATGGCAATAATGGATAATGTTGGTAGTGGTTTTATGTGGACTTTCATCATCTAGACTAGTCGCCATTGATAGAAAACATCTATATTTAATGCTGCACAGTCTTCAAACAGTTTGGGTTAGGTTTTAGGCTGGTTTCTATTCCAAACCCTAAGCGCACTTCTTCCATAAATTCGGATCTGTATTATGTGAATGCTATAAAAGGTCATAAATCTGCTTTTGGTGTCTTAATTGTCTAAATTAATTGATCTAAATTCTGACTATAGATGTGTTTTTACATACATAATTTGTAAGTTATTGAGATTTTTATTACTGACTTCTAAAAGAAGACAACTTTTCCCAAGAGCTCAAATCAAAACTGATAAAAATAAATGAACCAACCAACATACTACTACCAGAAATAAGCATGCTTTGTATACACAGGAATCGTAAATTTAACCTAAGAAAATGCCTCACAGTATACAAGAGTTTCAATACAAATTTGAAGCTGTACATTTCACTGAAAATATTTCAGTAAAATTTAATGAAAAAGTTCAAGAATTTTATAGTAAATCTGTTTATCTATACATTTGCATGACTTCCCATATATTTTTTTCTAGAAAAATGCATGTCGAGGCAACCTGTAAGACAATGCACAAAATAGAAGATTATTTAACAGTTAACTACAACTGGAGATGCAATCAGTCTACTTGGGTGAAGGTGATAATTACAATGGTGACGAGAATCACTCAAGAGGATATCCAATGATGGAGACTTGATATGAGTTCATTCACATCTATCCTAAATTTAAAACCCCCAATATAAGCCTTGCAATCTAGTAAGAGACAATCCTAGACAAAACAAGAAATAAACTAAACAACAGATCTGATGAGGTCAATGGAAGTAGATAACATAGTCAAGAATCCAGAAGTACTCCAAGCAATGATCTGCTACCGAAAAAAGTGTTTCACGAATCATGCATTATTGGAAGATTCCATTAGAGGAAAAAGGAAGCACAACACCACTATTAGCGATAGTGTTTCAAGTCAAAACATGTACAACATTGCACCAAAACAATATTATAGTGCAATATTACAAACCCAAATTTGTGTTGTTACAATTAAGGCCCTAACTCTAGTGTCCATTAATATGATGGAAGATAAAGTGATTTCAAAACTTTGGCAGAGAGAGCATAACCACTCTCTTCAGAAGAAGGAAGAGAAGATGGAGGAGGAATTTCAAGTTTAATGTTATGCTTTTTGTAGGTGCTTCCAGTGCTCACAACTTCTTCCAACAGTGGGTATCCATGTGACCCTCTCTACCACAGAAGGTGCAAGTCCATAGGATTTCCCCAAGGAAAAAAATGAAGATGAACTTAATTCACCTCCATTTGGTGCTTTGGATCCTTTTCTTTACTTGTGTTGTGACTTGCGGCCCTTCCTTTCTTTAATAATTGGCACTTTGTTCTTGAAATTGATGCATCAAGTTCATCAATGTGCAACAACTTCACTTGCTCACGAGTTAGCTTTTCAAAAAAGCATCACATGGGTGTGATATAAGCATTTCCAAGAGCATCATGAATTGAATAAAACAAACAAACCAATGCTGCCAGGACATGGGTACACATACGCAGATACACCAGTTTTCAACAACCTTGGTTTTGGTATATATATATAGGAAAATTATATTATTAGCGCTCACATTATTAATATTAGGTTAATTGTTATGTTTGTTATTATCTTAGTTTATATGTGAAGTTGTTAATAAACAACTCATGTATATAGGAAAATGTGAGATATTTGTGGGATGGGTAGTTCAAGCAGTTTCCTAGATTCTAGGGATGTAAAATCCTACATATATGGAGAGTTGTATGTTGTGTATGTATTCGGAATGAATTGAATGCAAGATCATTATTCCATGAATAATATTGTGTAATTCTGGTCTCAAGCTCTCATTAGGTATCAAGGCAATGACTTCCTGAGCTTGTGAGGGCAGATCTATTCCTATTTATGATCAGCCCTATTATGAGAGATTTCTTATTATTAGTTTTTGCAGTAGTAGTTTATAGTTAGTGTGTTGCAACAATCTCGACATCCTTTTGGTCTGTGATCTACCCATTTCTCTTCCACACATCTGCTGGGTTATCTTCTTTGCCACATCTCTACACCTGCGTAGTAGAATTGTGAGTCTCCGTGAAAGTTTTAGCAGGCCTGAGTTTGGTTCCACGTGGCTCATCCAACAGTGGGTTTTGTCCAAGCACTACATCTTGTACACTGATTTGAGGACGCCTAGATCTCATCAATTTCTGACTCGATCTGATTCATACTATCAACATTTATATATTTTTGGATCGACTTCAATGATGAAGCAATGATTTTGGCATAACAATCATCCACTGGCAGTAGGCAATATCTCTGAGTATTATTTGTGATAGATTTGACTATGCGCCATTTGCACTGAGCTTGTAGCTTGTTCACCAAGTTCTCTCTCATTCCACTCAGATTCTCTCCAGCCTAACTCGGCTTGTTGCTTGTTCACCAAGGTTGCAAAGTTGGTGTGTTTCAATGACTAAATTGTGGTTGCAGTAGAAAAGGTATTTCCAATCTTTTTCATCTCAAAATCAATGTGTGGTATACGTTGGAATCTACAACTGTTCACTTTGCAGTTGGTTGACATTTGCAAATAGAGCCTCCATCACTTTCATTTAGCCGACCACTCGGTGAGTCGACTTGTATCCTCTCACCACAACTTGCCACGTAGAGACCAAGCCAATCTAGACAAGATTATTCAGAGTCTTACAGTGTCTTTTATTTATGAAAGAAGATAGAGGAAAAACTTTCACCTCATCACATGGCCCATGGTTTTGATTATAATGGTATGTTTTTAGGCTATAGTTAAGAGTCTTTAGAAGTTTGATTTGTTAACTAGCAAACATTGGCTACGTTAATGTTTTATACTAAGTCAAGAGTCAAGTATCAAGCCCTTCCATCATTCGATTCCCGACTCAATTTGCATTATTCACAAGCTATGTATCGTAAGTTGATTAGATTCACTTAGGTGGTCGATGCATCTATTTAGTCTTGTCTAGTTTTAGTATAACCATGTATACGTTTTCAAACAATATCAAAGCCTTATTTTTCATTTGATATTTAGGTGTCAATTGTATTCTGTAGTATTATTTCAAAAGTAATAATTATAATTACTTTTTAAATATTGTTAATTAACCGTGTCTTGTATCTCTTAGGTCTATAGTCATATCCAAGTTAAAACTTAAAATTCAAAACATTATAAAACAAAATTAAAAATTAGAAAAGATTATTAAAAACCTATGAAGTATGAAAAGACATTTAAAAATATATAAATTAAAAGACCCGCCTCAAGCCTCAACTGTATCCTATAGAGCTGCAGCGGTGTGCACCTCTTGGCACTGCTTCCCTCGTTGGCTCCTCTTTTGCTCAACAACCACACCCGTGTTCATGCCCACATCCCCAGACTCCAGAATTATAGATGCAGCTGCAGAGGCTAATGCAGATTTCCTCAGGAACTGCTCCACAGCCGCCACACAAGCACAGGTCTACTCCACTATTGTCAAATCTACAAACTCTCCTCTTAGCACCAACATTTGCTCATTCTACACGCAGATCTAAGATTCTACTCTCTCTCCATCCACCACTCACATCTGCCTAGCTCCAGGTCAGGAGTAAAACAAAATCATTTTTCCCGGTGATTTTAACTCTTGCATTTTCCAGTGTTTTTCCCAAGGTGAACAGGTCAAACTTGACAGAACTTTTGGTCCACATCACATGTTCAGCGAATTTAGAACTTCAAGTGAAACATTCGTCGAACTCTGTGACACAGCTAAAAATCAAAAGAAAACTCATGATAAAACTACAAAATACAAATTATGATTCACAAATAACTCAAGTTGATGGGAATATCAACATCTGCTAGATATTTAAATAAAATGGCAATCAAACCCTAGAGTAATGAGGATGTTGGCTGCCAAAAGGTCCACCATATAGGATTTTAGGACCCAAAGTTCATGCTCCTCAACTGTACATCAGAGTGGGAAATGATGTCACTAGAGGCCATTTCAACACAAATTACAATACGAAGATAAAGTAAAAATTGATATTACAACTGGAAATTTTGTACAAGAAAAGGTGGTTTCAAAAAAATAAGGCCTGTAAAGGCAAAAAAATAGGACCTGGAAAAGGCTTGTATTTGACAAAGTTACGATAAACCTAGTATCCAAAAGAACAAGAATGCTGTCAATGCTGGAAAATCAGTAATTAGATTGCAGCAGATGGCTATAAATTATAAGATTAACAAAGCCAAATCTGAAAGAATTAAAAAAACAGCACCAAAATTGCACTTGATTGACTGAGGTATTGTCTGCAGAAAAGAGAGGTCCAGAAACAGAGGGTAATGCGAGAAGGTCAAGGCAGTGATGAACAGGCAAGGCACACAAATACAGAGGTGACATTGTCGTTTTGAAAATCTGACTGTCAAGGTGACATAAACTGCCAAGGGGTCTGAACAGTCTATGACTACAGGCAACATGTGATTCTTGTGAGATGGCAGTGTACCAAAGCCCCAACAACACAGAACATGCTGATGTGGCAAATCTAAAGTGCCGAAAAATGGCATGTCATGTGCGAGTTGATAATAGGTCAGGGTGTCAAACAAGTACCCCTTTAACAAATTTGTTCTTTGTTATTAAATAATGTTTTTAAACGACTTTATATTAACAACAAAAATATTTTAAAACTTCATGGAGCTCGAGAAAAAATTATAGAGAAACTTGAAAAAGTTCTCTTTTCCTTCCCAATTAAAAAAATTTTAAAAAATAATTGCATATAAACGTACCGCAATTTCTCTTAGAATGTGTGTTTGATGAAAAGGCTTGAAGATAATTTCTTATTACAATGAATTTTTATTTATAATGAAATTTTTCCCACAATAAGTCAAAAGCGGGTTCACCCAAAATAGATCTGCTGTGTTTGAGCAAAAATAATGTGTATTGAGGGGCCTTCTAAGCAAAGCCTGTTCTGGAACCACTAGTATGATAAAAAAATGTTCTTTCATAAGCATAGACTGAGGATCCGGAGTTAGTTCTCATAGCTCTGATATCATACTAGAAATAAGCATACTTTGCAAGTTTGCATATAATGGAATCAGAAATTTCACCTAAGAAACTAGCTCACAATAGATATGATTTTTTGGTAGAATATTGCACAAGTAAATTGCATTAAAAACTCCAAAAATCGCAATTAGTTTGTCTATCTCTCGTGTTTACGTGATTTCACATAATAATTTTTAGTAGAAAAATGTGTGGGAAGCTAATCCAATACAGGATTCCCAAAATATAAGAGTCTCTACTTGTTATGCTATGATAAAAACTTTTAAATCATTTAATAATTACAAATAAGAGCATAATTAATTAATTACTAAAGCAATTAATTAAGATACACCAATACTATCACAGAGCAAAAAAGCTGGCACTTATTCAAGCCTTGAAACTGCCGGAAATCCCCAGTGGAGAATATGCTTGGCAAGCTTTCTTGCATCAATTTGACCACTTGTGTGTTAAAGATAGTAAAGTTGAAGGTGTCAAACTTACAAGACTTTCATTGCACAGCTTATTTACCCTAAAAATATTATAAATAGCATTAGATACTCTCATTCTAACATCTAATCAGTCTATAGATTTAAGAGGGGTCAACACAATTCCTTTACTTTTGATCAACGACTACACACTTTCAAGGTCTGTAAAATTTGGTTGAGCTATTATCAAACCTACAACTCACATATATATACACACACATTAGTATTATTACTACCTACTGACATACATTCTCACAAATGTGAGCAGTAATACAATAAATTCCTAACACTCCGCCCCTTAGTGCGAACATGGGAGAAAACACCACAATCCGAAACTGCAAGGTGTCGCCACGGAGCTTCCTCATGATCTTGACCCACACGCACCGCATTGGAGATTGTGCAAACAAACAAACGTGCCACATTAGAGCTTGCACACAACTCAAAGTGGAGGTAGAGAGAGAACCTATCAACCATCCAACAAATGGGAACCACGAACAGGAATTCTACATGTGTTCAATCTTCGTCTCTATCACAAAAACACGGATGGACACATCAACCACCTAGGTATGAACAAGGAAACATGCAGTTGTTCATCTTCTACACATATTGATGGTTTTCAACAGGATGACCAACAACCCCTGTCAAGTTTCATGATTACTACAACATTGTGATTTGGATCTCCGCTACATTTGTACATAAGGGGATTACATGGGAGCAAAGTTTTATTTTCACAAACCACAATAGAAAATGAAAGGTTGTGCCACCATAACAGAATGTGCCCCCATCATTAGTGGTTGACGAGAGGCCTTGTTTGGCATCCTTCCTACATTGCCTCTTACCTAGATGATTTTGGAGCTTATATCATTGTATTTTATCCCCCATGATGCGAGACATTTTGGAAGTCATGTCAACCAATGATGTATCCATTTACAACAATAAATTTTGGTGTTTTAAAAATATTGCGACTATGTGCAAAAATACACCTCCAAAAATATTACAAAAATTGCCTCTTACAAGAATTTTCAACTTCGGAAAATAATTGCCCCTCCCCCTCACAATATTCCCTAAAATATTTTTACCCCATTTGTAATTTTTCCCGCCACAAAAAAAAATTACCACTTTGTAGTGGTTGGGTTTTGAACCCTTAACCAAGGTGGTTTGGAAGTTTTGATAAAAAAATATACTAGGCAGCTCGACTAGGTAAGGTTTCAAACAATTTTATGCCATAATTTGTATTTAAATTTTAATGAAAGCGGCTTTTGTTTTGAAAGATGAACACACCTTTAAACTTTGTAAATCCACAAGCTCTTGTGTTGATCTCGGTGCAATGTTGTTTGTTGAAAACCGCATGCCATGCTAAATAGTGGGCTTGAGGGTCGGGCATAGGCGGTCAATGTGGAGTTTTAGGAATTACTATGTTCTAGTGTGAACATTAGTAAAAGTATTATTTAAATATTAAAGTGATTTAGTGTGTGCAAATAATGAGTTGTATTTACAACTCATATTAGTTTGTAATATATTATGAGTTGTCACAACAACTCATAATATTATGATAGATTAATATTGTTGTGAGATATAATCTCATGTAGCTATTTTTGAGAGAGTGAGACTAGGATGTAAATGAGAGATAAGAGGACAGAAGATAAGACTTGACTCCTTTATAAGATCAAGCAATTATATTTATATCCATCTCACACATGAATAAAACAATTAGAGTGGTTTTCATCAAATTTGTGCTCTGCAAGTTTTGTCTTCTCTCTTCAATTAATTTATGCTATAGTTGCTATTTTAGATCAATAGAGCTTTTCAATTTATAACATTTGGTATCGGCGCAGGTGAGGTGAGTCGTGCAGGGTTCAGCCGTAGCCATTAGCATGCAGATCTGAGGTTTTTTAAGCTTTTGTCGCCATTTTCTGAAGTTTGTCTTCGCGGCACAGCAATCGCTAGCGATCGTACCAATCGCTAGCGATCGTACCAATCGCCAACGATTTTGTAGATCGCCAGCGATCCAATCCCAGATCAATAATGATTTTGCCAATCACTAGCGATTCTGTTTCTAGATCGACAACAATCCTCTCTGATCGGCCACAATTACTGTGTAAAACATGACAGTGAGTTTTTCAAGCTTTCTGTTCTAGATTAAAATAGTGTTATTTATTGGTCATCATGAGTCAGAGACATAAATTTGTAAAAAAAAAAAAAAAAATTGCCTCACAAATGCATTATCGCTTGAACGTGACGTCCAATATATAAAATGTCAAGACAAAAAGTTCGTGACAATCTTGAAGCAGGATATGACGGAGATACAGAACCTAAAAAAGCTCAACCACAAAAACGTCGACACTTGACAGCACACGAATATATAAAGAGCTTCTCGATAACATCCGGATGATCTAGCAGCATGATCTTTGAAGGATGGATGCAATGGAAGATGGAGGCTAATTAGCGCCTCTCGTTAGTTGCCAACGACGGGGTTGCATATGCATTGGTGGCTTATTTTCAGCAGTGTGTTTAATTTCTTGTTGTGTGTTTTTATTTTGAAGAATAATACATGTTCATGATGTAACATGAGATTCCTATGTAGTCCCCATTGTATGAGTTTGATGTAAACTAGCAGAACATAATTATTCTCAAAAGTATCATAAAAGAGCATTCAAAGTGCTCGTTCCAACATCTCACTAATCTATAGCTTTAAGAGGTGTCAAAACAATTCCTCTACTCAGGGCCACAAGAAAGTAGTGATTGTAATCTGTGACTGGCAATTGCTGTCTGGATAACTCTGTGACGCAGAGTCCAGCAAGGCTACAGGCTACTATCATAAGCTGGATTATGTACAGACAAACTCAAATTCTGTGTTATCAAACTCCTTTGAACTGTTGCTTTTCACAATTTAGTATTCCTTGATACAATGTACAACTTCTAGAGGATATTGATACCATAAAAAAGCAGGAATCCAGGCAGTTAGCTCCATACAGTTTCTTTAACATTCCAGTTTCCCTTAAACAAAGGGAAACTGGCAGAGGATATTGATAGCCTAAAGGCTAAAATATTAGGAATCCGGATGGTCAGTTTCTATCATTGTTTCCAGTTTCTTTAACATTCCAGTTTCCCTTAAACAACGGACAACTGACGGAGAATAATATAGCCTAAAGGCTAAAACATTAAGAATCCTGATAGCCAGCATTTATTACTTTTTGTTAATAACTGTATTAATTATGCTTTCAATCTTCATTTGTGTATGTTTTTCTCATTTTCTCTGCTAATATGACATCAGATGATTTGTTAACTTTGTATGTGTACTGTGATTTATAATTGATAGTGCAACAAAATTAAATTTCATAATACAATTTGGGATTTGTATCGTATTTGTAATTTGAAAATTATTATCATATCCATTGATCTCTGCACTGGATAGGAAGGTTCAGTCTCTAATTGTCCATATATATTAACAAATTTAAAATATCTTGTTGCCAAACCTGGTGTAAATGGATAGACATTGACAAACCTGATTTATTCTAGAGATTAGTCATCAAATCAGCATCCATGGAATAAAAAAATTGAACCATATATAAGGTTAAATGAAAAGTGCCTTTATTCCCAGAAAAGGGACCTCATACACACGGGAAGAGTGCTAGGCTATGATCTAAACAATCACATTTACATTAACATTTTTGATATAAAACGAAACATAGAACTGCTCTAGCCAGGTAATCTTTCCATCCTGTTTCAGTCAGATTTCCTGTTTTCCTTTCTTGCTTATTTCCCAACCCACTGAACATGGCTCAGAATCATGTGTAAAAGCTGAGGAAAAATTGATGCATTTACATATTTTGTATACTTCAAAATATCATGCACCTTGGTAATGTTGTCCTTCTCTATCCATTTGTAAGAACTTCATGGATTATTTATTGCCAGATACCTACCTTTCTTAGTCGAACTGCTCGATCTTAAGTGGTAAAAGTACCTGCCATTCAAATCCCAGTACACATGATAAGATATTGAAATTGGGGCATTCACAGGATGCCTGGCATACCCCAACTGATGAACCCAGGCACAAGTGCTATGTGAATTCGACAGTAGAGATACCCAAAGTTTTCCAAAATGGAGTTCATGATGTAACATGAGATTCCTATGTAGTCCCCATTGTATGAGTTTGATGTAAACTAGTATAACATAATTATTCTCAAAAGTATCATAAAAGAGCATTCAAAGTGCTCATTCCAACATCTCACCAATCTGTAGTTTTAAGAGGTGTCAAAACAATTCCTCTACTCAGGGCCACAAGAAAGTAGTGATTGTAATCTGTGATTCGCAATTGCTGTCTGGATATCTCTGTAACGCAGAGTCCAGCAAGGCTACAGGCTACTATCATAAGCTGGATTATGTACAGACAAACTCAAATTCTGTGTTCTCAAACTCTTTTGAACTGTTGCTTTTCACATTTTAGTATCCCTTGATACAATGTACAACTTCTAGAGGATATTGATATCGTAAAAAGCAGGACTCCAGACAGTTAGTTCCGTACGGTTTCTTTAACATTCCAATTTCCCTTAAACAAAGGGAAACTGACAGAGAATATTGATAGCCTGAAGGCAAAAATATTAGGAATCCAGATGGTCAGTTTCTATCATTGTTTCCAGTTTGTTTAACATTCCAGTTTCCCTTAAACAACGAGCAACTGACAGAGAATACTGATAGCCTAAAGGCTAAAACATTAGGAGTCCTGATAGTCAGCATTTATTACTTTTTTGTTAATGACTGTATTAATTATGCATTCAATCTTCATTTGTGTATGTTTTTCTCATTTTTCTCTGCTCATATGTCATCAGATGATTTGTTAACTTTGTATATATACTGCGATTTATCATTGATAGTGCAATAAAAATTTACATTCATAATACAGTTCAGGATTTGTATCGTATTTGTAATTCAGAAATTATTATTATATCCATTGATCTCTGCATTGGATAGGTAGGTTCAGTCTCTAATTGTCCATATATGTTAACAAATTTAGAATATCTTGTTGCCAAACCTGGTGTAAATGGATTGACATTGACAAACCTGATTTATCCTAGAGATTAGTCATCAAATCAGCATCCATGGAATTAAAAAAATTGAACCATATATAAGGTTAAATGAAAAGTGCCTTTGTTCCCAGATAAGGGACCTCATACACATGGGAAGAGTGCTAGGCTGTGATCTAAACAATCACATTTACATTAACATTTTTGATATAAAACGAAACATAGAACTGCTCTAGCCAGGTAATCTTTCCATCCTGTTTCAGTCAGATTTCCTGTTTTCCTTTCTTGCTTGTTTCCCAACCCACTGAACACGGCTCAGAATCATGTGTAAAAACTAACTGAAATTAGTCATCAAATCAGCATCCATTGACAAACCTGATTTATTCTAGAGATTAGTCATCAAAACAGCATCCATGGAATAAAAAAATTTGACCCATATATAAGGTTAAATGAAAAGTGTCTTTGTTCCCAGAAAAGGGACCTCATACACACGGGAAGCGTGCTAGGCTGTGATCTAAACAATCACATTTTGCATTAACATTTTTGATATAAAACGAAACATAGAACTGCTCTAGCCAGGTAATCTTTCCATCCTGTTTCAGTCAGATTTCCTGTTTTCCTTTCTTGCTTGTTTCCCAACCCACTGAACACAGCTCAGAATCATGTGTAAAAACTGAGGGAAAAATTGATACATTTACATATTTTGTATACTTCAAAATATCATGCACCTTGGTAATGTTGCCCTTCTCTATTCATTTGTAAGAACTTCACGGATTATTTATTGCCAGATACCTACCTTTCTTAGTCGAATTGGTCGATCTTAAGTGGTAAACATACCCGCCATTCAAATCCCAGCACACATGATAAGATATCGAAATTGGGGCTTGCACAGGACGCCTGGCATACCCCAACTGACGAACCCAGGCACAAGTGCTATGTGAATTCGACAGTAGAGATACCCAAAGTTTCCCAAAATAGAGAATTTACCAAAGCGAAGAAATAAATAAATTTTAAAAAAAAACAATGCCCACATTTTTTCCACCAATTTCATAATCAACTAGTCAAATATATCCAAAAATTAGTTCATCTTTAATCAAAAAGAATTTAACCGAGGACACTGCAGGGCTTAGGACTCCAAAGATGAGAGGATAGTCAAGGTTGATGCCAACTACAACTCCAAGATCACCAAGATCAAAGGATGGTGGGGTTTACACTGCATTCACAAAACTTTGACGACTCTACTCACCAAGATCAGAGGATGGAGAGGTTTAAACTGCATTCACAAAACTTCGTGACAAGGTCTTAGACAAATAATACAATTTACATTGGTTCTAATTGGCCTAAAGCACATTAAAAGAAACCCCGATTTCCCTATGTCAACCAAAACGACCATAATCAAGTGCAGCATATATATTAAAGAAGTCAAGCTTCAGCAATCTATAATATTAAAAAAGATTTTTTTCTGGAAAAATTGAGTGCAAGATTTAATGAAATCCTTAAACGCAATTTTTCATTCTTTTTTAAGACTATATATTTTCATAGACGAATCATAACACTTTCTTACTGTAAATGTTTCTTAATTACAGATTATTCATCTGAGCAAAGATACCGGCAAATCAAACAAATTGCAGGGGCATTCTAATAGTTTAACAATTAACAGTTTTAGCAAATTTGTGGCCAATGACCGAATCCATGGGAAATCAAAACTGTTGTGAAAACAAGGCAGGAGACTTATATTGTGGGTTTATCGTCGGGTGTAGCAGTGAGAGCAGCTTCCTTCTCAGACGCCATATTGTTAGGTATAAAATCCGCTCACAAACGAGATCTCAAAACCCTTAGCCTCAAACCCCTGCCGAATTCCACTATTTTATTCATCCGCCCCCATTCATAAAGGAGTTTGAATGACAATAAACTTTATTTCGAATGGCAATATTATGGAATATATCCTCAAGGAATCTATGAAATCGACACATTTGTTAAAAAAGTTGGAAAAAAGTGACTCGAGAATAATGTAGGTCTATCAAGTTTCATGCGAGGATAGGGTATGTAAGTTTAGTATTTGAAACACACTTAGGTGCTTCTTATAATATTATGAGAGTCTTTGATGTTTCTACACTGGAGGCATCTTTTATTTGAGGGACTAAGATTTTCCGGCAAGATTTTTCCAACATTTTTTCATGTAGCTTTGTATTTGAAAGTTGAAACACACATAGGTGCTTCTTATAATATTATGAGAGTCTTTGATGTTTCTACACTAGAGGCATCTTTTATTTGAGGGACTAAGCTTTTCTGGCAAGATTTTTCCAACATTTTTTCATGTAGCTTTACCAGCAGTGGGAATTAATGAAATTTTTACTTTTTTATTTAAGTTGTTCTTTCATATTAATATTTTATAAAATATTTTATTTTGATTTTGGACTTTATATATTTTAATGTGCCAAACTTTCTTGTATGTTTAAAGGTGACAATCCCTTCTCCCCCTTTCCAGATTTGGGAAAATGGAGTTACTTCTAATCCCTTGTTTGGTGTCTCTACCACTTGCTTTGAGACCTGTCTGCAATTTAATCCTCTCAATGACTCTCTGAAAAATCATACAAATCTCTTGATGGAGGTGAAGAAAAGGAAGAATCTTGGCAACTTCCTTATTTAATGAATCTTAAATCAATGAAAAAAAGAGTATTACTTTGGCTTGTTAATGGGTCTTTTGCATTGTGTGTTATCTGTTCAATCTTCTTCCACTTAATCTTCCCTCTCCCTCCTCTCTCTTTCTTCTCTCCTCTATTTTATCTTATTTCTCTTGTTATGTTTTTCCTGACAAACTAATTTGCTCAAAACTAGACACATTGTACCACAACACCGAACTAGTTAGGGCTTCAATTCACTTGGATCTGTTGTAATTGATCTAAGAAGCAAAGGCACCAGTTATTTGCTCAAATATTTTTTGATGAACAATAATAAAAGTAGTGTCGATGCGGTGGCTTTGAAAACAATACGAAAAACTACTCCCTCCATTGCCAAGTTGTGACAGAAATGACAAACTTCCCTATCACATCTTGTAATGCTTATTGCAGAGTTTGGTTGTTGGGATGAAGTGAGGGAGCAACACACTATAAAATATTTTATTTATTCATTTCCTTTAAAGGTGAGGGTTTCATGCAAAAGAAGCCCAATTGTGTTGCCTTTACCATAGATAATGTCATAAGTGGGGTAGACCATATTAGAGCAGTTGTTGAGAATGGTGGAGCACTTTCCTCTACTAAAACAGAACGGCTCTGTATTGTTGCCCTGAAAAATTCTTATAGTTGGCATCAGCATAGGTTATGAGCTTTACGGATGACGAGTTTCCTTGAAGATAAATTGGTTTGCTGGTGTTTTTAGCGATCGCAAGTATATTTGAGTGTGCAGGGCACCCATGCTAGAGCACTGTCTGTGTCCATGTTTTAGAAGAAATGAGATGGTTTCTACTTTCACAAGTAGATTGTGCATACAATTTCTTTGAGAAACAGGTTCCAATTGATGTTTTATTCCTTAAGGATGAAATGATTGATATAATTGACGTCAAGAACAGAAAATGATATCAAGATGTGGGAGCGAGGTGGGGTGGAACAAGACTACCTTGGAAAAGTCACAAAGGTTTTTGTGAAAGGTAGCCTGTATTGGTGGTTGGCAACCAGCTAGATTTTCCTTCACAGTGGTTAGGGTTGGTCGGAATGAATATAATCATCATGTTGAAATGAATAAGATCTACAAGATTAGCAAGGCAACCCAGGAATCCCATATTACAGTCATTGAATTTGACCATACTGAGAAAGATGTCACTCTAATGGGTGATTTCCTCACTATGGTATTGTATATGATGATTACATAATGGTCAAATGATGTTGTGTTGGTCTGAAAAAGTGAGTTGTTACTTTGCATCAATCATTGTTGAAACAAACTTCTTGTATAGCCTTGGAAGAAATCAAACTGAAATTGAAGGTTTCAAACAACCCAAAAGAAGGCTAAGGCTTTTGGTAAAGTGAAGGCATGTGTAGGGCAAGTAGGTGTGCGTTATTTTTAAAGGTAGAGCAATTAAGTGGGTGTTATTTATTGTGTGAGTGTTTGATTTTATTTGTAGTTGCAGATTATGAAAAACATTTGTTATATTTTAAACACTACAAATTTCTTTAATCTACTCAGCAGTTACCCTTTTAAGTTAAAACTATTGAGATTCATTATGAGAAGGCAGCTTCTAAAGTAAGAATTGTTATTTACAGTAATATAGGATTGTGTCACTGACCTCTGAAATAAATCTGATGCAAGTTATGTTTTACACACTTATCTCTTGGTTGTTTATTTGGCAAGTTTAATTTAAATAGACTCAATTCTTGTGTTCCTATTTTTAATTTTAAAATATCAGCAAACTTGATTTTGGGTGACGGGTAATTGTTATTTTGTTTTAAGTATTACGTTGATGTTTTGGTCAAACCTCTTTTTCATAAGGATGTTAAACTCGCCCTTACTTCTTTGCTAACATGATAATTTCCATAACCATATATCTTGGTTTCTATTCATTCTTACTTTATGGTGGCCCTTAACATATTCCCATTTATTTTCCTTTGTCAATGCATCCGGAAGGTGAACAAGCGTGATAAATACAAATAAATGTGATCTTGAAAGTGGGTGTGAGAAGAAGTTTATAGTGGTTAGTTACTGGAAATATGAATGCCAAGATAGATCTTTTTGCACTTAGTGTTGGCTTGGAATTAAAGGGAAGAATTTTGGAGCCCTATGTTGTTTTCCACTGAGGGTGAGGAATTGTTTTTATTATATTACCTAGGAGAAGGCCCTAGCCTGCAAAAAAATACATTAAGAACCAGCCTTAGATAACATCGCTCATCTAGGCTCTCATTGGAAAGCACCTTAGCGTGCATAGGATGGGGGAGAGCAAAGAGAATTTGCTTCATCCCAACCCATCATTACATACCTTATAATCACATCCAGAAAAAACCTAAATCCCTATACTATCAAAATTGCCAACTGGTGGCTACATTCTTATATAGAAATTTACTAAATATTATCTACATGGCCAGGTTTAATCAGCCACCTTCTTCCCTTTGCCTTTATTTTTTTGACCTCAGACACGATCTCTACATCTGAATCATCATTCACCTACTCAGTCTGCATGGAAGAGGCACAACAACAAGGGATTTCCACCTTTGCTTCTGGGGGAGTTAGAAACCCTGCATCTTAGCCAGAGCTTCATGTCCCTTTGAAACCGCCAACAGCGCCTTCACAAGAGCCTGTAAGTGAAACTATATGCACATCAATCTCTCCTCCAGCTCTGAGTGCTCTTGGTGAAGAAGGAATTGGCCCAAAGCGTTGGAGAGGATATTTGCACAGCTCAAACCCTGCACCATCTAAAATACATTCCGGCAGCCCAAGGATTGTTTGGGATCAAGCATCAAATTCCTCATGTACTCTCAAATGTCTTCCTCCACATCATTCATTTCTTCAAATATAGGCCACACCCTCCCCAACCATTCTCTCGTAGACAATCTTGTTTGTCCCTCGTCCATTCAGCAAAGGACTCTCCTGCGTCCTCTCCCCTGACCACACTCTTCCTCTTCCGGTTCAGCCCCTCACCATTATCTTGCATTCCTCTCATCTTGTTGCATGTTATCGGGACTGTGTAATCAAGAAGGTAGTTACAGAGCCCCCAAAGCCCAACTGCACTAACCGAAGTGCCAAAAAAAGTCTCCCACATCTACTTTTATCATCCTCTACATGCTTCATGCACCCAGAGAGACCACCAAGTACAAGTGTTCCCATTTATCTTATGAACTTGCATTGACACACGAGCAAGTATTAACTTCCCCTCCGTCGGCACCCAAGCCAAATTATTTCCACATGCGGCCATTCATGGCATCTTGCGTCACTAGTTTTAATACCTCATTGGGAAGATCATCCTTCCAAATAATGTGGGAGACACCTTTCTTAATCATCATATCAACTCCTATGTTCGCAAGACAGTCTGCTACCTGATTCCCATCACACTTGATATGGGAGAAGATGATACTAGAAAATTTAACGTTTTTATTATATTTATATTTTATATACAATACTTTTACATTTTTATTATATATTTATATTTTATATTTGTATTTAGTAATATCTTTATTTTATATTTTTTAAAATATAAGGTTTTTTTTGAAGTCGAATTTAATCACGAATTTTGTCGTTGATTTTTTTAGCGACGATTTTTTTACGAATTTTATCTTCAACGAACTCAAACATGAATTCCAATGCAGTGACTTGGATATTAGGAATCTGGATGGTCAGTTTCTAACATTGTTTCAAGTTTCTTTAACATTCCAGTTTCCCTTAAACAAAAGGCAACTGACAGAGAATATTGATAGCCTAAAGGCTAAAATATTAGGAGTCCTGATAATCAGCATTTATCACTTTGTTGTTAAAAATTGTATTAATTATGCTTTCAATCTTCATTTGTGTCTGTTTTTCTCATTTTACTCTTCTAATATGACATCAGATGATTTGTTAACTTTGTATATGTACTGTGATTTATCATTGATAGTGCAATAAAATTTACATTCATAATACAGTTCGTAACTTGTATCGTATTTGTAATTTGAAAATTATTATTATATCCATTGATCTCTGCACTGGATGGGTAGGTTCAGTCTCTAATTGTCCATTGATATTAACAACTTTAGAATATCTTGTTGACAAACCTGGTGTAAATGGATTGACATTGACAAACCTGATTTATTCTAGAGATTAGTCATCAAATCAGCATCCATGGAATAAAAAAATTGAACCATATATAAGGTTAAATGAAAAGTGCCTTTGTTCCCAGAAAAGGGACCTCATACACACGGGAAGAGTGCTAGGCTGGGATCTAAACAATCACATTTACATTAACATTTTTTATATAAAACGAAACATAGAACTGCTCTAGCCAGGTAATCTTTCCGTCCTGTTTCAGTCAGATTTCCTGTTTTCGTTTCTTGCTTGTTTCCCAACCCACTGAACACAGCTCAGAATCATGTGTAAAAACTGAGGAAAAAATTGATACATTTACATATTTTGTATACTTCAAAATATCATGCACATTGGTAATGTTGCCCTTCTCTATCCATTTGTAAGAACTTCACGGATTATTTATTGCCAGATACCTACCTTTCTTAGTCGAATTGGTCGCTCTTAAGTGGTAAACATACCCGCCATTCAAATCCCAGCACACATGACAAGATAATGAAATTGGGGCATGCACAAGATGCCTGGCATACCCGCATACCCCAACTGTCAAACCCAGGCACAAGTGCCATGTGAATTCGACAGTAGAGACGCCCAAAGTTTCCCGAAATGGAGATTTTACCAAAGCGAAGAAATAAATGAATTTATTAAAAATACAATGCCCGCGTTTTCCCGCCTATTTTATAATCAACTAGTCAAATATATCCAAAAATTAGTTCGTCTTTTATCAAAAGAGGATATAGCCGAGGACACTTCAGGGCTTAGGAGTCCAAAGATGAGAGGATAGTCAGGGTTGATGCCAACTACAACTCCAAGATCACCAAGATCAAAGGATAGTAGGGTTTACACTGCATTCACAAAACTTCGTGACAAGGTCTTAGACAAATAAGACAAATTCAATTGGTTCTAATTGGCCTAAAGCACATTAAAAGAAACCCCGATTTCCCTATGTCAACCAAAACGACCATAATCAGAAGTCAAGCTTCAGCAATCTATAATATTAAAAAAAGATTTTTTTCTGGACAAATTGAGTGCAAGATTTAATGAATGCTTAAACGCAATTTGTCAATCTTTTTAAGACTATATATATTTTCATAGATGAATCATAACACTTTCTTAATGTAAACGTTTCTTGCTTACAGATTATCCATCTGTGCAAAGATACCGGCAAATCAAACAATTGCAAGGGCGTTCCAATACTTTAACAATTAACAGTTTTAGCAAAATTGTGGCCAATGCTTGAATCCATGGGAAATCAAAACTGTTGTGAAAACAAGGCAGGAGACTTACATTGTGGGTTTTTCGTCGGGTGTGGCAGCGAGAGCAGCTTCCTTCTCAGACGCCATATTGTTAGGTGTAAATTCCGCTCCCAAATGAGAGCTCAAAACCCTTAGCCTCAAACCCCTGCCGAATTCCAATATTTTATTCATCCGCCCCCATTCATAAAGGAGTTCGAATGATATGAACTTTATTTAGAACGGCAAATATTGCGTATGGAATACATCCTCAACGAATCTATGCTCTCGACACATTTGTTAAAAAAGTATGATAAAAGTGACTGGAAAATAATGTTGGACTATCAAAAATTCGTATTTGAAGCATATTTAGGTGTTTTTTACGCGGACGGCATTACCCATGTGGAAAAGGCCCTTGTGGAAGTTTCTATGACTGTGTTAAATTTGATGGTTTGATGGTTGTCTGCACGTTTTCGTGTTTTCCGGCAGTTTTCAGCAAGTTTTTGATTCATGTTGTCATTTCTTATTGAGTCCATACAAACCGCCATGACCACCTGTACCTTTGAGCCTGTGTGGGAAGGCGGTTGCGTCTCTATGTGTTGCGGCCGCATTTTTTTAAGATTTGTGTCATTGGAAATACATCCCATATAGGGTTTTAATGGGCGGTGGTCGATGCAAATATGTATATCTGCTCTCACTGACTAGGGTGAACTATTATGAATATCCTTATAATATCAAAACAAGATTTGAGGGCGAGGAATTTGTAACCTGTGGACTTGTTGATATGTATTCAAATGTCATGATATAGAGGATGTGCGGAAAGTGTTTGACAAAACGCCTCAAGGAGATTTGGTAGTATTTAATGCTATGATCGCAGGGTATGGACTTAATGGCTATGATATTGAAGCCTTGGAAATGTGTTTTCAACTTCAGAAAACAGGTTTAGAGGCTGACCCATTTTCATTTTCATGTATTCTTAGTGTGTGTGCAAACTTAGAAGCCATTAATCAGGGCAAGTTAGTTATGCACATATAATTAAAATTGAGGTTGTATGGGATATAGCAATGGTGAATGCTCTCATTACCATGTATGCCAAAAGTGGAAGCTTGGATTGTGCGTTCAAGGTGTTTGACAAAATGCCCAAGAAGAATGTTATCTCATGGAATGCAATCGTAGCAGGGTGTGCTTATTATTTGTTGTTTTGAATTTATAACTTTCTAATAGTATTGCATTCTAACACCTAAAATTTTCCTTCCATTTTGCTACACCACTTTGCTTGGTAGGACCCCTCTTAACATCTGCATATTTTGATAACCATCCACCAAATGAAGAATTCGGTTTAATCTATGTATCATTCGGTTTATACGCTTGTAAAATCATGCAACAATGTTACCTTCACAAAGATCTTACCCCGTGGATTTCTAGAGCAACTTGAAGATGATGGTATTGGTCTTGTTGTCCCAAACTGGTCTGAGCATCTGCATTACACATTGTTATCACTTAATGCTATTGTTGGTTTCTTCGCCCAATATGATTGGAATTCAGTTTCGCAGATCCTGTGCATGGGTGTTCCATTCTTAGGATTTCCTCTGTATGCAGATAGATACACAAACTGCAAAGTTATATCAGATGAGATGGATATATCTTTGAAGCCTTGAAGGCACAACATGGTGGTATTAATGGAACATTAGTTCAAAGAAAAGAGATTGCAAAGAAGGTGAAGGCATTGATGCATGGAAAAGAAGGGAGGAAAGCTAGGATAAAGATAAGGAGACTCGGACGTGTTGCTTTAGAAAGGTAAGCTACTCAAGGAGGCTCCTCCCATAAGAATTTAGACATTTTTGTGGAGGAATTTATAGGTAAGGTATTGCATGGTTAAATCATTCTAACTAATGGCAGGCTTTAATAAGTGGTTTACACATTAATCACAAGTTTTGGATGCTTTATTTCATTTGAAATATGTTATTCTCTGGTTAAATACATTTAATTTATATTTATCCTTCAAAATGCTCGATATAAACATCAAATTGGTTATGCAAATGCTTGGTTTTGGATGGGCTGGGCTTTTCAAAATAATTCTAGAACAAAGACTACACATAGCATATGGGGTGCATATGGGGTTTTACAACAATATCCCTTTTACCATTTTTGCAATTGAAGGCATGATCAGGATCTTGTGATGGTGAGAAGGCTTCAACAGTAACAAAATGCCTTCTTCCCTTTATAATACCCAAATTTTTACTTGACTAAAAATCTCCAAATTTTGGTTCAATATGTTTCTTGCATAAAAATATACAATTTTTTTAAAAACTCAAGGAAAGAATATGCAGTTTTGACCCCCAAAACAGATAGTGTGTCTGAATTGGGCACACCCTTTATCAACATGAACTACAAAAATAATAACTATCCCTCTAAATCAAATAACATATACTGTTCGGCATTCACATTGCATTATATACATGCGATTGCTAGTTATATTATTATGAGAGTCTTTAATGTTCCTTTCGACAAGATTTTTCCAAAGATCTTTTTATGTAGCTTTACAAAGCAACTAGAATTAATGAAATTTTTACTTTTTATTTATCTTGTTCTTTCATATAGATATTTTATTAAATATTTTAGATATTTTATTTTGATTTTATAATTTATATATTTTAATGTGTAAAACTTTCATGTATGTTAAAAGGCGACAATCCCTTCTCCCCCTTTCTAGGTTTGGAAAAATGGAGTCACTTCTAATCCCTTGTTTGGTGTCTTAACCACTTGCTTTGAGACTCGTCTGCAAACTAATCCTCTCTAGGACTCTAAAAATCATACGAGATCTCTTAATGGAAGTGAGAAAAAGAAGAATCTTGGCAACTTCCTTATTTAATGAATCTTAAATCAATGAAAAATTTGAGTCTTACTTTGGCTTGTTAATGAGTCTTTTGTATTGTCTATTATCATTGAATCTTCTTCCACTTACTCTTCCCTCTCCCTCCTCTCTTTCTTCTCTCCTCTCTTTTATCTTATTTCTCTTGTTATGTTTTTCCCGACAAAGTAATTTCCTCAAAACTAGACACATTGTACCACAACACCAAACTAGTTAGGGTTTCAATTCGATTGGATATGTTGTAATCGATCTAAGAAACAAAGGCACCAATTATTTGCTTAGATATTTTTGATGAACAATAATAAAAGTAGTGTCGATGTGGTGGCTTTGAAAACAATACAAAAACCACTCCCTCCATTGCCGAGTTGTGACAAAAATGATAAACTTCCCTATCACATCATGTAATGCTTATTGCGAGTTTGGTTATTGGAATGAAGTGAGGGAGCAACCCACGATATAATATTTTATTTTTTATTTTTATTTTAAGGCGGGGGGTTTCATGCGTGAAGAAGCCCAATTGTGTTGTCTTTACCACACATAATGTCATGAGTGGGGTAGGCCGTATTAGAGCGATTGTTGAGAGTAGCGGAGCACTTTCTTCTACTAAAATAGAGGGGCTATGTATTATTGCGCTAAAATTTTGTATAGTTGGTATCAACATAGGTATGAGCTTTACGGATGACGAGTTTCTGAACGATAAATTGTTTTTTGTGTTTTTAGTGATCGCAAGTATATTTGAGTGTGTGGGGCACCCACACTAGAGCACTATCTATGTCAATGTTTTAGAAGAAATAAGATGGTTTCTAATTTCACAACAAGTAAATTATGCATACGGTTTCTTTGAGAAACAGGTTCCAAATGATGTTTTATTGCATAAGGATGAAATGATTGATATAATTAACATCAAGAACATAAAATGATATGAAGGTTTGGTAACGGGGTGGGGTGGAACACGATTACCTCGTAAAATTCACAAAGGTTTTTGTGAAAGGTAGCTTGTATTGGTGGTTGGCAACTAACTATATTTTCCTTCACGGGGTCGTGGTTGGTCGAATGGATATCATCATCATGTTGAAATGAATAATATCTACAATATTGGTAAGGAAACGCAGGAATCCCATATTACAATCACCAAATTTGACCATACCGAGAAAGGTGTCACTCGATGGGTGATTTGCTCATTATGGTATTGTATATGATGATTACATAATGATCAAAGGATGTTGTGCTAGTCTCAAAAGTGAGTTGTTACTTTACATCAATCATTGTTGAAACAAACTTCTTGTATCGCCTTGGAAGAAATCAAACCGAAATTTAAGGTTTTAAACAACCCAAAAGAAGGCTAAGGCTTTTGGTAAAGTGAATACATGTGTAGGGCAAGTAGGTGTGTGTTATTTTTAAAGGTAGAGCAAGTATGTGGTCATTATTTGTTGTGTGAGTGTTTGATTTTATTTGTAGTTATAGATTATGAAAAACTTTTGTTATATTTTAACACTACATATTTCTTTAATCTACTCAACAGCTTACCATTTTAAGTTAAAACTATTGAGATTCATTATGAGAAGGAAACTTCTAAAGTAAGAATTATTATTTACAGTAATATAGGATGGTGTCACTAACCTATGGAATAAATTTGATTCAAGTTATATTTTATACACTTATCTCTTGGTTGTTTATTTGGCAAGTATGATTTAATTAAACTCAATTCTTGTGTTCCTATTTTTAATTTTAAAAGGCTAGCAAACTTGATTTTGGGTGATGGGTGATTGTTATTTTGTTTTTAGAATTATGTTGATGTTTTGGTCACACCTCTTTTCATAAGGATGTTTAACTCGCTCTTACTTCTTTTGCTAACATGGAAGTTTTCATAACCATATATCTTGGTTTCTATTCATTCTTATTTTATGGTGACCCTTAACATATTCCCTTTTCTTTTCCTTTGTCAATGCATCCAGAGGGTGAACAAGTGTTATAAATACAAATAAATGTGATGGTGAAAGTGGGTGTGAGAAGAAGTTTATAGTGGTTAGTTCTGAAATAAATATGAATACCAGGATAGATCTTTTTGCACATAGTGTTGGATTGAAATTAAAGGGGAAGAGTCTTATGTTGTTTTCCACCAAGGGAGAGGATTTTTATTATATTACCTAGGAGAAGGCCCTAGCCTATAAAAAATACATTAAGAACCAGCCTTAGATAACATCGCTCATCTAGGCTCTCATTGGAAAACACATTAACGTGCATATGATGGGGGTGAGTAAAGAGAATTTGCTTCATCCTGACCCATCATTACATACCTTATAATCACATCCAAAAAAACCTAAATCCTATACTATCAAAATTGCCAACTAGTGGCTACATTCTTATATAGAAATTTACTAAATATTACTATCTATGTGGTCAGGTTTAATCAACCACCTTCTTCCCTTTTCCTTTATCTGTTTTGACCTTAGACATGATCTCTACATCTAAATCATCATTCACCTACTTAGTCTCGCATGGAAGAGGCGACGACAAAGGAATTTCCACCTTTACTTCTACGGGGAGTTGGAAACCCCGCATTTTAACCAGAGCTTCATGTCCCTTCGAAACTACCAGGACCTCCTTCGAAGATTTTATAAGTGAAATTATATGTACATCAACCTCTCCTCCCGCTCTGAGTGCTCTCAATGAAGAAGGAATTGGCCCAAAGCATGAAAGAGGATATTTACACACCTCAAACCATGTGTCATTTCAAACACATTACAACGAACCAAGGATTTTTGGGATCGAGCTTCAAATTCCTTGTGTACTCGTAAATGTCTTCCTCCACATCATTCATTTCTTCAGCTATAGACCACACCCTCCCCAACCATTCTCTCATAGTAACATTCTTAATTTTTCCTCCATCCATTAAGTAAATGACAATCTTGTTGCTCGTTATTGGGATTGTCTAATCAACAAGGTTATTCTACAATAGCCCCCAAATCCCAAACACGCTAACCAAAGTACTAAAAAACTCTCCCACATCTTCTCTTATCATCCTCTGCATGCTTTGTGCACCCAAAGAGACCATCGAGCACAAGTGTTCACATTTATATTATGAGCTTTCATCGACACATAAGCAAGTATTAACTTCCCTCTTTCGGCACCCAAACCAAATTATTTCCGTGTGTGGTCATTCATGGCATCCTGCATCACTAGTTTTAATACCTAATTGGGAAGATCATCCTTCTAAATAATGTGGGAGACACCTTTCTTAATCATCATATCAACTCTTATGTTCGCAAGATAGTCTGCTACCTAGTTCCCATCACACTTGATATGGGAGAAGATGATACTAGAAAATGAAGGTGTTAGATCAGTCACACTTTGGATGATTGAATCCAGATTCCATGCTCTCGCTCTTCCTGACTTCATGGCTTTGATAATCACCTTAGAGTCTCCTTCCACCCAAAGCTTTGACCATTGTTGCTTCCTAGCCTCCTGCAGACCTTGTAGAAGAGCCAATCCCTCAACCTTATTGTTTGAGGCAATCCCACAGTCATGGGATAAAAGTAGAATTGGTTGGCTTCAAATTTCAAAAAACACACCCATATCCAACTTTACCTAGATTTCCTTTAGATGCTCCATCAAAATTCATTTTTATCCATCTGTTGGGGAGCCTCCCATATCACTGTCCTAACCTTTCCATTCCGATTATCAAGAATTTCAGCTTCAAATTTCCAAGGAATGAGCGGCCACTTACCATAAAGAGCCCTATCCTCCCTACCTCTACACTCCAAATCCCTCCCCAAGCCTTCATCGATTCAAATAAGATGATTTCAATTTTCTTCATACACGTCTATAAGAGAGTTGTTCCTCTTTGAAAATTCTCCTATTTTCGTTCAACCAAATGTTCCACACTACTACTATTAGAATTAGGTTCCACAACATTTGTAACCCCTTGTGCTTTATCTTTCGTATCCATTGAGTAATTAAATCCATAACTGGTATTGGAAGCACCCAATCAACACGACATCGATCTTTTATTATATTCTAGATTCTGAAGGCAAAAGAGCAATGGATAAAAATATGATTACTTGTTTCTTTTCCTTTTTCACATAGCATACAAATGCTCGGTCCGTACATCCCTCTCTTCATTAAATTATCATATGTTAAGCATTTCCCTTGAACCTTCAACCAAAGGAAGATATTTTCTTTCTAGAAACCTTCCTTCATGCAATTTTCTTACTTGGGAAAGTACCTAGCTGGATCTGTTGCCTCTTGAGCCTATAGTTATATTCATACAATAATCTAACTGAAACCTCCTTGTCGCTTGCTTCCTCCCATACCAAGTTGTCTTCACCTCCATTCTCTACTACTGGAGTACTATCCAATAGCCTTCCAAGAGCCTCCACTCTCAACTTATTTTCTCCTGAATCATTGGAAATCTGCTTCCATCATCTTTTTATTCCTATATTTAGGATATAATCTTCCACTTTTGATCCCCACCTTCCAATTTCCTCCTCCTTAAGGCCCCCAATAATAGGATCCAGATCTAGAGTCGTGTCATCAACTAAATCTCATCCCAAAAGCTTATTTTATCACCCTTCTACATTCTCCACTTCAAGCTTCTTAGGATGTCTGGTTTGACCTCTCGAAATTTCTGAACACTAGGCCTTTTGGGATAACATCCCGCTAAAATGAACATTCTAGATTGGGGGATTCAATGTACTTAGCTCGAATTACTCTACTCCATAAGTGTCTACTTTCTCTTCATATATCTACCATGGAAGCTTACCTCCCAACGCTTGGTTCATCATCTGATAGTATCTAAAACCCAGGCCACCATCTTTCTTGGTCGACATACATCATCCCAAGCTACCAAGCTATACTTTCTTTTATCTCTAGTTCCACTCCATAGAAAATTTCTCTAGAGACTTGTTAAGGCTTTGGCCACCGAGCTAGGAATTTGAAATAAAGACATGAGATATATTGGGACTGCTTGGAGAGAAATTGTATTAGTTGAGCCTCCCTATCATTGACAACCACCTTCCTTTCCACGAGGAAAGCTTCCCTTGAACCTTATCAACCACTGATTTCCATAGATTCTTCCCGAAGATCCACTGATCAATGGCATTCCCAAATAACTGCTTGGTAGGGATCTAATTGAAAATCCAAATATTCTTGTTATTCTTCTTTTTTAATTATGTAGGGACATTAAAAAGTAAATTACATATTTTCAACACTCATCTTTTCCTCCCGCCACCTGCTCATATAAAGTCAACATTTCTTGGAATTTCCTTACTTCCACTACATGTTGGTTTACCCATTGTATGGTGTCATCCACAAATTATGAATTAACAATTGCTTCTACCGTGGAGATAATTTTCAATTCTTCTAGTTCTCCTCTCAATATTATTTGTTGGATTGTTTTGCCCAGTCCCTCTACCATAATTATAAACAAAAATGGAGAGATTGGGTCTCCCTATCTTAAACCTCTAAAAGCATTGAAGTGTCTAGTCGAAGCCCCATTTATCAACACAAAAAACTTGGGGGAGGAGAAACAGATCTGAATCAATTGGATCCAATCTTTCGGGAAGCCAAACCTCTTTAGGACAACTTCCAAAATTTCCAATTCACCCTATCATAGGCTTTAGCCATATCCAACTTTATTAGCATTCCCAGATTCTTTTTGTGACCCAAGAATGGATGGTTTCATGGGCCACTATTAGCCACCTAAACATCCTCCCCACAATATGCCAAATTTTCTAAAATAAACAAATTTGAATCCATTTAGATAGGGGGGCTTATCAAAGACCTAGTTCAAAAATAACTTTTTGGTATCCTCCAGGTGACATGTATAATTGGTTCTTTGGCCTCTTCTTCTTAAATCAACTTGGGAATGTTCGAAAGTAGGGTATCTTCCCCTCCATCCCTTTTTGCCTCCTCTTCGGATAATAATTTATCATAGAAGGAAACCCCTTCTTCCCTTATTTGATTTATCTCTCAAAATCACTTATTCTTGTGGGAGCGATAATTTCTCAATCCTATTAACATTTATGCTAACATTTGTAGATAGATGAAAGAAATCAATATTCTTATCTCCTTCTTTTAACCACTTAACTCTTGATTTATGTTTCTAGTAGACTTCCTCCATCTAAAGGACTGATTAAGTTGCTCCGACAGGCTTTTTCCATTTTAAGTAGGTGCTTGGTGGCACCCTCTTGCATGATTATCACTTATATCATCTCTAGATCTAAAGATATCTCATTCTTCCTTTTAAAAATATTACCAAAGGTATCCTTGTTCCATGACTTCACCCGCACCTTCACATGTTTCAATTTCTTCATCAATCTATATCTTTTACATCCTACCACCTTAACTTCCCACCACCCTCTTAAATGCTATTTAAAGGATGGATCCAAGAAGCTGCGTGAATTTCATCTTGTAGGGGATTCCAACCGGTTTTTTCTCTACGATCAAGACCAAACTTAGATGGGCATGGTCCGACCCAAATATCTTCAAAATGTATGATTCAAATTGATAATTTTAAATACCCTATTCTAAGCAAATCAAAAAATTGTCTTGTATCTCCATAATTGCCTCCAATTCATTCTCCTATTTGTCCAAGTAAAGAGGCCATTCTTTAGCTCAACATCAATTAAGGAAAGGTTGTTGCAAAAGATATTGAAATCAATCACACTATGAGGAATTAATACCATGTCTCCTTTCTTCTCCTCAACTTTTAATTGCATTAAAATCACCCCCCCCACCTTTTTACAGTCCACTTGTTCTAGGAGACCCCCTATCACCTCTCAGCATGCTTTATTTTCTTCTACACTTGTTGGCCCATACACATTAGTCACTACAAACTTATCTCTTGTTATGTAATCCTATAATTCCATGATGATACTCCACCTATCCTTGGCAATCACTTGACCCCTTAAGCTCTTGGGATTCCACAATGTCACTAATCCTTTTTAGATTCCATTAGCATCTATATATTCATTTCTACCGTGGACCGAGATATACTTACATACACCTATCAATTCCTCTTTTTCCATTTTGGTTTTTTTACATAGAAGAATAATGTCGGGATTTTATATTTCCATTAGTCGCTTAACTAAGTGACTTCTGTCAGAGGAATTTAAACCTCTGACATTCCAGACTTAGGATTTTCATAATCCTAGGTGGAAGGAGGTGTCCTTCCACCAACCACATAAGCCTCTAAGGTGCTTTGACTGCCAATGTCAATATTGAGCTTAGCTTCCATATGAGCATTGGGCTTTCTTCCAATGGTTCACTTACCCCTATGTCAAGTTAGGATTTCCGATTAGAGGAATCCAATCTCTCAGAATTCCTTTGAGGAGTGTTAGTAATTTTTTTATTCGGGTGAATCTCCTATAATACCATCGCATCTTCTAGTATGTTTCTCTTACCTTGACCCCACATTTCCACGCCCTGATCCTCCTTCTTTCTAGGAGAGTCAATTTTGTCTAATTTTTGAAGCTTGGAAGGCTTCCAACATGATCTCAAGATCTTCTGGATTTAAGGCCCTTTCCAATTCCTTCATTATGTCTTGATAAAAAATTCTTGATCCCAAGTATTAGGATCCACAACCTCCCCCTTTGTTGTTTACTTCTTGTTCCTACCAAGAGCAATGGATGCGCTCTTTGATTTCCCCTCATTATCTTCTTCAGTAGAAGTCTTATTTTGGCCCTCAACCTCCTTCTTTGTTAGTATTTCCTTATCCATAGAGGGAGCACCAATTTCCTTTTCCAAATTCCCTCCATTATTCTCTTCATTGGAGGGTTGATTTTTGCCTTCCTTATTCATTTCCTTCAAGGCCAATTCCATTTTCTCTGTCCTTTCATTTTTTTTCTTGGTTGTTTTCCAATCATCAAAGGACACTTATTCATCTTGTGCCCAACCTCCCTACATTTAAAGCATCTAAAGGGCAGACACTCATAATCTATCGCTTGATACCAAACTCCAATGGGAGTATTTAATCTTATTTCCTGCATTAGAGGTTTAGACAAATCTACTTTCACACAAATTATGGCATAAGTGGATAATTTTTTCTCCCATGTCTCCTTCCCAATCCCAATTGGTTCACCTAATGCTTTTGCTATCAATTTTAGGGTTTCACACCCCTAGACTTTTGGAGGTAGTTTATATAACCTAATCCACAGGGGAACCTTTCCAAGGAATTCCTCTTTTGGGTTAAAAAGAGGGGACCATGGTCTGAGAAAGAGACCAACATTTTTAAAAACCAAGGTCCACCAAAAAGGACATTATCTTTGTCAACCGAATTTTCAAAGCAGACTTGGAAGAAGCCTTTAGATAACAATCTGATCCCAAGGTGCACCCTCATCATCCAATTGCTGTTAATCCAGTCCATAATTAGTTTAGCTGCGATTGTCGTGTGCGAATAAACTTGCAAATTAATGTGTTTTGGCTCATTTTTTCACATATTTTTTCCAAGGCAGGTGCACTGACATCCACCATCTTTACTTTGTTTGAGATTTTTATCTCAACTTCCCCCATACTGAAAATTTTCATGGACTCTCCCTCCTTCATTATCCTTGGGGTTTCCTCCTCCATTTCTTGAACCTTTATTTCCCCTTTGAATATGTGATAACCACCTTCTAACTCTGAGGAAGAACTAATGACCCCTCTCCTTCGATAAATCCATTTTATCATTCGCACCCCGCCACTCATAGATAAATCCATTTTATCATTCGCACCCCGCCACTCATATTTTGTAAAGAGAGAAAACAAGGTTCTAATTCCTAAACCTATCATCTTCATCCTCCAATTCTGACTTCCCCACTCCTCCCAGGAAATTTCATCATCCAAAGTCTGCTTGAAACCATTCCATTACACAGAAATTGCATTTACACCAGTAAGTGGGAAAGAAGGCCTATTTTCCTCTGCCTTCCCCTACCTCTGAAACCCTTCACCACCAATCCTCCCGATGTATCCCTCCACTCTAACATTCCTACCATTGGCCCAATTGTCGTTACCTCTTTCGAGATCATTTTCTTTGCCTTGATCAAATTGTGAGCTTCACTGAATGTGAATTCATAAATTTCACTTTCTCCTATGGTGCATGACATACCAAGGGTGAGGAAATTTACTACATAAAAAAATAGATAAAGGTGGTGTAATGTGTTCCAAGGAATGTATGAGTTCTGATAGGCAAGGATATGTATCATGCATGTTATATTCATGCACGTTGAAAGAAGTGGCACCCAAGAAAATGAATAATGCCTTTCTACGATTTTATAGCCTTTCAGTGGCATCATGCAGCTAATCAAAGCATCCAATGCCACCCTTTAATGTGGCATATGTATGCATACAAACAAAAAATTTAGTAGTTAATTCCAATTCTCTCCAAAGTTTTATGAATAATTTGGCTTAATATGAAAATTTAGGGACAAGATTTCTTTTTTTACATTTTTTTGTAAAGAACTTTATAAAAAAACTTCATATAGCCTAGGAAGAAGAGGTGAAGAGGGTGAGCAGGACACTTTGTGAAATTTTCTCTCCAAAGAAGTCATCGTGTTTCTTCTTCTTCTATTGACCACATTAATTTCTATAAAGGATAAAGCATGTTAATCGTGGAAGGCATTGACAAGGCTAGATCCTGCCATTCAGCTAGCAAAACATGTTTACGAAGCTTTTATAATTTTTTCCACTACAAGCACAAGGAAATTAGATTTTGTGAAATGTTGGGGTAAAAATTGTGGTGGATTATACGACCAATTATTGGGCACATTAAATTTTCTTATCGAAACCATAAATTTGTGCTTCATTTATTTTCCCATATTTCTATTGAGGTGGGTTTGGAACCACGACATGTAATGTAGTAGATATTTATGTAGGGGAGTCTTTCAAGTCTCACGTGGTTGCAAAGGATAAGGGTAAAATTGTAGACATAGTACCCTTTCCCTGCATCCCAGTGGAGTCAACGATATTGAATCTCGTTAGCACTTATTATAATTATTGTACAATCTCGTTGAGAATGGGAAGTATAAGACAATGATCGATCCCAAGAGCTGTTTGCATTTTTCGAGGTTACTAATGGATTTACACACTGAGACCGTGTGAGCCACATGAAATATAGTTATTCACCCATATATCTATTTAATACTTGTCTAAAATAATATTTATGTAACTCCTTATCTTACACTAAAAGATGGCGCCATTACGTCAAATATTTGGTATCACTTACTACATGATAGAGAAAATCCACATAAATATTGCATTTGCATCCCTTTCGGTATTTCTCACACCAAGTGTAATTGCTAGTAATATACTATAATTTATCTCATAAATATAGAGTAAGGAATCTAACATTGTGAACCTTAAAAGAACATTTCCCTTCTTTTCCTTACAAGTGTTATTTGTGGTATTAGACTTTAAAACGATCATTTCTTTAATGAAAAGAGATCTTATATTATATTAATGCAATAAGATATAAGATAGCTTTTAGCAAAAAAGTGGGTGGTATGAGAGCACACCCCAAAATTGGGTGGTATGAGAGCACGCCCCAAAACCACAAACAAACTAGGCCAAGCCTAGGACAAAAACAAACAAACTAGGTAGCACCTAGAAACCATCAAAACACAACATTATGTAGCAGTAACAAACATTCCCGAAGCAAGGGGATCATTATCATCCGAAAAACATGAGCACAGGGATGTCCTTGGTGGCATCTGGAATATCCTAACTAGGGGGATTTTCATCTTCTTTTTCTTCCTCCTCCAATGGGAATGGCAAGAGAGATGTGAGGAAACTTGCCGAGGAAGGCGGTGGTGATGAAGGGGAAAGTTCCAACCATCAAGAGTACGTAGCTTGAGGCCGAAAAGTGAGCCCCACCCGCGTTAGCGAATGTAGGGGACCCCAACCTTGCTGCTTGAAGCTAGTGGTGAGCAACTCTTCCATTGGTGAGGGCGGGCGAGCAACAAACCCAGTGAAGGAACCTCGCCGAGAGTGGTTGCAATGACCACCACGATCATGCAGCGAGGAGTGCCAAGATGGTGAGGGTGGCTCCGGGTGACATTCCGTGGGGCATCACCCTAATGCCGCAAAGAAATTTTAAAGGTGGTCCACATCCGAGCCACTTTATTAGGTTGGACTTGAATCTGCAACAACACATTGGAGATAACCATATATTTGTTATACACTAAAATTTGTTGATCAAATTCATAATTAGAAAAGAAAAAAAGTTCTTTCTTTCCATATCCAAAACATAATTTCCCCAAAAACATGGCAAATCTGGAACAACGGTAGAAGTTTGGGGTTATCTCCTAGGAGGATATTCTCACAAGTAAAAAGCAAGGTCGGTCCGAGAAGAAAGAAAATGAATGTATCCAATTCCAAGAAAGTTGCGCTTTCAGACAAAACCAAAAAATAAGCAAAAGATTTTCCAAGTGGTCACAAATGGGCACTTGGGAGCCATGACCCCAATTTGAATAATTTGAGACCACGTGGGTAGGCCTTAGTGTAGAACACACCAAAGAAAGTGAGTAATTTTTGGCTCCACACAGATAGACCAAACAGTGTCAAATCACCGACTCTATGAAGACGGAGTGCAATAAATGCCTCATCGAGTTTTGAGTTTTTCAACCATGGGCAGATGAGGCGAAAGCCAGTGGTAGCCTTTACTGGTTGAATAATTGTGAAACGGGGTATCAACATACCACTTCTAATCTGTCTACCAAGGGCAAGAGGAGCACACATAAATCTTGTGTAGCATATGGTTAGGGATCGAATTGAGCACTTCAGTGATGCTATCTTGATCTTGGTTGGTCATCTGAAATAGAGATTTAAGATGAGGCCATGAGTACCAAGATTGAGAGTGTTTACAAAATAAATCTTAGATGGTTCAAATTCCGCACTTAAAGAATTTGAGCGCAGAACCCCCTGGATATCTGTGAAACACTTATCTTGAGCCTAAAAAATTGGTGACCACTAGAGGGAATGATGGTTAATGGAAAGCCCATTATGAAAGCCATTACATTTCCATTAAAGCCATGGTTTGATACATTCCCAAGCCTTCTAAATGCTTTTAATCACAAAAGTGCTAACCATTTTAACAAGCACCGAAGCAATAAAGAGGTTGATAAACCCCAATCCTTTCCATGCAAAGCGGTCATAAGGTCAACCTTATTCTATACCATGGTGCAAAAGCACTTTGCACGCTTCTTGGCTAGTGATGCATCGAACAATCAATTTAGCATCGAGTTCCCGCCCTTGGCATTATATGTCAATAAGGTCTAAGCCCTCGAGTTACGAGGAAGGCAAAAAATTTCCCAAGCCACTCAATGAAAACCTTTACCAATGGAGGTGTTGGCCCAAAGAAAGGCTTTGAGGAGCTTTTCTAGTTTTTGAATGGAGGCTTTGGAAGGCACCCAACACGAAGAGTAGTAAATGTGTGTGGCCGCCAACACTTTGAGCAAATTTGGAATTTCCCTGCCAAGGACAAAGGTCTGGTAATCCAATAGTCCAATTTTTTGGCCACCCGTTGAATGACATATTGCCATAGCTCACCAACAAAGCTTGAAAGGAAAATGGGATGCCTAGAAATTTAAACATTTCGCTATGTGTAAGAATCTTCCACTCAAAAGAGGCGAGCCAAGCAGGCACCGGAAGAACCAAACGCTAAACAAAAGACATCAAGGTAGTGCATGGCATTACGGATATTGGATTCTTCCTCAATGAGCGTGAGAAAGGAATCATCTGCGAAGTGACCATTGAGTAATTGAGAATTGTTCACAGAGGGCAGTGAAATCCCCCTAACAAGCCCTTGGGTTTTGGCATGAGCCAACAAATACCCAAAACCTTTAGCCAGTAAGCACATAGAGCGTCGATGCTAATGGGCACCCTTGCCGAATGGATCATAACAATCCAAAGGACTCAGAATTGAGGCCATTAATAGTGATTTGGGTAGAAGCATCAACAAATAACATTCTTTATTGCTCAGATGAAATTAGGGCCGAACCCAAGCACTTGTAGCATGACAAGGATAAAAACCATTTAATCTGATCATAAGCTTTCTCAAAATCAATTTTTATGAACATGGCAGATTGATTGGATCTGCGAGCCCATTCCATGCCTTCCCAAACCGCAATGATGTTGTCCATAACCCATTTTGTTCGATTGAATCACAACGGGGAGAATACTACGTAGCCACATAGCCAAAGCTTTGGCAATTATTTTGTAGGAGACATTCAACAAAGTGATAGGCCACCAACAGGTAATTTTCTCTAGATCCCCTTGCTTCGGGATGAATTTAATATTCCCTTTGTTGATACACGACCCCAATGACTGATTCTAAAACCCTTTGAGGTAGACTTGAAGAAGGTCTTTCCCGACAAAATCCCATAAGGCTTTGTAGAATTTATAGGGGTAGCCATCACAACCCGGGGCCTTATCGTTGGCCATTTGCATGATTATTGCTATCCATTTTACCCTCGGGTAAAATGGACAATAGGGTAGAAGTAGACCGGACACCTGGATAGGGCCACCACAGGTGAATCTGGTTTCTAGGTCAAATTTATGTTCCAGGAGCAACTAGAAGCATTCAAGGAAGATTTGGGCCCATTTAGTTTCATCAAACCAATTCGGGGTCATTCGGGGGTCATAACTTCGCTTCAAGGTGAAAAGGGGTCCCTAGGCCCACCGTTGAGCAAAAATAGGCAAAAATGGCCCACCACAATAAAATTTCCTTCAGGGGTATCTCATGGCTTCTCCTTTAGCCCCCAACATAAAAAAATCTAGAAGAAATCCTGAAAGAATGCTAAGTTGGGTTAAAATTTCCCAAATGGGCCATTTGGAGACCGAGCTAAAAACTAGTTTGTCAAACACTCGACGAGCTCACCTTACATAGGTGGGTGGCGTGTTGTTAGCCCAACTCGGGTGAGTTGGGGTCCTTCACGAGCAGATTGAGTAAAGTTTGAGCTTTGGGCGAGCTATATAGCGAGCTAGTCGGGCCAGTGTAGACTGTTGGGGTTGGGAGTTGGGTTACACTAACATCGTGCATGGCTCACTTGGGGGTGTTTGGTGTAAAGTGCACTCCACACTGAAAACATAGCGCGAGGAGTCGACGGGATGCATATGTTGGGAGCGAGGAATGATTATGGATGTTGGTGCAAACTCTCGCGCGAGAGTCAGGCGCACGCGCGTTGCGGGGATAGAAGATGACCCGGTCGCGGTGAGTGACGGTGGCGAGTCGAGCTTTGATGTTGTCGAGGCATTGGAAGTGGGTGTGGGAATGTACCCACACATCACATGGTGGTTGAGCGATGCAGGGTTCTTGTAGGTCCCGAGCCCATAAAACAAGAAGCGTTGGGCGAGGAACATGTTAGAGAGGCGAGTTGGCTGATAGGGATGCCACATGTCGGTGTAGAGGAAAAGTGGGTCGGGTTTCCAATGCAGGGAAATCATGGTGTTTGAACCCTACCCTCGACACAAAGCAACTCATATGTCAAGGTGGATAGACTAATGCAGAGGCAAAATAAGAAAGTCACCAACATGGTGCATAACTAGCCGTCATGCCAATATAATGCCAAACCCCGGATCCGAGGGTTGAATAGGCGAGCCACCCAAGGTGGCAATAAAAGTGGTAAGTGAAGTAGCTTGATGGGAAAAATTGGTAGGTGAGAGAGATAAATTGGTGTTAGGCGACAAAGCCAAGATGGGGAGTGGGCAAGATTAACCTTAAAACCAAATGTGCACAAAAATTGAATAACTTTTTCCCTAGTTACCCATTTTGAGAAAACTTATAGTCGATGGAAATCCCTTTTCAAGCCCTAGATGATGAAATGATTATTTTTATTATTTTTGAGATTAGGTGGTCTAAAATTAGAGGAAAAGGTAGGTCAATCCCAGTGCAGAAATCCATGATGAAGGTATGGGAGCCATTTCTTACTCCACAAGGAAGAGTACAATGGAGTATGGATAAAAAAAGCAAGCCCATCATTGTTGTAGGTGCCATGATGATTGTTAGGAGTGGTGGAAGCAAGGATTCATATTTCTCCCCCTCTATCTCATTTTTCTTCTATATAATGTAAAGGGGTTGCACAAAACAAAAGGTTGGTCATTTTCTCCTCCCATGCACCCCTCTTCTTTTCAAATTTGGGGCTTCAAGCCTTCCTCCAAAACACTATAATGGATTCATGCCTTCCCCTACCTCATGATGTACTATGTAAATTCACATGGAGCAATGAAATTATGTTGTGTTAATTTTCTAGCCTTGCATGATTTTAGTGTTTTATCTTACCTCTCTTTATGAATCAGGTGGTTGTGCATATTTCTTGTTTCATTCTGATTTGTTGTGTTGTGCTTATCCAAGGATGGTGCATTGAATGTGATTTGGTCTGTGGTGCATGACCACCCTCTCCAAGTTCATTCCTTCACTGTTTTGTAGGCTAGGGAAGTGGCTAACATCTCCTTTTCTTGGTGTATCACCGCTTCTAGTGTAGATTTCATTTCACACATCTCTCTCCATGTTTCCATAGAATGTTAGAATAGATGTAGTTAGTTTCATTACTTTCATTAGGAGTATATGGTGGGTAGGATTAGGAAAGGAACTGGCCTTCTCCTGGAGGGTTATCTCAAGCCTGCAAGTCCCACAACTTGAGGGATAACCCCATGTTATACTGATTGCACCGAATTCCCCATTCACAACTTGGCCATTCGAGGGGTGTTGTAATTTTATCATAATAGTTTTGACACACCTAAAGTGGGATACCACATAAGTCAAATTTTTATTTTTGGGTGTTTCATCACAAGATCACAACTTTGGAGGCACTTGCGAGCTAATTCGATATTGCAAGGTTGGAAAACACTAAAATGACTAAACCTTTGCATTTCGGGTTTCAAGGGTTGCATTGCATACATCTACTTACACAAAGTGCATTTTGAGATTTCATGCATGCAAAACAAGGCCCAAATTCTGAATCCTAGTGTTTTAGGTTTTAGAGGTTGTAAAATAGGTGCAAAACATGTCCCAAGTTCTAACACAAGGAAATTCAGGTTTTGCAGGTTGAGTTGCGCACCTAAGTTCCGCCTAATGTATTTCGGGCATTAGTAGTTACGAAACAAGGTCTAAAACCCGAAAGCAAGTCTGGTTCCTTCAAAGGGAAACATTTCCAATTTTATCGAGTTGTTGTGCTCTTGATAAAATATTAGCCTTCGAGAGTACAAACAAAGCTCAACCGGTAACTCCATCTCGGTAAACAACCCATTCTCTCGGGTTACGGACCTTCCTTTTCTTCCACTGATTTCCATCCATTTTTCCTTTCCATCTCTTTCATTTTCTTCCATTCCATGAAGTCGTGCAATCATGGCTTCATTTACATCATGGGATTTGCATATGAGGCAACAACCCTATCGGTCCACCCCGCCTCCGGTTGCGGAGCTCATTTCTAGGTACTATCAACAACCTCTAGAACCATTCTATGATGAGAATCAATATGCATATTCCTATGGACAAGAAGCAGATTAGTTTGGTTATCCACCAAACTATGCAAATTTTTAAGATCGGGTACGTAGATTTTGGAGGGTTTCCTACACTTAGGGATCTCGCTCATTGTAGCTAAAGATCAAGAAATTGGGGGCATGTATGAAGCGGGCCGAGTTACACATCAAGAGAAAGCATTCAAGATTAAATTTAGGGTTCCTTGTCTATAGGAAGGCCCTAAATCAAGCTATTTTAAGCCCGCAAGTCCCACATCTTGAGGGATAACCCCATGTTATGCAGATTACACTGAATGCCCCATTCACAAATTAGAAATTCATGGGGTGCTTTATAATTTTGCACTAACAACTACCTCATTGAGGTCATCAATGGTAATAATTTGGTCATAAACAACCTTCGAGATTGAAAAAGTTTTTTTGCATGACAAATGGACATTGTTCAAGGGATGCTTGTTTGTCAAGAGGGTTGTTGAGCCTATAAGACCATCTTATAATGTCGCATGAATGCTTGCAAAGATGCGTTGAGTGTCAGTGACCCAAATTTCACCATCAAAGATGGCCCGAATTTGTTGAGAAGGCTTTTTGGGTTTGAGAGAAAGAAAGAATTCTTTTGAGACTTGGTCACCAATTTTAAGCCAGTGCATGTAGGCACAAATCTGAGCTCCCAAGTGTTGTAGTTATCAATAATTTGAATTTGTTGGAAAAGCGCTACAACTTGAAGTTACTGAGTTTCGTAGAGAGGATTTTCCTGAAGCGCTACCACCACATGGCTAAGAGCGAAGGTGTTGGAGGAGTGGGAGTGATGTTTGAGTTTGGCAATCAAGTCACCATAGATTTTGAGGAATCTAGTAGTCTCGAGTCATAACGTCCTCCCACCATTGAGTCTAGCTAGCATGCATAGGTGGATGAAAGGGCTAGTAGTGACTTGGACATGGGCTAAGTTCCATGACACTTTATATGATTGAGTGTGGGCACATGCCGTATCGAGGCGATATTAAGAAAGAATTTTCCTTTATGAAAAAAGTGCACTTATCATGCCAAGTGATACAAAATCATATAGGGGAATGATCAGATAGTACAAAATCAGGCATGACCTCCATAGGCATGGAGTAAATGTTGTCAAAATCAAAGAAATCTTGAGCCAACAACATGGATCTATTGAGTCGTATAAGAACTCGATTTGATCCTCCTCGAACATTGTAACAAGTATACCACACGTCGAAGTGGGAGTGCGAGAAGCATTAGGGTCATAAAACCCAACTTATTGCGCATGTAAAACCACACCTCCCTTTCGCTAGTTGTCCATCTCATCGGCAGGTGGCCACACTTGTCAGTGGGTGACTCAACCATATTAAAATCACCACTTATGACCCAATATGCGTTGAAAATTCTTTTAGATATCCACCACCAAAATTGATCGTTTCACCACATCATTAGAGGCATATATATTAATGAGGCTAAAAGGGTAGTTGTCAACATTAAATAGGACCCATATGACATAGTGTCATTTCTCAAAGCTCCACTATCTCCAGCCACGATTGTAACAACCGGGATTGAAGAGGGAGAGGTCATTATATAGGGGCACCCAATGGGTGGGAAACCCTAAAAAAGATGGTATTAATATCCCGCAGAGCCCAAGAAGGCCACAGAATGACAAGTTCGAAAGCAAGAAACCCTAGCAGAGCCGACTCCGAGCACATTTCCAAAGTGACCCCCTAAAAATCCCTCCAATGATATACTTCAACAATCATTTTTAAAAATATAACAAATTAAGATATCTATTATATTAAATAATAAAGAAATATTTTATTAGAGATTAACTTCTGAATTGATTAAATTTATAAGGATTATCTATTATGATCCACATCTTCCTAGATTAAGTATGATTGGAGTGATGCTCTCCAAGAGTTTAAAGTGGGTTGTAAAATAATCTATTTTCAACAAAGCTTTGTAAAATATGACATTTGGTTGTCAAATCATGATGGTTTGCTTGAAGAAAATCATTACTAAGATTCATCAACATACTCTAGGCTTGAAAATTGAGTGAAATTTCTCAAAATTTGCATAGATATGTTTGTCGTGAGGTTATGGTTAGTGGAAGTTTGGAGATGACTTGGTTAAGTGGGATGGTGTATTGTCATCCTTCGAGTAATGCCTTTTGAAGATTTGTTATTTTCTCATTAAAAATAGAGGGTCTTCTTGCAAAATAAATATAGTCGTGAAATCATATCTACCATTTTTAATAGTGCTTAATCCAAGATATATCTCATTCTTTTGGGGGATTTTAGTGTCATTCTTTCACCTTAGTGTGTGAATCAAACATGGGTTAAAATACTAAGATGATATGGTAGAGTGTTGCTCCTAAAGTGGAGATGAATTTATATCACTTGATGACATAGGTAGTTCATCCTTTACCCGATGAAGTATGTGGTAAAAAAGAAATTAAGTTTGAAAACAATCCAGATCACTTGGAAAATTGTAATGTCCCCTTTTTCCAACGCCCAAGGCCTAAGGGCCACTTCAAGTTCAAGTCGTGGTCATATCCTAGGGGTTGTGGATGATGGGAGCTATTGGGAAGGGACCACGTGGGTCTAATATTCCAGTTTTTGTTTGGGGGTCACTTTTGGACCATGACGACTTAAAAAAAAAAAAAAAAAAGTTTAGTTACTTTTATTTTATTGGCCCCTCCATGGAATGAAATGCATATAGGGTTATTGGGGCTCTTTTGCCATGGAGAAGTATATAAGGAGCTGGGAGAGAAAGGAAAGGAAACTTTTGGCATATACATTTTATCGACCCCTTCTCGTGCAACTGTTGTTGTTGCGCATCTATAGCTTGTGGAGTCAAATCCCATAGGGACCCTAACTTCGGTGGTGAGAGACTCGTCCCTAGCTAGCAAGGCATTCTTCGGTAATGAGAGTTCTATCATAGTCTGTCATTTTGTAGCTGATTTCGGGGCTATGTGGTAGAGACATTAATGGAGATTTCAGAGAAAGGATCTCGAGGGTCTTGGGGGCATTTGGGGAACATAAGCAGAGAGGCTCTAGATCAAATTCACGAAAGCCATTTGGGCTAGGCTTGGCAGCTCGTTGAAGGCGCCTCCATCATTTTTCGACCCCATTCTAAGCAAGGTGACTTGCAGCCTTTATTTGGGGGTTTTCCAGTCATTCATTTTCAAATCTGAAGGTGGAACTATTACTGCCTATATCTGTTAATGTTATTTCCAAAGACCCTTATTACTGCTCTTGTATTTAGAGGGTTACGAACCTCGGTAGTTTTCCCACTGTCTAGGGCATGCTGTGCTTTTTCTGGCAGCAGTTTAATCTCTGTAAAATTCCAAAAATAGTTTCCTTATGTCCTTTATAATAATATCAAGCTCTATTTAAATTTTCAAGTATTTCGGTGGACATTTTGGCAAATATTAAGTTTCTTTAGTTCACTGCCCCAACTATAAAAATCTAGTAAAATCAGTATTTTATGTGGTTGTAAGTTTCCAATATTTTGTGCATTTTTAAGTGGTATCCCATTAGGGATATTTCAGTGGTATTAGAGTTGTTTTTCCTCCAGCCTGTGTGGGTTAAATATGGTAGTTTGGAAAGATCTCAATGTGGGTTTTATGAAGGAAATGTTCACCAACATGGTGAAACAACAGGAAGCCACTAACCTTTATTTGAGCCAGCTCACTCAGAATGTGAATCAAAGTAGATCTAGGGACAATAAGGAACATGGTGAGAATAGTGATAAAGGGCGGCCAATAGAGGTGATTGATGAGGATTCTTGTTGGAGGAAATACCAATCTTTGAGTAAGGGTTTCAGAGATAATATGTCATTTCCATATTATTGCATGATGAAGATTGGTAGCAAGCCCAAGCGAGATCATCATATGTCGGTACCTAAATTACAAAATCATGATCATATTATATAATAAATTCATACCTATTCCACTATTGGTGAATCGTGAATCAATCTCCACTTCATCAGCATTTGATCATTAGTTTCAACCTTAACATGTCTCATCATAAGACACACCCACCAAAAACTATCACTCTTATCGATCCTTCATCAAGCTCATTAACAACACAAACCAACACTACCACATCTCTTTCCATATCCAGTCCCATAGCCTCCAATGCTTCTCCTCCACCTCCTGTAAGCTCAATTTCTATTTCCCTTACTACAACCCCTCCTATGCATCTCAACACATCCCATCACAACAACCTACATCCTCAATCTAGAATCTAGTCATGTTTATCCCCACATCTATACCCCTCGTCAATACGAGTTCCATCTATAACAACAAACATCTACTACCCCTATCTCACAATATAACACCATCCCTTCTCAATACATACCATAACCATCCCAACCTCTTGTCCACACTTCCATTCCCATCCCTTATCAATAAATTCAACCCTCACAATATTTAGTCTCTCAATATCCCCACAATATTCCCACAAATACCCCCTTCATTATAGTTTCCTATTACCATATTCATTATACCAATAATCAAACCCATATCTCTATAATCAACCTAGTTCGTCATCTTCAAAATTTCAAAAATAGCTTCAAAACAACCCCTTACAAACACTTATGAATAGGATTGCAAGTCTTGAATCCACCACTATGGGTCCTAAGAGCACCCTTTCCTACAAATAGATTTGCAATAAACTCATCCACCCATCAAGTACACTTTTAAAGCCTGTCCCCACTCTGGGGACTCCCAAATTTTTCAAATTCTATTGTAAGAAGGACCCTCGACAACACATCGAGATCTTTATGTCATGCATGCTACCTTATATCCCATGATCAAGATCTCGTGTTGAGGACATTTCACATGTTTGTGGCATGAACCTACCCTTGTCCGGTATAACAACATTCCACAATATTCTCTCTTATTTTACACACAACTCACGAGTTGTTTTTAGAGAATTTCTCCATTAACATGATCTATATTCCATTAAACAGTTTGAAGATGAGATTGTTGTAGATTTCATTGCTAGATGAAGGGGGATTATCAATTAGTTGTCCTTTTCTTTTCCACAAACTGAATTAATCGAGTTATTTATTCGATCATGTGTTAAGCATATATCATAAAGACTTCATATCCAATCCTTACAAACATTCGACGAAACCTTTAACATGGTCCAAAAACTAGAACTTTATGCCCTCAAAGACGGTAAAGTTAAACTCGGGTTAAAGAAACCTAAACTTGAGTCTCCATTTAAACCTTCTTCTAGTAACGATAAATCCAAAGGCTCAACAAACATGGTCGTTATAAAAGTTGTGTCCAAAGGTCATTTGAACTCCGAAACAGACTGACCTCAATGCAACTACACACCCATTACGAGAATCTTATAGTGCGGTTTTTGAAAAATTCTAGTCGTGTGCATGATCAAGCTTCCTCCTATCCGCCCTATTGGCACATATATTTCTAAACCCTCATGGTATCAAGAAAATGATTATTGTAAATACCATCAAGTCTCGAGGCCACAATATTGAAAAGTGTCATTTGTTTAGGAATTTCCTTTAGGAACTTATTGATCGAGGTGACCTACAACTTGACAATCTAAACGTGTCTCCAAATAAAAATTTGATGTATTTAAACAACATTTCCATAATCATTTCCCGTCCACTCGTCAACCCCAATCTAATGTCGTCAGTTCTCATCATATGATCAACATTGTTAAAGATCTCACTCTTACGCATTCAACGCCTAGTGTTTCTACCACAAAAATACTAGTTGAATCACTGACTCTTCCAGGTCTTATCACTGACAAGACCATAAACCCTCCTACATCTACCACATCCTCTTCAAACCCACCTGTTGCCTATTCAAAATTTCTAGAAAATAATCTCATCATAGAAATTACAAAAAAATATTTTGAAGACCGTGTCACTCGACACCATATTTAGAGTATTAACAAGTCTACTACATAATCAACAAATCACTCATCTAGAAAAACATAAATTATACCATCTAGTCATCAAATGACCTTATCATAAAATAAATAACCCTTACCTTTTATCTTATGATCTCATCCCTCATCTAAATTCACATTCACTGTTACAAAATCCAAGGTCATTCCTTAACCATCAAATAAATGTGTCATACAAAGCATAACCCCATCAACACAAACCTTTAATTCATCAAACAATGTATAGACCCCTTCGTCTTTACCATCATCCCAAAAAACTATGTCGAGGTACTATACTATCACCCTCAAAAAGCTCATCCACTCATTTATTATAACATTACCTCCTGTTAGGATATGTGACATGCAAGGGTGGAAAAACTCTTGAAATACAATTACAAACTATTTTTACATATCATCAAATGCCGAGACATTCCAATTAGGAGTGTAAATCCTTCCATGCCATGATTCGAATCATTTATAGCGAGGGGCTTCTTCCCATATATCCAAAGCATCCAAATCAAATAAAAACTCATCCGATCCCCAAAGCCACCCTTTCTAATCCATTACCCAATACATCCACATCCAAAGAAAAGTGAAGCCTCTTCTAGTAAGGCTCCCTCCATCAAATAGATGTTGTTCACATAACCACAAGAGCACGTGTGCAAGACCCTAATGCCTCATATAAAAAACAGGCCCAAATTCTCTACCTCCTTGCTCCTAAATCACCTAATCCATCATCTACTAAATCCAGGCGTCCATCCTCGCCGCTCCACACACCTAATCTACCACCTCTGTATAAAACACCATCATCAAACAACTCCATCAAAATTATATGAAGATTCCCCTCCACGAGCTTGTTTAAACCTCTCCACAACACCCAACAAGTAATAGTTGAGGCTCTCACCCATCTCATTACTATCAAACGATGCTCAAGCATTCCCAAATCTGGTTGACACCCTCAAAATGTTTGCCTCTATCAGCATTTGATAATTTTGAGATTTCGACCTTACAAATTGAATACCATGACCTTCCACTCTTTGTTATAACCCAAGTCAATGATACTCTCAATCAATAGAGTTATGATTGAAAATGAAACCAACATTAATATTATATCATCTCATGCCTTTAACTAGCTTCACATACCTAACACCATTGTCACCCATTCACCTCGCCATGTTGTGCATTTTCAAGGTGATATCGTTGCCCCTACATTAGGCATGCTTTTTTACCCATCAAAGTAGGCATTAAAAGCCTTCACGAGCTCTTATATCTTGTAGAAGGATAATTCTAATACAACATGTTGTTAGGACAACCTTGGATATGCATTATGTGTTGTATCCTATCAAAATTACAACATTGTTTAAAGTATGAACATGGAGGCAAAACCTTTATTATTCTAGCTAATCAAAATCCTTTCAAAACATGTCACATGACCTATCAACCTAATGATGTGTGCATTCCTAAAACAAACTCAAGATCCTATGACAAGGCTTCTACCATCTCTTCCATCTCCGTATCTAATCTACCGACAACAACTCCTTTGAATATGTTATGCAACACGTCTCACCTGGGAGTACCGCCTTCTAGCCCTTAATTCACTCCCTATACCAAAATGTATGGGAGACCTGAAAAACAACCTATGTATGAACCAAATGTGGGATCCATCATCTCCTTTGGCCCTCCCCGTCTTAAAACTAACCTTTTCTACAAAGGGATAAATTGTCCTTCCTCATACAAAGTGACAATAAACATCATGTTAAACCCTTTATATCTGATTTCTCATTTTTATACAACCAATCCTTCACACAAATGTGGCTTCTCTTGCATTACTCATCCCCATATCAAATAAAGATTCCAAGTTGTTTGTTTTTGTGTATACGAGGATCAACCATCTCACACCAATGAACTTCCTTCTATGAATAATTTCAAAGACAATTAATCATACCTTTAAGTACGCTCAATTTTATGATTATTTTTCCCAATATATAATCTCTTTTGATGTATCTAAGAACACTAAATGATCTTTTCCACAACGCGTTAACTCGCTATATCATCGTATTTAGCATCCCTTATAAACATGGATTTGATGGTATTCTCCTTCGATGACTCAAATATCATGAATCCATTAAATTTATCTAAGAGGTTCACAACGGTATATGTGGTGGACACTTGAACTATTTGGCTATCGCTAAACGCGCCTACGGATGAGCTATTATTGGCCTACCTTTAACCAAGATTGTTTTGCATACGTTAAGAAATGTGTCAAGTGTCAACAACACTCCAATCTCACTCACGTACCAAGTTAGGCCCTACAACCTGCTCATGATTTACAACCTTTCTCACAATGAGAACTTGACTTCATTAGTCTCATAAACCCTCATTCCTCACAACGACATCAATTTATCATCACTATCACCGAATACTTTATAAAAGGGTGGAAGTTATTCCCCTCATCTCCACCAAAGCCGATAATATCGTTGAATTCATCCATTATCACATTATTTTTCATTTTGAATTTCTCACAAAATCATTACTGATTCAAAATATTTGTGATACCTACAACATCAAGCTTAGCTTTTCATCTCCTTGCTATACACAAGCAAATGGTCAAACAAAGGCTTCTAACAATGCACTCAATAAAATACTCATGAAAACCGTTGATCAAGCAGGTAGGAATTGGCATCTCTAAAACCCATTTTCTCTCTCGGGCCTATCTCGACTAACATCCATACTCCTATAGGTGTTATGCCCTTCTCTTTAGTCTATGGATCTAAGATGGTCCTACCCTTGGAGTTTAAATTACATCTCTTTGTGTGTCCCTCAGAGATTTTATCTCTGATGAGGATTATCGGCAAGAACACTTAACACAACTTGAATTGTTAGACAGATCCACCTAACAACCCTTTAACATCATCATGTCTATCAAGAACACATCAAAAGATCATATAATAAACATGTTAAAGAATGTGAATTCAAAATTGGTGATCTTGTCCTTAAAGAAAATCAAAATGTCAATACTATAGAAAGGAGTAAATGTGGAAAGTTTTCCCCTAACTGGATCGATTTGTATGTCATCACTCACAAATATAGATTGGGAGCCTATTGCTTAGCCTTCCTTGATTGTAAACCTTAAAAGGAACCTCTAAATTCCTTGCACTTATGACCTTTATATTGTTAGCACATTTAATTTCATGAAATTAGTCACATCAAAGATATCACTACATCACAAACCTACCACTTACCATTGTAATGATTTGGAATTATGTGGTCTTTCGTTAGTATCCTATATTTACGACCTTAAATATGAGAACCATGACTTTGTTCATCGCATTTTCCACATGGATAAGTTCATCATTCGTATGTAGGAACCCCACAATCATTACTCCCATCGTCCCCTTATTTACAAACCGAAAAGCATGTCGGGGGTACACATGTGTAGTTTGTACACATGTCCTTTCCCCTCCCCAAATGGTCTATTAGGCCTACAACTCAAATAAAACTCAAACGTGTACATATGGATCACACTATAAAAATACATATTGATCCATCAAAGGACAGAGCTTAATCAAAATTATATCAAAATATAAATCGACCCCTCGAAGGAAAGCTATCAAAAATCAAACCAAAAATTGTAGACCACTCCCTCGAAGGATGGATACCCATAATTATTACAAAAAGTCTTCCCAAGTTGATCAACCTTCAAACCAAAGTCAAAATAATCAAAATCATCCTAGGAAAGATTCTCGCATCGATCAAATTTCCCATCAAAAACAAACTTCCCGTATCGATCAGTTTGTGTAACCAAAATACAATTGGGGCATATAAAGCCATCTAAGGATAACTGCGCTCTCCCGATAAAAATTGCATATGAACCCTTCCCATGTTGAAAGAAGGTATATAAGCTCATTTCCACATATATCCATGATCCTACATGTGACTAATTATTGTTAGTTATATGTTAACATTTTTACAAGTCCTCAAGTGCATTGTCATTATAATTAAATTTACCATCATATCACATATATCAAATCTAGTTTAAAGAAAACATTTCACATTTACTCTTAATCGTGATAAAATATATTTTGAAACATACATTATGATCACTACGTTTGAGTCACATCACATCAAACATTTAGCATCATATCAACATCTACACATCCAACATCATATCTATCCACCATCTCAAAATATCAAAACAAATCATATATAGCACCATATCAAAATAAATCAATAACTCATGAATCCAAAATCATCATCATAATCATCTATATATCATCAAAATTTTATATAAAATGTATCAAAGGGGATCTATGTAATTGAATCATACAAAACCCACATACTGGTGGTAAACTCAAAATCGATACCCTATCTCCACCCCGGCCTCCCACCGCTCATCCATCGGTCTTGGATCTCTTCGAGGTTGTGTGACACTTGCCAAAGTGCTCACCGAAGTAGCTTGTTGACCTAATCTTCTTACTAGCTCTATTATGGGCATAACGTATTACATCGGGTAAATTCTTTATCACAAGTCACTCGTAATAGTGCATCTCCTCCCCCAACACACGATACTACTCAACAATCACAAAATGAGGAGGTCCCATCTCGTACTCCACCTACTATTGGCACTCATCCTATAGGTACTACCACCTGCCCCAAACTCAGCCATGATTCCTATGATACACTCCATGTAGCCTCGAAGTTGTCCCCACCTCTCCATTCTTCACCCATAATGCCTCCCACTTGCTTGTGATACTTGTCCCTCTCTTTGCTGGAATGTATCATTCTCTAAGTGTGCCTGATCTCACTCCTACTGTAGAGTGTCTCTCTCTTGATGAGGGGTGTCTCGCTCCACTACCAACATATCCCTCTTCAGCTACAACGCATCAAAATATTCCTATAACCTAGCCAACTCCTCCCCGCCATCACTCTCCTCCACCTCCCCACCCCTCTGTCTCTGCTTTACCCTATCTCCTCGAGTCACCCACCGATACATCCACCACTCACTAAAGCCCTCTACAACTCAAACATCATCGATATATATGCCCTCGACTCCCCTACCTCCTCCACCTTCTCTACCCCATCTACCACTATTACCGAAAAGTCCCTCTCATAATCATCTTGCCGATATACAATCGGCTCACACGGTATCTGTTGTGTAAGACCGAATTACCTTTGCACCCTAGGAAACTACACAACTTCAATCATATCTATCCTCTTGCCCTAAATCCATCACACCCACCAACTCCACATCCATACCAGGCCATGAAGGAAATATCAAATACAACATCCATACTACATTATCAACAAATAAACCATGTAGATGATCAATATAATATGTTTGATCCCGCTCTATGTCATCATCCCTCATCAAGTTGAATCATCATCTTATAAAACCCTCCACATACTTTGATGGGTCCCCTTCTCTCCACGGCAGAGCCTAGTGGCCTCGCAACAAATATGTTCTCGTATGCCCAACAATGTCATAAAAACCCCACATCTATTCCAAACCTCTGACCAATCACAAACATCCATAGCTCATGGTACACCTGAGCTAGAAAATCACCACCCTGGCATACACTATTTTAGGTGCTCCATAATCTCGGTTAATACACTGCAAGTGTCGAAGGAAATATTCCTCGTCTTGAGTAAGGAAATTTGTAACAATAAATTGCTAACATGATCATTAACATTATTTGATTCCTCAACACATTTGAAAAATAGTAGTTCTCAATGTGAAACCCCCTATTGTGTATCGATATCGGGGGCATCATCTCAATATAACTTTCTCATAGTATCTATATGGGCATATCAAGTAATAGGAATTATCTGCTCACCTTGGATTGGTAGTCTCATAATCCGGTATACATACTCCAATGTAACATTCATCTAGCCAAGACGAAACCAAAATGTCCTTGTACTTAGCTTCCACTTTGGTCTAACAATGCAACCATCAACCCGACGTCTCTAGGAATCCACTTTGGTGGTGGTGAAATCCTCCTAGACCAACAACGGTCACATACTCCCATTCAACATCAGTCACATCTCCCGTAACCCTCTCTATCATCTCGGGGACTCTATTACGAAGGTATATGGTGTCTCTCGGTTGCAAAAAATAAACAAAAATAACATCACTTGCATTTTTATCAAAATTTAAACCAATCACCGCCAATTGCTAATTGATGAAGCTTTCTTTATGTAGATCGACGACGATCCACCCAATCATTTCCAATCGTATGATCATTGATAATTGGACGTTCTCACCTAAATCTTGTCCAAAACCATAAAATAATTAAAATAAACACAAAATTCAACAAAAAAACTTGTACCTACGTACCCATCTCTTGGTCCGTTGCCTCTTCCCGCCACTTCCGCTCACCTCCAACTCTCAAAAAACACTCAAAATAAACCAATCGAGAGATCTCAAATCACAAAAAAATGTCATAAATGAGCCATTTTCATTCTTGACTTGGCTTATATATTTTCCATTTTTAGGATCACCATTAACCATCAACCGCCACGATCAACTATACTAACTACTAGTGATTCATAATCTCCTCTTATTCTAGCCCTTCTTACACACCTTATCTACCTAGGTCACATCAACCTATTTCAAACACACTATGATACCATAAAAATCTTATATGAATTTTCTTTGATGACCATCACCTTTTCAAAACTCGTTTTTGACAATACATCAAGCTTTGCACACATTATGGATGTTTTCCTTTGACCTTTTAGTCTCATGACTTCACACATTCCTATGAGAGCACTCCCATTGGAACCTCTCCATTTATTGGTCTCTTCAAAACATACATTCGTAGGATGTGTTGGTCCTCAAATATACACCTGGTGGATTGACAACGATTTTCTTCAAGGAAAGGGGAAATGTTTGGCATGGTGGTAAACCGGGTGGTGGTGTGTCATTTTGAATCGGGAGGGTATAACACTTTACTTGGGATCAAGCCTTGGGATGGTTGAGGGGCACGTCTGAAAGGGGATGGCCTATTATTACTAACTTTGATCCTACCTTGAACCAGGGTGAGAGGACACATAGTGTAACCTGAATGTAGAGGGAGAGATGGGATCTTTATTCCCTCGATTTCTTTTAAATGATGGATCAATCTAAGATAAACATGGCCATGGACACAACACTTCACTCTCACGAGTTGTCACACAAAATGTTGTATATGTTTACCTTACCAGACACATGTTACTATAGATAGTAAAATTTGGTTGCTCTTGCATTCTCTTGATAAAATTTAAAGGGCACTTTCAATGATAGTTAGAGACATGGCAACAAAAACAATGAATGGATGGAAGTATGAGGTGGGATTGATTGTTTGGTTTTAATGGATATTTGGAGGGGGTAGTTTCTTTTATGAATTTGGTACATTAGTGTTCCCATGGAAAGAATCCATCCTTGATTATAATGCTTGAAAGGAACAATAAACTTAACATGATCTGTGAAATAACATTTGTATTCATTGATGCTCAATTTACATAAGTGTCATCTCTAGTCTTCACAATCCTAACCAAAAATCATGGAGCTAGAGATGTGATAAAGCACTTGCTATAATTGTCTTATACACCCAAAATACCCTTAAGGGATAACAAAAAATCTTCAAAAGCGATTATGCTGTAGGATTTTACAAGTGAGTTGAGTTATTTCCTAATATACACTATTATGTAATAGTCTTACATTGACCGAGAAGAATACAAAGTGACTAAGAAATACTCTTGTGTACGTAACAAAGTAAATCCCATGCAAGATAATAATGAAAACAATATTACATATTTCATTCCTTTAAAACACAAGAAAGGGAAAGATAGCTTCATCAATCATAGAGATATCTATTCATGTAAGTTTTGGCTAGGGGACACAAAAAAATTCCCTGAAAACCTACTAATGGATGTACAATGCAACCACCTTAGCTCTTCCTTACAAACTGGATACAAACAATTGCTTACTAGAAGCTAGAAACTGGAACAGAAAATTGAACTTAATAAAAAAACTCTACAACTACCCCCAATTTGTCTCTTCATTAAATGACAGACTATTACATTATATAGAATACGAAAAGGAGAAATAAAGAAGAAAAATATGATTTCCTTCTACAACCACCAATAAAAACCATTAAAATCTTGCAAAGGAGCATGGATTTCCTACCAAAATCATTCATTCCTTCTATCTTGCATGCATTCGTGGAATGGATCTCTTGGTGAGACTGTGTCATATTATCTCGAAGGAGAATTTTTTCAAAAGAAGGATCGAAAAGATGGGGAACTAGGGATCTTTGAGGTAGAAGAGTATGATCTTCAAAATGGAAATCCTTCAAGGACTTAGTTTTACAAAATACTTTATTCTCATGAGTCAAAAAATAAGGGAGATGAAGAATACCTCGAATACTTGAATATTTTGAACCTTCTTGAAATAATGAATGCAAATTATCTTGATGACTACCCGAATAAGAGGAGTCGGGTGTGCTAGAGTAGTCTTCCACCAAAGGTTGGTCAATCTTAGTAGTTTGAACAATATTTTCTTTTGAATTTTGATAACCCACTTTGCTTTCCACATCCACTTCCTTCTTAAATGTGTACATTCCAGCTTCCGAATCAATCCTTTTATAGGATAAAACTTGATAAAAGGACCACCTCCTTCCAACTATGCAAAGGGGAGAGTTAATCAACAAGCTATAAAAATTTCACACTTTGGTACATATCAAATTTTCTTTGAAAGACAAAGCCGCCACCAAGCCTTTGCACCTTAGATGTATAGATTAACTCAAAAAACCCTTAAAATGATAGCTTTATAAGATGGAAAGCGAGTTTTGTAGATCCTTATGAGTCCTCCAACATTTTCCCAGTAGTCGGTGTTTATGGAACTATGTGATGAAACCAAGTATGTCCTAGCTTTTTCTTAGGGAGTCACCATTAGAATATCAAATTATAGAAATATTTCAAACCTTAAAATTTAGTCCCCTACAACGACTCCAAAAGCATATTGGTATTCAAATCTACACCCATGGTGGATTAACAAGTAATTCTCTTTAAGGAAAGGGGAAATACTTGGAATGGTGGTAGACTAGGTGGTGGTGTGTCATTTTGTAGCCGGGAGGGGTCTAGCAATTTCCTTGGGATCAAGCCTCGGGATGGTTGAGGGGCACATACAAAGGGGATGACCTGTTCCTACTACTTTTGGTCCTACCTTGAACCAGGGTGAGAGGACCCGTGGTGTAACCTAAATGTAGAGGGAGAGATGGGATCTTTGTTCTCTTGATTTCTTTTAAATGATGGATCAATCTAAGATAAATATGGTCATAGACACAACACTTCAATCTCACGAGTTGTCACACAAAATGTTGCACAAATGTATGGAAGTACGGGGTGGGATTGAATGTTTGGTTTTAATGGAGGTTTGGAGGGGGAGGGTAGTTGATTTTATGACTTTGATACATTCGTGTTCTCATGGAAATAATCCATCCTTGACTATAATGTTTGAAAGGAATAATCAACTCGAACATGATATATGAAATAGTATTTACATTCATTAATACTCAATTTGCACAAATGCCATCTACATCTTCACAATCCCGACCATAAATCATGGATTTAGAACTACGATAAATCACTTGCTTTATTTGTCTTATACACCCAAAAGAACCTTAAGGGATAACAAGAACTCTTCAAAAGTGATGTCGCTTTATAGGATTTTACAACTAAGATGACTTATTTCCTAATATACACTATTCTCGAAATAGTCTTCCAGTGACCAAAATAATACATCGACTAAGAAATACCTTTGTGTACCTAAAAAAGTAAATTCAATGCAAGATAGTAACAGAAACAATATCACATCTTTCATTCCTTTAAAACATAATAAAAGGGAAAGTATAACTTGATCAATGTAAGAGAGATCTATTCATGTAAGTTTTCGTTAGGGAACACAAATAAATGTCCTCAAATCCTACAAATGGCTATACACCGCAACCAACTTAGCTCTTCCTTACATACTGGATACAAATAAGCTGTTTTCCAGAGCTAGAATCTGGAACATAAAACTTAACTTAATCAAAAATCTCTACAACTATCCCCAATTTGCCTCTTCAAGCAAATGGAAGACTCAAGTTTACATTATGTAGAAGATGAGAATGAGAAAGAAAGAAGAAAAATATGATTTCCTTCTACAACCACCAACAAGAAGCATTAAAATCCTATAAAGGAGCATGGGATTCCTACCAAAATCATTCATTCCTTATGTCTTGCATGCACAAATAAAAACCATACACCATACTTCATCTATTCGGGTGGTTGACCAATCACAATCGTATCTTTAATACAAAAGATGTTTTCTACTTTTTCTCCCACCAATTGCCATCAATTTATGAATCTAATGATGCGAGTGAGTGAAGGGCTTAAAGAGACCTTTCCAACGATATAAATTTTGCAAGATTTGGAGTAAAGAATCGAAATATACAACCTTCTAAAGTTTTGCATGTCGGGAAGCACATAAATGTGACACATGGCAGCCTTTGATTAGCTCGAGGGCATCCTCCTACCAACACGTGCATTGATTTTTCTTTGCCACATGTCGATCTTCCATTGGATGCGAGGAGTGTTGATTCCTTTACGGTTTACATGTCGACAATGAAGTTCTACGAAATACAAACCAAAAAGTTGTCCTTAGGGCCCAAACATATGCCAAGTGTCCACCCCTTTTTTCATATGTGGGGAAGGGATTTCTTTGTATTTGATATGCTTACTACCGCCCTACATATCTTAAAACCGTAAAACTTTTCCCATGCCCCGAACTCTGCTTGCGTGTTCACCTTTGAACCTTGCAATGTGGTAGTATTTTATTGGATACGAGGTGTGATGGACCCAAAATCCATTTAAATTTGGATCACTCTAGGGAATTTACATATGTGGGATTCCATCACCTAAATTTTTGACCGAATATCAACACATGTCCTACTTGGACCATTATTTTTTGTCGTGTGTTGCCTTCTGATTGTACCACCAATCTGCTCACTCTACTGATCGTTCAACCCAAACCTTGACCCAAAATTTTATGAATTTTTGGTTCATTCGATAGGCTTTGAGGTCCGTCGGAGCCCATCTACTCGATGAGTGTCGAATGTTGATAGGTTTCTATATCTTAATTGTTGAATCTTCACCACGTGTCCTCTTAATTTCCTTTGTTTTGTGGCATGCTAGCTCCTTTGTTTCGCAGGTTTCTTTGTCTCTTTGTTTCATGGGTTATAAGAACCTATGGAACATTAAGTTCTTGTACTCCATGGTAAACTAAACCTATCCCCGATAATTTTTTTGAATCCTTTCATTTATCTTGCTAAGGCATAAGATGAAAAATTGAGCAACGGGATCTAGTAAAGGAAGAGCAAGCACAAACAAATAACTCAGAGGAGAAAAATAAATAAGAACTCAATAATTAGAAACAGAGAAAATAGATTAATCTCTGATATTTTCACCATTTGGGAGAATCATTTAAATAGGAATAATAGGTAGTTTGACATTCCTAAATAATAGGAATGTCAAGCTAAATTAGAGATAACTAATTCCATACAAGGAGTGGAGAGAATATCTCAACAATGAGTGTACGGGAGTTAGAACAAACTCTCCTAATTAAACAAAATAAAATTACTTGCTCTACATGAGCTTATTTGGTGTAATTTAATAGATTTACACCAACACCCTCCCATAAGTGAATGCTAGGGAGCAAAAGAAAGGGTCCTAGCTACTAGGCCTGATAAGGTACCCGATACAATACTAGAAAAGAAGGAAGGAAGGACTATACAAGCTCCCCCAAGGAACAACTTCCTTCACCCCAAGTTTGTCTCGCAATTCCAAATAGCGAGGAGAAGCCAAGGGTTTAGTGAAGATATCTGTGAGTTGATCACCATAGGAACAAACTCCATCTGAACGACCCCATCCTGAATCAACTATCGAATGAAGTGCATGTGGATCTCTATATGCTTCATGCACTGATGCTCAATAGGATTATGTGCAATGTGAATAGCACTTTGGTTATCACACCAAAGAATGGAAGGAGACTCCTGTGAAAAACCAAACTCACCAAGAATCTGACGAAGCCAAAGAACCTCCTACCCTGCTGTCACAGCACCTCGATACTCGGCCTCAGTGGATGATAATGCAATTGTATTCTATTTTTTACAAGACCATGCAACTGGACTAGAACCAAGATGAAAAAAAAGCCAGAGGTGGATTTATGAGTATCGTGACATCCACCCCAATCAGAATCTATAAAGCCCTCAATACCGGAACAGTCTGAGGTGTGTAATGAATACCAAAACTCAAAGTCCCTCAAGATATCTCAAGATATGCTTGGCTGCTTCCCAATGACTCTCATGAGGCTCATGTGAAAACCGAGAGACAAGATTAACAACAAAGGTGATATCGGGATGAGTATGAGTGAGATACAAAAGGCTCCCAACCAACTATCTATACAAAGTGGCATCTACTAAGTTAGACTTACATGCAGCAGTCAATTCAATACCTGACTGGTAAGGTGTGGGAGATGGCTTGCAATCAGCCATATGAAATCTCTGAAGTAGATCTATAGCATACTTCTTCTAACAAATAGAGATGCCCTCAACAGACTGGTGAACATGTAGGCCAAGAAAGTAGTGCAACAATCCCATATCTGTCATATCAAATTCTACTTTCAATTTTCATTTAATGTCCTGTGTTAGAGAATTTGAACTACTAGTAATGAGGAGATCATCAACATACAATACCAATAGCAGTAATTCATCATCAGTCTTCAGGACATAAACTGTATGATCAGTCTTACAACGATGAAAGCCAATAGACAATAAGAAAGCATCCATCCTCTCATACCAAGCCCGAGGGGCTTGTTTGAGACCATAGAGTGAACGCCGAAGTCTACAAACCAGTGAAGAGTCATGTACGAACCCCTGAGGTTGCTCCATATAAATCTCCTCATGGAGATCACCATGCAAAAATGCACTCTTCACATCCATCTGATGTACTGACCATTGATGAGAAGCAACAAGAGAGAGAACAAGGCAAACAGAATCCATCTTTGCGACAGGAGCAAAAAGTTTCAGAGTAATCTACTCCTTCAACTTGAGAATACCCCTTGGCGACAAGACGTGCCTTGTATTTTTCAATCGATCCATCAGCTACATATTTGGTCTTATAGACCCATTTACATCTTACAAGCTTTCTTCCCTTAGGAAGAGGAACCAACTCCCAAGTATTATTCTTCACAAGCAAAGAATATTCATCCTGCATTGCTGAATCCCATTCTGGTTGTCCAGATGCCTGAAAAAAGAACAAGATCATTAGAAATAGCTTGGCTCATAAGAGCCATACCAGAATAGGGATGATGATCGACAACACTAGAAGTCTCAGCTCTAGTGCATCGTAGATCTCGTGAATCACCCACCAAATCACCTGTTGCAGCCAATGTAGATCTCAACCATTTTGGAGCAAGAGCAACATGAGCAGGAGTAAGAGAAATATCAGGTGGCCCATCAAAAACATCATCAGTGGCAGGAGTAGGAGACAATAATGGAGAAGGAAGAACTGTATGATCCAAAGGAGCCTCGGTCTCATCAACTCGAACATCACTCGAAACACAACATCTTTGGTAGTGGGATCGAAAAGGCGATATGCCTTCACATGCTCACAATGACCAACAAAAATAAGTTCTTTGCTTTTCTTCTCCATGGTTTTCTGAGTGTCATCAGGGACAAAGGCCCAAGCCTTGCATCCAAAGACCTGAAATTTTGATACGTCAGTTTTTCACCCGACCATGCCTCCTCAGGAGTAACCCCTTGCACTGCTTTATGTGGCATTCTGTTTTGAATGTGGTTTGCACAGTTGACTACTTCCCCAGAACTGAGGTGCCATGTTCTTGGACTGGACCATGCAATTTTCCATTTCCTTGAGTGTTTTGTTCTTTCGTTCAGCAACTCCATTTTGCTGAGGGGTGTAAGGAATAGTATACTGGTGCACAATTCCATGATTAGCACAAAAATTAGTAAATTCATTACTTTCATATTCCCCCCCATTGTCCATGCGAGTATTTTAATACAATGTCCAGATTGTTTTTCTACAATAGCTTTAAAAACTTTGAAATGCTCTAGGACATCACTTTTAAATTTGAGAAAGTACACCCAAGTTTTCCTAGTAAAATCATCTATGAATGTGAGTACATACTTAGCACCAGAAAATGATCTATGAGGAAAAGAAGTAAGATCACTATGTACCAATTCAAGATGAGCCTTAGCTCTTTTTGCTTGTCCTTTTGGAAAAGGATCCAAGTGTTGCTTACCCAACATACAACCGGGGCAGACACCATCATGTGATTTTACCTTCGGAAGTCCTGTGACCATATTCTGCGAAGAGAGTTATTGCTGAGATATATCTGATAATTGAGGTGACCAAACCTCTCGTGCCATAATTTTCTCAAAGAATCAGCATGAGCAATTAGTGAAGATCCTGCAGAGTTATCAAAACTCTCAAATACATACAAACGTGAACATGGATCCACAGATCCTGTAGCTACAATATCATCATGATCATGAAGTTCCCTGATTACAACCCTATCTGGTGAGAATTCAACAGTTCTACCATCACCAAAATTACAGATTTGATATATGGAAAGCAAATTGTTAGACATATGGGGAACATAAAGAACATCATTTAGATGCCCATTTGGCATATTTACAGTACCAGAACCCAATACATCTACAGAAGTAGAATTTCCCACCAAAATCATGTGAAGTGCTGCAAGCAGAAACAAAAGTCAACAAATCCCTGCAATGTGTAATATGATGAGAAGCCCCTGAGTCAAGAATCCACCGGTCTTGCAAAGGAGAAGAAGCTCTAGCAGAAAGAGCCTTACCCTTGCCAGCATTTGAAGTAGATGAAGGTGATGGAACTGTGATCTTGTGTTGTTTTAAAGCCTTTTCTAATGCTTCCAATTTTAAAAAACATCTAGATTCAGGATGATTTTTCCCCCACAAAAGGCACAAGGTTCAAACACACCCCTTTGAAATGGTTTCTTTGATTTTCCATTATGTTGTGGTTTATCAACAGAAGGAAATGAAGGTTTAGAAACCACATTGTGAGAAGACACAGGCTTATCATAACTTTGCTTGGGTTTGTTTTTCCAATTTTTCTTAGGAGAATTGGCCACAAGAGCATGATTCGAGGTAGGCATAGCATCCAGAGAGATTAATTTTTCTTGTTCTCGTGAGAGACGTTCACAAAACTATTCAAATGAAGGCATTTTAAACTGAGTGTCTAGTGCATCCATAGTAGAAAAGAAGGTTGACGTAAATACAAAAAATGGACCTTTTAGTTTAGTTAAGATCGTATAGATGCATTCGTCATCCTTTTTAGTTCTACCACCAGCTTTCAACTGACTGTGAATCTCTTTAAATTTTGACAGAAATTCTTCTATGGAAGGAAAATTTGAAGGTGACAAAGAGTTTAGCTCATGATCTAGTTGAATTAATTTGAACTCATTTATCTTGCCAAACAATGTTTCAAATTTTTCCCATACCTCTTTCGGAGTTGTTGCCAGGAAATGTGGAACTGGAGATTATCCGCTACATTCAAAGCGATCAATCAGAGCTTCATCTTGTTTGCATGCATACAAATATTTATCCTTCTCCGTGGTGAATGCGGGAATTGTATCATCAAACACTCGCCATAAGCCACGAGACTACAAGAGTTGTTGCATTTTCGTTTCCACGCATGATAGTTGGTCGAGTTTAGCGGCTCAAATAGTCATAGATCTCTGGTGTGGGAAGAAGATGAAGAGGATATAAAATCTCTTGTCATGTTTTCAATATAGAACCACCCAACAATATTAAGATACTAGAATAAGATTGGAGCCGTGTCACTGTCACACGAGAGATTATAAGCAATCACAAGTTGTTCAACACCAAACATGAACATACCATCACCAAGTAGAGAGAAACATGAGGAAGGAACAACTTGAGTGCGTAGGGAAGGTTGAAGACGTTGAGCCACCAAGAAAATGCCAATAGTTCATTGGCCAGTCTAGTGCCAAACAAAAAAATGGACCTAAGTTAGATCTGCTCCCAAAACCACGTGAACTCCTGCAAAGAGGTAGAGAGGTCAATCCTCAAACAATCAATGCATAATCAAAATTCCCAATCCCCCAAATGCATAATTCGATCCACCAAGAGTCACTCCAACGCCTAACGAAGAAGAGGATCGAGCCACCATGGAGAAAAAAATAACAGAGAGGTCATGATCTTTGTTGAATAGGAGAAAAAATAGCCATAGTTCTATGCCAAGCAAAAAAGAGAGTGAATTTTATCCTCAATAGAACACCAAGAAGTCATAACAAGCTAATATATGGATGAGTAGAAGGAAAAAAATGACAACAGTTTAGTCAAGTTAGCCAAAATGAGTCACTCCAAGACAAAAATCAACCACCACCAATCTGATAATTCACCCAACAAGCCAAAAGGATGGTCCAAAGAAATAAGCAAACCATGTCAATGAAGAGGTAACTGAGCCTTGAGAGATAAAATGTGTCACCGAACAGAAAGGTCAAGTCAATGTGAAGGCAAGATGAGTTACCAAGGAGGCATATCGAGTTGCAGAGTAACAAGCTGAGAGGGGGAAACAACCCAAAATACCGATGAGCCAAGGTAAAAAACACACACAACAATAAAAAATGCAGGAACATTCTTCTAAGTGGATAGTGGCCAGCTCAACTCTCCTGCAATAGCAAAAGCTCTGATACCATGAAAAATCAAGCAATAGGATCTAGTACAGGAAGAGCAAGCACAGACAAATAACTCAGAGGAGAAAAATAAATAAGAACTCAATAATTAGAAACAGAGAAAATAGATTAATCTATGATATTTTCACCATCGGGAGAATCATTTAAATAGGAATAATAGGTAGTTTGACATTCCTAGATAATAGGAATGTCAAGCTAAACTAGGAGATAACTAATTCCATACAAGGAGTTGGAGAGAATATCTCAACAATGAGTGTACGGGAGTTAGAACAAACTCTCCTAATTAAACAAAATAAAACTGCTTGCTCTACATGAGCTTATTCGGTGTAATTTAATAGATTTACACCAACCAATCAATCTAACTCTCTTTAATCCAATGACCAACAAAGTTGTCCATTGGCTTGAGGGGGAACACTATCCTTATCATAAAAACTGGAGCATCCTCATGCTAGTTTTTGTCTCACCGCTTGTGCCTACAAATAACTCAACAAAAAGGGGCAAACATAGACACCATTATTTCACCCCTATGTGACCAAACACACATTAGCCACACCATCATTATTCACTTTATCATCCCTATCCTAAGTACATTATAATTTACCATCATAAACACTCGTTTACCATCGTAAAATCTTATTTACCCTCCCCTAACCACCTAAAACCAACCTAGCCTAATTTATCCTAACCATCCTAATCCCTTAACCTCTTCCTACCCATATTCCTAACCTCCCACCATTTATAAATAAACAACAAACCTCATATGGTGAGTTGTTTCAACCATTTTTGACTAAAATCGATGGCGATCCGTGATCGTTGGTGATCATTGTGAACGTCGTCAATTCTATTTAGCTACCTTCTTCCTCCATCTCCTAGTTAGTTAGAGATTGAATTTGGGAACAAATTGCCACACCTTTGTACAACATCACTATGCTTAAAACATCAACCCTATGATGCCAATCCTTGGAGAACTACCGTTAAATCGTAAGTCACCCTTTTGGAGCTCTACCACCCTCAAAATTATTCAACAAGGTTAGTACGTATTCATTTATTCTTTTTAATCATATTTTACATTAATTATATTCTATAATCATCGTCCTATACCATCCTCCATAGCCACTTTACATTATGTCCTTCACTTAATCGTTTGGTCAAGGTTTGGAATACTTGTAATTTTTAACAATGATTGTCGTTGATTCCTGATCATCATCGATCGGTGTCCTAATCACCTTTGTCATTTATTATCCCTTCAAATACATTTAAATCTCTATTTTTTAAACCTCACATATTTCCAAAGTCCCCTAGTCTGTCTCAAAGCAATTTCAAACTTCATCTTGTATAAAAAACAATTTATTTTATCGGCTTTTACCAAAGCAAGCCTTTCATCCCCGATTGTCATTGATCTCTATATTTTTAGTCATTTCCATAATTATCATATTTCATGAATGTTTTATGGCCTAATATGTTGTCTTACAAGATGTATTATTTGTAGATGACTATTCCATGTTCATTACACCCTATCATAAGCATAAATGATCTCCGATCGTCCAAAATCTTTCATGTGGGAGCGATTCGACATAGTCCATGAACTCAACATGTGCACCATTGCCCTCACTCCCAACATCGAAGACATTGAGGAACAACTTGAGATCATACAATAAGAACAAAACGTCATATAACATTTTTGGTATGACTATTTTGAGGACTTCAAGCTCACCACAACCCTAGCTTGGGCTACCTACGACGCCGAGTAGGATCTCTCCATCCCTCTTGAATTCTAATATTTCATTATCTTATTATCATTATCAAATCACTTAATTGTAAAACATGATTCAAAAACCTTCAATGAATCCATTTAGATTCCTGGATCAACCTTTACTTAGCAAATCATTATATCCTTATCTAATATTTATCTGCTAGTTATCTTTGTATGTATGTCTTCTCGTTCGACAAAAGGAGGAGTTTTTCATGTTGTTCATGTACCCAATCATCCCGACATTGTGTTTGTTGGTGCAGGTATCGGTAAACCATACTATTATTTTAGTTTTTAACATTTCAACATTATATCAACTAACCAAAAATCACCATAAACAAACATATCATATCCCTTTAGTGCGAGGCCACAAATTGATGTTGGTGGGGATCGAATACTTCACTAAGTGGGTGGAAACAATACCCACCAAGAAGGCCACACATTAGGTGGTCATAGATTTCCTCTTGAATATCATAATATGTGTATTTGGTGCTTCAGATGAAATTGGTTTAAGATAATGCAATGAGTTTTAGAGACAAAACTTTCTGACAACATGTGCGATAATTACATAATAAATCTCACATAAGTCTCTAATTATAATCCAAAGTAAACGAGAAAGTTAAGTTTAGCAATAAAAAAATTTCAAGATACCAAGAAGAACGTTAGAAGTAAATAAAATAAAGTGGGGTGAGAAACTCAAGTTTTAATTATGGGATGATAGAATTACAAAAAAAAACTAGCTACTCGAAAAATCCCATTTGAGTTAGTATATGGTGTTTAAGCCCTCCTACCTCTTTGTCTACAATTGTTTTCTTACCAATTTATGTAAGAGTTGGGAGATGGAGATGAGGTTAATCCTTATGTTGCTTAGGATCAACCAGATTATTGAGTTGGATGAGATTGAAAGAGAATCCCATCAGAAACACATTAAGTTTAGAGAAAATATTTGACAAAAATTCACTATAATAACTTTTTATATTAGTGATTTGGTTCCGCTATTATGGGATAACAATCATGAAGATAAAACAAAGCATGGGAATTTTTATGCACTATGGATGGGTCCTTGTTCCACATATATCGGGATTAGAGAAAACACCTTTTTCTTGAGAGACTTAGAAGGAAAATTGTTCGAATTTCATGTCAGTGGCAGGCACCTCAAGCAATTTTTGGATTAAAATGTGTCTCCTTGTATAGTGTATGGTGTTTTGGTTCTTGTTCTTGTTTCGTTTGTGTTGTTGTTCCCTTTACGATCCCCTATGGTCGGTGTTTTTTCGGTCATGTGGTCATAGTGTTATAAAATTACGAAATCAAATGTGTTACTATGTGACTCCTTCCCTAATGGATAGGCATATGTTCTATTTCCATGAGTTTTTGTTTGAGGTTGTTGTGACACCCGTTGGGGTGTTCATCCCCAAGTAGGAGCTATTGTTGGTGCCTGATTTGGTTCTATTACAAATCATGGCATGTTTTATATCATTCCTTGCATGTGTTACGTGTACTTTTCCCATTCTAACTCACCCTTTAGCTTTTGAAGTGTGTTCATGTTCCCCGAGTCCTAAGGTAAATAAATATGTTGTGTACATGATCCAAGTGTTTGTATTTTTTCCTAATGAACTTAACGTTTCTCATGTTCCTAGGTTTGATGAAATAATTCATAGGATTGAGGAACATATGTAATACCATGGGGGTTTCAAATATATTGTTGATCTGTCAAAATAAGGCCTTATGCCTTTAAAATATGTTTCTTGCAGTTTCACGAGTTTGACATTTTGTATGTTTACAAATTTCCATTGTATCTACAATGCCCGATTAAAGAATATCCAAAGAATGCGGGAGTATGCGAGCTTTAGGCACAATTTTGCATTTTTGTGGGAGTTGGAAATTACAAGAACAACCCCAAACCCTGAAGGAAAAAGATGGGGACATGTGCCACCATGGGAAAGAAAGATGATGAATGAGTGGGGTTATCTTGCTCTGAAAGCGATGTATGACGATCTTATAATTCTTACAAGGATGTAAACTACATCTTCAACCCCACCGCCCAATGACAAGCACATTAGGTAGTTCCTGGAAATGCTCGAGACTTTGTATTTTTACATATTTACAACACATACAAAATACAAATGCAAATGCATTTTCAAAAGCGGTGAGGGGGCACATGATAAAGACCCATATATTTGAATCGTTAGTACACCCGAGTGGTTGCATCGTTACACTCATGTAAGATGTGAGTTTAACAACTATGTCGATTAAGTAATCTTATCAAAGGGACACATGGCAAGGTAATGGGAACTCTAAATGGATTTGTAAGTTGCACCTTGCATAATTACACCATTGCATGTATGTTGATTCAATAAAAAATCTAAATTTTATTAAGAATCTAAATATATAGAACTACAATAAATAAAATACACTAAAGTATGAATGTTAACAATTTATTTGATCTTATTAATGAAAGGAAATAAGAGGGATAAGGTACTAGCCTTGATATTTCTTACCTCATAGTGACCTAGGACTGGGTAGTGTGATGAAATAGAATAACGAGACCGTTGCAACAAACCACAAAAATTACAGGTAGAGGCGAGATCGGCGGACTAGGGTGCCTAGAGAGAGATGATGGGGCGCACAGGGGTGCCATGATCTTATTTCTAGGTGCCACTGGTTTGTAGAAGAGGTTAGAACCTGATTTCGATATGGTTGCTATGGTTTCACACTTGTTCGTCCTTTGTCGTGTGTATGTCACATTTGGGTTGTTAAGGTACCTATAAACTTGTAATGAAGGAATCACATGCAAAACCCCAAACAAAGAATCAAACCCTAAAAAAAGATGCAAATGAAGGGGTCAAACTATCCTCACTACCTAATGGATGGAATTATGACTGAGTATTGCACTACATCTTAGACCTAATGTAATTCTATGTGCTTGTGTGTGCAATAGTGCTCCTAGGTCACCCTCGTGCCAATGATGCCAAGATAGCGAGCAATAGCTAGGTAAAAATGCAAATGTGTGGATGGAATAGAATAGACTCCCCTCCCTATGTAGTGTGTATGTAGAATGATGGCCAAAATGTTTTCCCTTACTCTATATAGATAGCTAGCCTTTGATAAGAATAGTCCACCCATATAATGGTATGTATGTTATGTTTATATAGGGATCTCTTGTTTGAATTTCAACACTAATGACCCGACATGCCGACTAGTACCTTAGGAGATGAGAGGGAAAACCAAAAAGACTAACCTCAAATGTCAAAATAAGATCAAACATAAAGAGGACATAGGCACCTAGGATGGATAGGAGCACCCAGTGCTACTTTGTCCCAACCACAGGTGCTAGTGTTCAAAGACAAGTGACAACAAATGAGTGAGAATTGATAGACAAGGATCCTTGTGACCGACCAAAACTAGGTGTATGAGTGAAAAGTGTGCAAGACAAACAACAATAAAGACCAACAAGACAAACAAATGGAATATGGAATGGGTCATCAGTGAATACTTTTCTTACACAAGATCCATATATAAAACAACATACTTGATGGTATAATAATAGTAGTAAGTGCGTGATTTTGTGTCTACATTTTCCCCACTTTATGTTGGTGAGTGAAAGATCAGTAACATAAAGTAGATAGAGATGCATACCTAAGAAGTCTAGAGAATCCCATGTCATTAAAGTACATGAAGAGTGTAGTAGAAATACGTGTCAAGTGAGAACATATAGTGTGATAAACCATGGATCATTGTTTTGATCCATGCGGCGTGATGAGAGGCACGCGGGACCATTATGAGGATCACTAAGCAAAATAGATGATGTTAATAGTGAGTGATTGGAGATTGGATGATTTTTTCACTAATGGAGATGTGATGGGGAAGGAGTGATCAATTCCTTACCCGATTATGCGTGTGTGTGTGTGAAAAAATGAGGATTTGGGCATCTTGTCACCAGAGAAAGGGTGTGGGGAGAGGAGTCTAGTGTCTCTCCAACTTTAATCACATCCTTAAAAATCTATCTATTGCAGATAGACATAGATCAATTTTTTTTTATTTTTAATCAAACATGATAACCCATGTAGGAGGAGTATAGGAAAGGTAATGACATCTCATTTCCCCCACTCCACGAGTATTAATGAAATGTGTGTGTATTGGCTTCCATGTTAGTTAATCTCAACGCACTCATGAAATATGAAATAACTTCCCATGTTAGGCCATCAGGAAAGTGGTGATATAACTCTCGGTTAGGTCATCGGGAAAGTGGTGATATAACTCCCAAGTTAGGTCATTTAGGAAAGTGGTGATATAACTCCCAAGTTAGGTCATTTGGTAGGATATATGCACTATGTTCGTTTGATTGGTTGGTATGATTGAAATTTTTGTTTTCAAAATTTGAATTTGTATGATTGATTGGTTGGTTACTCATTGAGAGATGTTATGCTGTTGTCCCCTGTATTAGGTCATTAAGGGAATTGTTAGAAGGTTATGTGAAATGTCACGTAGTGTATGAGAAAATGTTCGATAAAATTTTTAGATTGATCACATGATGGTGTAAGGGGAATTATAAGATGATCCCTATTTTATGCCCCCCTTTTGGTGAAAGGGGGAGTGATGATGAGAACAAATGTTCACCAAAGTAATCACATAATGAGTATATGGTCAATATCACCAAGGGTTGTTTATATCGAGTGTGAACCATGAGGAGGAGAAATAAAATATGTGTGAAATGCATATGATATGGTAGTAGGGGGATTATGAAGAGAATTCCACAAATGAGACAAACATTAGAGCAAGTATTCTCATGATATGATTGAAATCGTGTGATGTGAATTAGTTGAGAAAATAAGTGCGAGAAAATGACTATAGTAAAGTGAGTAATGGAAAGTTACTATAAATAGTAATGTGATAGTGAGCTCGAGTGTGTGAGGATGCCACAAGTTAGAGCAACATGATTGATTTGGTTCAAGATGGTGGCGATGGTTTGTGGTGTCGCGCATACGGCGACATAGTTGGTGAGCATGATTTTTTCAAAAATGTGTTGATTTTAGTCATTTTTGATGATTTTTTGAAAAAAATTGATTTTCACAAAGTTTTAGACATTGACGAAAGCGGTGAAGGCACTAGTGACCTTTAGGATAGGAGCGCCTGGACACGAGGCACTAGTGTCATGTCCTGGGTGGCCCAATCCTACTTCGGCGCTCATGTATAGAGGGTGTGAATTACACCGAGAATGATGTAAATGTGAAAGTTAATGTGTGTTGATGTGGTAGATGAGTATGTTTGTATATGTATGATGATCTAACATTGTGTTTGTTTTTGTTTTGTGGTGTGTAGAGGGATATCCATTCGAGAGAGTTTTGTGGTGGCCGCCATTTGAGTACATTGCTTGGATTTGGGTTGTCAGATGATGAGTGGGATGTTATGGACCATGCCGGCTGCAAATTATAACAATGATGGGGATGTGCCCCATAATGTTCCTATGCTTACAACGTTATGTGAGAGGTGGTGTGTAGATACTTGCACCTTTTGGTTCCTGCAAGGGAGATTACATTCACACTAAAGGATGTGTATCACATCTTTGCGCTTACCTATTTGTGGAGAGAGGGTACGAGTTATGGCTGTGTGGATGATATGCAGAGAGGAAGAAGAGGGCCACCGGGCGGTATTTTGTGGGGACTCGAGTTCCTACTAAGGCCCATATTAGAATAGATGTTATTATGAGATCGGGGTTTCACGATTGTGGAAATTTATTACTATGGTGATAGCATCATCAATCACGGTGAGAGGGTGGTGGTGTAGGCATCTTATATAATATGCATGATATCTATCACTGGATAGAGGAGGAGAGCATTAGGTATGCCTGGGTATGATGTGTGTTGGCCCACCTGTATTGAGATCTATACAAATTTACACACGAGGAACATGGTGGTGGCATTGGAGCTACGACATTATTTCATGTATGGGCATATGAGCACATTGTAGTGTTGAGCCCAATTAGTGAACCTTGGGAAGATTGGGTGAGGCTAAACATATTTGTTGGGAGATATGTAGGTGTGCATGGGAGGAGGATGGATACAGACACCTATAGAGTGATGATAGATTGGATGGGGCCGGAGGGCCATACCGAGATTGTGGAGGATGGATAAAGAATGTAGTAGAGTTACGATAAGTATGTTGTACTATGTGGTTAGAGGATCGGTTTTGAGGTTTGGCCAGGAGTTATTTTAGGTGGAGCGTGTATCACGAAGTTTTATATGGCTTAGGATGTGCCCTTAGATCCATATGTATGGTTGAGAGCTATTAGGGCATTGAGGAGGCGGGAGTTAGGCTAGGATCTACAAGAGCTTAGCTAGTACCTTTAGGGCCGATGAGGCGAGATGTGGCAATATAGCCGATAGATGCGAGATGACACGAGGTGTATAGAGGCATACCAAGCATGGTGGACCTCACATCGGTGGGTGCTTTTATTTTCAATGTTGGTAGATGTAGTGGGATTACCACCAAGGTGGGAGGAACAGAGGGGCAACCACATGGCCTCGATAGTGTAGCGGCGACCATAGTAGAGTGTAAGTATTTGTATGGTGTTGTTTTGTGATTTACATGGTTGGCTAATTGTGATTGTTGTCTAACACGGGGATATATGGATGAAAGCGATGCATATTGGTCATTGATTATGGACACATCCATCTGCACATTGGCATAGGATGTGCCCATTGATATGCTCATGGGTGGAGGCATATTAGAGCGTGTTGATGATATTATGGGCGAGCATGCCCATTTGTTCGATCTAGTTGTGATAGTAGTGATGATGTACCATGCTACCGAGCGAGCGAGACAAGGCACAATAGGAGACATGATGAGATAGAGAGGTCATTGGTGGAGGTCCTTTAGCTCGAATGTATTCGTGTAATTTGTGGAGTTACGAGTCATTTTACAAAGTAGTCTATAGAGAATACACTATTATGTAGGTAGGTAGAGAGATATAGGGCGCGACTAATGATGTAGATTGAGTGGTTAGGCTTCTAGCTTTAGGGCTCTCATGACCATAGATAACGATAACGATGATGAGATATGACATGTATTGATGTATTGATGTATTGATGGAGAGGGAATTGTCCCCAGGTGATGGGATTTTTGTAATTATGATTTTGATCGAGATATATATGGACTATTGACATATGTCATTATATTTGATGTTTAGTGATGATGATAAATGATGTGTTAAGAATTTTCATTATATTGGATGTGTCGATGTTGTGAATATTCTTTTGTTGATTTGATTTTGCAATGTATAGTTGTGGATGGTGGTATAGTTCATATGACGATGGCTAATGCATGTAGTAGGATTATGACGTGTAATAAACGAAATGATAGGAGAGTGCATTGTGTATATGAATAACATTGTTATGAATGGTAAAGTAAAAATCAATGATGTGAAAAGGTATGGTCGTAATAGTGTAGTGAAATGTGTGTTAGTGTGATGGAGAAAGGAGGGAAGAAGAGTGATTCCCCCAACATGTGGATGATAAGGTTCATTTGTATAAGACCCCTCATAGTCAAGAATGAACCGTAAGGTGAGAGTGTGTCATTGGGAAACAATTCGATAATGTGCATTGGACGAATCAAAAAAGTACGTGAAGAGAGGTTCTTATTGTAACATATCCCTCAACATTCATGTAAGAACCATAAGAACACAAGTGCGTCATCGAGGGTAAGGTGATAGAAATCACCTACCAAAGACAAAGGCGACATGGAGTGGTGGAAGCATGTGGAATGGAAGCAACATGAGTGTATGAGCCAAAATGAAGCATATGTGAAATGGTGCCAATGATAGGTGATGTAGTAAAGGGAAGTGGAATTGTTGATGGTTGTGGAAGCCAATGTGTAGTAGGAGCATGACGTGGTGGATGATATGGTGTAGTGATGGATGGATGAGATGGAGAGCACGTATGAGCAACAACTTGTGGTGGTGGATGAGTAATAACCTTAGAACTAAATAGAGGAGATAAATAAAATAGAGTAACAACACATATATGTGGGAGTGGATATATAGACCACTCAAGAGAGAGAGAGAACCAAAAGTAATAATGCCCTTATCTTCTAATTGTTGTAGTCTATCATAAAGGGCACAACATTCATTATCACAATAGCCATTTATACAATGATAGTTGTAGTAAGGTTGATCGTGCTATCGTTGTAAGCGATGAGGTGGATAATGTTGATTAGAAGGTACATAAATTAAACACTTGTTAAGAAAAGTACGCAACACATCATAAGGCCTCACGTGATGAGAAAAGTGTAGTGATTCTTGTGAAACGGGTGTAGAATTACGAGTTGTAGTTCAACATGGTGGATGAGATTAAGGACTCTTATGTGGCATAAAAGATAGAACTTGATTGTGAGGTGGAGGAAATGGAGACCATGTAGGATAATCAATAGATGGGAGTGAAGAACTAGATGATGTAGAAGTACTAGTAATAGGAGGATCTATAACATGTGTTGTAATGAGATATTGTTCTAGATCAATGACCCTATAACATAAAATCACGAATGATTCACATGTGTCATATTACGCATCGTTGCTTTAATGTTGGAATCAAATCGTGATGGAAGATAAATTGTTTCTCTAATTTAATAGGCTAAAATACTAATGGGTGCATACAAACATTAAAGTGTAAAATGTAATCAATGATAGGTTCTATTTTACCTGATGTAAGCTAGGAAGATGATCGTATGTGACTCTAGGACTTGTTGACTATATGAATTGATAAAGAAAAGCTTATTCCATCTCGTAATAAGTACTAATAGATCGAAGGGTAGACGTGTGTACCATTGGAGAGCGGTATTTGTGAGACTATGGCGAAAGGCTTTAAGTAGTAATCGATTATTAGAATAGGAAGCCATAGCCATACGATAATGCTTAAGATGCAAGTATGGATTTCTAATGCCATCAAAACATGAAAATGTGGGCATAATAAAATCCTTAAGAAATGCAGAGTTATGAATCTTTTTGGGAATAATATTTCCATGTAATGAATTATTAGTAATGGAAGCATAATAGACCTTACTTTCTAAAGTGAGAGCTTGGACCTAAGATTGTAAGTGACCAATAACACGCATGATGGACAAGATATCCCGTGGAGGAATAATGTAGAATGGCAATAAGGTGTTAAGCAGTTGTAATTTTCCATTATGAGTAATCATAGGAATATCGAGAGGAGATATAGGAGATTTTTATTTTAAAGGCACATTAGATGTTGGTGCCAAATAAGTACTCGGTGGTGAAAGACATGGTCCATCTATAGAAACTATAGGACTAGCATCGAAACATCTTGAGGAGATGAAGTTATAGAAGGAGATGCAATGATAGGAGGAGATGAAGTGACCGATGGGGATGTAATGGATGAAGGTGAAGGAACATGAGGAGTTGAAGTAACAGTAAGGTGATAAATCATGCATATCATTGGATACAATATCGGAAGAAGGTGATAATGGAGTAGGGGATTCACATTCAAAATATGTAAAGAAGTAGAATCATGATTGTCAAGTGTTTGATCAAAATTAGACAAAGATTCAAATAGAAATATATCATAAAATGTATCATCAACATAACATGAAGGAGCAAGAGAACTACGGTTGGATGCATTATGATAAGTATGAGATGCAAATAGAGTATCGTGACTAGTATGTGAATCATCGGGCACAAGTTTATCAAGACCAAACATGAAAATAATAAGAGAATCATCTAAGTTTTCATTAGAAATTTCGAAGGAGGGGTGTGGCTAACCATATAATAGGGTGTACTGATGAGTAAAGCCCTTTGGATCAAAAACAAGGCCAATGGTAGAATTTTCAAAGCTAGTAGGCACATTGCATTCATGAGCTAAAATTTGTTGGTAAGTATCATCCGAATAGTAGCACTACGATGAGGTGCAGTGAGTTTAGTGATGGTTGATTCATCATATATGGGGTTGATACTCTCATAAGGCATGATAAGTTGAGAAGAAGAAGAGATATCCTTAGCCATTAGGGTTTTAGGGGATCATACGAAAAATATTTTTAAGCTATGGGTTCACCAAAATGATTCAATTTGAATTTTATTAAGAATCTAAATATATAGAACTACTGATAAATGAAATACAATGAAGTATGGTTTCTAACAATTTATTTGATCTTATTAATGAACAAAAAAAGAGGGATAAGGTACTAACCTTGATCTTGCTTACCTCGTAGTGACCTAGGACTGATCGGTGTGATGAAACAAAATAATAGATCATCACAATGATGAACCACATAAATGCGGCGAGAGGTGGATCTCGTCGGGACTAGGGTGCACTAGAGAGGGATGGGGGTGCACAGGGGCCCTGGTCTTGTTTTGGGTGCCCTCATTTCTAGAAGAGGTCAAAACTTGATCTTGATATGGTCGCTTAGGGTTTTGCACTTGTTCATCATTTATTGTGTGTATGTCACATTTAGGTCACCGAGGTACCTGTAAACCTGAAATGAAGGAATCACCTACAAAACCCTAAAAAGGAAAGATGCAAATGAAGGGGTCAGACTGTCATCATCTGCTAAATGGATCTAATTATGACTGAGCATTGCACTACATCTCAGACCTAATGTAGTTATGTGTGCTTGTGTGTGCAACAATGCTCTTAGGTTTCCCTCTCGCTTGATGATGCCAAGATAGTGAGCAATAGCTAGATAAAAATGCAAATGTGTGGATGGAATATAATAAAATCCCCTCCTATGTAGTCTCGTATGTAGAATGATGGCCCAAATGCAGTCCCTTGCTCTATATAAATAGATAGCCCTTGATAATAATAGTCTGCCCATATAATGGTATGTATGTTGTGTTTATATAGGGATCTCTTGTTTGAATTTCGACATTAATAACCCAACATGTTGACTAGTACCTCGAGAGATGAGAGGGAAAACTGAAAAGACCGACCTTAAATGTCAAAAATAAGATCCAACATAAAGAGGGCAGGGGCACCCAGGATGGACAGGAGCGCGTCTAGTGCTACTATGCACCTTGTGTGTTCGTGTTTAGAGACAAGTGACGGCAAATGAGTGACAACCGATAGACAAGGATCCTTGTGACCTAACCAAAAGTCGATGCATGAGTAAAAAGTGTGCAATAAAAACAATAACAAAGACTAACAAGATAGATGAATGGAATATGGAATGGGTCATCAGTGAATACTTTTCTTACATAAGATCCATATATAAAACAACATACTTGATGATATAATAATAAGTAGCAAGTGCGTGATTTTGTGTCTACACATGCAAAGTGCATCCGAGTTTCCAGATCCTGCAAGAGAAGAATACACATCACCTCAACAACAAATAAGGTACCGACTATTAGAAATATAAATTTAAAGAAAGGGTGAAATGCCACTTAGCCCTTTGCACCATCAATACGGGGTGTCTTTGACATTATATAGCTTTGAGGTAAATGGAGGATTGACAATTTACATTAAAATTGTGAATTATGGAGGTGTTCAAACAAACCCTAAATGATTTCAAGAGTTGTATGTGATTCTACACAAGCTAAGACAAATTGTGAGTTGGTTCTTATCCTTGATATTAGTTTGTAAAGCTGCCCCACAAGTAAAGACCTTAACTTGATAATTTCTCGATATACTTGCACAATCGTTGAGTCATAAAAAATGCAACTATCGAGGTTGTTTCCATTAAAGGTTATAAGAATCTTTATTCTCTTCTAGTGTCGACTCGAGTTGATCCAAAGATGAAAACATTATCGAGTTATCCCCAAGCCACTTCTAACTTAACATCCCCTATGATAATATAACCGACACAAACTGCTTTCGGAGTTGATTTGGTTGATTTTAACCAAATACTAAAGGTCCCTGAAAGAAGTGACATGATGAAAATGATTAATAACGGTGGGATAGCATTGGATGTTTCTTTCTCTCCTTCTACTTAATGTTCTAAAATTGTGTGGACATGCACACAAAGTTATAACCCCATGTCCAAAAAGGTTAATGATGGAAGCATTTCCTTAATATTATCTCTAACTACGAAATATTTACATAATATTAGGTATCCCAAATGTGAGCTCGGTTTATAAATAATTGTTGTGAAAAAGGAAAAATTACTGGAATGCCAACTCTTGGAAATTGATAAAGTTGATGAATGCGTAATGGGTTATAAAGACAAGGTCCTCTTCTTCTAGGGTTCCAAAGAGGTTGAATAGGGCAAACTTCATTGAGGAAATTGAGGATTGTATTATAATGCTTAACAGGGTTGTGGGGAACAGTTCCACTTACTATTTTCATGACTGGATTTGTTACTTTATTTTACTCAATCACCAACAAATCCTCCCATCCATTGAGGCAAGTTAATAAGTAAATCTATTCATGAGAAGCTGATGAAGATAACTATTATCATCGGGGAGAATTTGTTTGCCTTCACGAGTTCCATATGACTTCCTACTTAGTGTAAAACATTGCATTTTACATAATTTTCCTGTATCTTAGGCAGGAAAAAGATGTTAGTACATTCAGGGTATATAATGTATACCCATAACTGAATTTAGTTAATTATGGGGCTCGTTTTATAAGGGTATTTGATACCTTTTTCCCCCTTTTATATGTTTATTTTCCCCCAATTTATAATATACAATAATGTTTTCGAGAGGCTAGGAAGAGTATCACTTTGGATGGGGTTATTTCATACAATTCCACTCCTCATATATCAAAGTCATTGGGTTCACAAGTGCCCCATTTATGTTTCTTAGAAATATGGATGATAAATGGGTTCTCTAGGAGTTGGTCGGTAGCATGTCTATGTGCATAGGATTTTGATTGTAAAACACAAAACTAACATAAGTTTCACATTATTGTTGGCAAGTAAACTTGCCCCACTTTGTTCAAGGCAAAACTTGTAGAAGTAGAAATGAATTGATTCTCAATGGACAAGTTTTCTATAAGTTCCAACTATGATGTGAAGTGGTTTATGCACTATTTGGGCCTTGGGTGCCTCTTGAAACATGAACCCCATTATGAGGATTATTGGAGAAATTGTAGGGATGAGGAAGAGGTCGGACTAAGAAGGCACTCTCATATGAATTTGTAGTGGGCCAATATACATTCAAAATAATATAGCAAATCAACTTGTTCTAGGTTTAAGTTAGGCTACTCTAGAAATAAATTCCTTACATCACATAATGGATAATATAATAAGGAGAACTCGAGTTGGTTGCTTGATCAAATGGTTTACATAAGTCAACAAAACACCATAGTCTTTAATGATTATAGGTTTAACGACATAATCGATGATGTGTTATCGATTTTAGAAGAGACACATGTATAACACAGAAACCCCTCGGATATCCTTCAAAACGCTCTATGATTGCTCAAGCTAGTGACAAAGTATAAGTGTTTATGCAAGCAAGACTTATTATGTGCCAAGCTACCCTAGAAGACTCAAGATATATTGAAAAGGATTATTCCCATTTCCATCACCCTTATCCAGGTCGATTCTAACTTCTGTCTCAACATCTAAAGTCTATGCTTCAAGAGGACGGAGCAATGGACATGTTCTTGGCCCGAGTCCTCTAAGAGGGATCCTGGTAAGAAAAAGTTTAGAGAAAAACCTCTCCCCCAAAAGTTCTATCGGGGACTCGTCTTAAGGCCCATTGATGAAGAAGAGGAAGGAGTGGAGGAAATAATGCCTTCCCTCATCGGGCATTAAAGGAAGAAAATAAAAAAATTCTTATAAAGGAGGCTACCATATAAGAAAAGGTTGAGATAACCATTAATGAGGAAGTACTAATTAAGGCACATAAGGTGCCTATTCCAGGTTCCTACGCCTCAAGTTTTGGAGCCTCATATGCACATGAAAATACCACAGTAGGAATGTAATTGTGACTCTTGTTGTTGAAACTGAAATTCATATGCAAAAGGACCAAATGGCCCCACCACCTATGGACCCGGTTTCCCGAGGAGGGAAGTTGATAAGGGGGTATAATATCAAGAAGAGAATCTAGAGTATGAACAAGTGTCAACTACTTTATTAAAGGATTTAAACAAATATCAAGGAGATGATGTTTTTATTGATCTTGAGAAAGAGACAAGTAAATATTGATGAGCCTAAAATCCAAGGCGCTGAATGTGTGGGTAAAGAAATAAATAAACTAGAAGTTGGATGCACTGGTGAAATTCCACTAATAAATACCCAGTAACCCCAAGTGACTCGGGGTCAATTGATGTTGTTTGATGAAAGTGGAAAATGTCATCATCATAGTTCAAGTAGGTATCGAAGGTTTGGTGAACCTTCCTCCATAAAATAGAAGGTACCTTGTATGTTGATGAACAAGTGATTGAAGCATCAAACCTTATTACAACAAGTAATCAACCATCCCCATTCTAACAAGGGAAGAGGCTAAAGAAACTAAGACTGAAGGGACATGCGTTGAAAAGAACAAGAGATTATCATTGGCTCTGCACTTATAAGCTGAGGAACACACAATAAAGTAGGTGCAAACTACTACTTGGAACATCAATATCATATTGAGGTATCAAGTGCCAAAACTGAAATTATCCATCATTCCTCTCATGAGAAGGTTTTTGTATTAATGCAAAGTTTACAACAAAGTCAAAAGGATAGGAAGGTACCGGTTGTGGGTGGCTAGGCCCAACACTCCCAAAAAATAAGAAAGTAAAAGTGTAGGTAGATGAATCAATTATGTAGTGTCCTATCCACAAGGTCATCCAAGGTGCCTAAGAAGGCACGAGTCATATCAAGAAAAAAGTGGCGCCCCAGGAGATATAATTTTGGAAATTGCAACCACACAAGGTAACATAAATAGAGATGAGGCTACTCCATCCCATTATCGGATCACTCAAGTCCCATTGGTAAAAATACCACTAAACCTTAAACATGAATCAAGAAATTAGATAGGGATAAGGAGACCAAAGAGTATTTGAAGGAGAAGGTTGATGCCTTATTAACCATTATCAAGAAATTGATCCAAGTAATTCAAACTAGTCATGCAATCATCCCTAATGTTACTGATATAATTATGAAAAGTGTAAAGGATGTAAGTGCAAGAAGTGAAGCAACCAAACAATGATAGAGGGACCTTTTTCTAAGGGATAAAAGTTAATCGAGAGATAGTGTGGCATGCCCGATTAGGGTCATGACAGAGATAGAGGTGGATAAGAGTTTAATTGATAAATGTCAAGATGGAATTGACACGTGGGAGTGTATGCTTTACCCAAAATAGAAATATTCATTCTTTTAGTGGATGATATATTAAATAAAGAAGGGATAATTTCCACTTTGAAAATGAAGGAAGGCAGCACTAGTATCATACTCCCATAAAGGTGAGAGTGGAAATATTACGAAAGCATCAACAAGGTTAAAAGTGTTAGGGATGGGTCGAGGAGTATTCGATCGCATTAACATTTTGTTAGAGAAGTTGTTAAGTTTACCTAGTGTTTCTATAGAGAGGTACACGTGTGGAGAAGTTGATCTAATATTTTAAGGATATTATAAGAGAAGCCCGATGCATCAAAAAAATTCTCCATCTACCATTCAAGATATTGTTCATATTAAAAAAATCTTCGATAAATTAATCAAGAAGGGAAAAAAGGAAAGGGCTATCTCGAATTTAATCGACAATACTTGCAAAAGAGGGAAATAGTTTTCTTTAGCATATTGGGCACGATGAAGACAACTGTTATGGATATTTTTAGAAAATTTGATGGAGTACAAAGAGTGGGCCAAAACAAATTTAGAAGAACATGTGGTGCAACTTGACCCCATGGTTTAGGAATAATAGTGTGGAGACAATATGTGCAAATCGGAGGAACATTTTCAAAATAAGATAAAGGTTTTCCAATTACATAAGATTATTATTTATTCATTAGTGTATTATTCTTTCAAGAATTTAAATGTCCAAGTATGCAAAGGAGAGTGATGCGAGAAGAAAGGAAAAGGGAAAGGATATTCCAAAAATAGTTCATCATGTAACATAGTACAATTTGTGTACACAAAACCAAAATGGGGATTTTATAGGGGCCCCAACCCTTAGAACTATGAGCAAAGGTATAAAAAAGTGTTATAATTATTTCCTCAATTATCAAATAATTACAAACTCCCATGTGAATATGGGGAGGTGAGTTAGGGTCTTGTTTTTACGAAGCTCAAATTATTTACTCTTAGTTGCACCAAAAACATATTAAACGTCACTCACTAACTTTGTGAGACATCTCGTTAGCCATTATTTCTAGAATGCTTGCTCGAGGTCCCTTCATGATCTGAATCAATTCATTTTTCCTTTCAAGGGAGGTGACCCAATCCCTAAGGTTGGATCCCCAGTAAAATACATCTTAGTCCCATTGCAAGATGCCACTTTAGGTGTTGAAGATGATTTAAGCTCGTCGATTGACATAGTAGGAGAAATCTGAATTTTCTTTTGATGTGGAGGGTCGAGATGTCACGGCGATTTCCTTGGCATGTGACTTCGTAGTAACCTCCTTGAGGGATGAAATTATCTTCTCCATTTCTTCTAGATTTCGGGTGCAATATGAGCTTCATCATTCTAAGACCTCGCTTATAGATTCATGGCGAGGGAGCCCGTGCTCCAAAACTTTAGCGATAACAAGGATTTTGAAATATTCAATTTAGTGTCCTAGATGACAGGATGACAATGGAACCCAAAATGCTTCAATTTTTCTAATTGGATATGATATTATGGGTGAAACATATGGTGGAACATGATTTGAAGAGAAGAGAATAAGGGAGTTATCTTAAAAAGTTTTCTCATTAATGTTAGCCTCACTTTGCATTGGGAGTCAAGGCATCGAAGGAAGACTCTTGTTGATCGGGGATCTCAAATAACATTATAACAAAAACTTCGTCGTGACTTGAGAGATGAAAAATATCTTGTAGGGATTTAAAAGAAAGTTCAGATAGTTTGTTTCTAATTCTTGTCCCCAATATTGTTCAAAGCCATATTTGTAGGAAAATTCATAAAGGGTTGTGTACAAAACAAGATAAAGGTCTGTAATTCATGAAAGAAAGATTGAAATTTAAAAAAGCAAAACTTCTTAGATGGCATTTGTCAAACATTGTTTCACATACAAATTACAAATTTCATTGAAATATTTGGCACAAAATGAATGAAAAGTAATTAACACATTCATGCGAAAGGCTATTCTTTAGCTTGATATTAAGTCGTATCCATGAGAAATCAAATCATAGTAGATTATCGGGATATTTGTTTTTATTTGAACACATTTCCAAAAGGGGGAGAAATAAAATCAAATGATTACTTAAGCGATAAAATATTGAGAATGCACATAAGGAATGATTGCGGGTTTAACAAACCTTTTGAGAGAGTACTGTGAGATGATTACGAAGTAAAAAAGACAAAGAAGTTTGTTGGTACAAAAGAATATTTTGTGCATCTCTATCGGCTCAATCATGAAACAAATTGCTCGGCGTGGCATATCAAAGTAGAATGTTTTCAATTGGAATAGAATCCCCATCCATTTGGGCGGACTTAAAATATTTGGCTTATTAGTTTTTGACACACTTCGATGCCTTTTTGGGGAAATTAGGGTATGTTCCCTTGGAGAATTTTGTATAGGAATGAAAGTCTATTTTCATTCTAGGTGTTGTTGCTTTATTTTTTTTCTAGCTTTAGATTTCTATCCCAGAAGACTATAAGATTTCCAAATCTTAGATTTAATGTTAAGACGATTTCATTGTACAATCATTAACAAACATTGAAGGCATCAAATATATGTCTCCCTGATTAAATCAAAGTGAACAGAACAATTTACCTTGTCTAGTCATGGCTTTTGTGGTGTCCATTGGAAATATGATCAATGAGATAGGAATTTTTATGTAATATTTTTCTTATTGAATCTATGAAATACACAAGGGTTATTTCAAGTCATTACATTGTATTGGTCATTGAATAAATATTGTGTTTAGTGTTACCTTGCAATATTTTTTTCAATTTAAAAATCCTTTCTATAATAGTCCTTAGGAATGATTTATGATAACCTTTGAGTGTATTTTAGGAGTATTGAAATGGAGGCAATGAACATTTTTTGGTATTCTTGCACATGTGTTTTTGTTGAGGGTTTCAAAGGTTATTTGGTAACATTTGTGTGAACTTGGTATCAATGAATGCAAATGCCCCTTTGAAATTAATGTTAAATTGATTGTGTTTTCTCTATATTGTGAAAGTAGCGGCTATCAAGGCAATCATTAACACGCTGCTCCTTTAAGTCAGCCATCACCCACTTCATCCCCTTTTGATTACAACAATACCATCCTATTTCTACAAATCATGTTAGCTTTGTTCAATCACACATGTGTTTCCTTGCAAATTGCATTAACCCCTTACAATTGTGAGTGCATTTTCTATGATTTGTGAAGATTAGTATTCTAGCATCATCAAATTCCACTAAATCGATTAAATATGAAAAAATGATGTTTATGAATTAAATTTCATCTATTTTTAATAGCTTGTGTTTGATGCATTAAGTATGTGCAATGTTTATGTGACAACTCATTGAGTGAACATTACATTCATGGCTATACTTGGCTTAGATTGACATACCAATAACATATGGGATATTGAATCATAATATCCCTCCTTCATTCAAGCTATCCTTTGGGTCCTCTTGCCTTAGTTTAGGTAGAGCTAAAAGTAGAAGGAGTTAGCCATTCCATTTTTATGCGTCTCTTAGTCATTTCCAAGACTTGGCGATGAAAGAATGTTAGATACGTCTTTGGATATAAATGATATATCTCCCATCCATCATTCTTTAAGCAATTTGTTTCTAAATTATTGCCAAGTCTATGGGTTGTAAAACTGGGAACATACATAACTAGTGGAGCCGCTAGATGCTTTAGAAGAATGTGCTTAGAATAATGATATTTTCTAAGAACAGAATCAAATCTTTAACAAATTCTTCATTCTATGTCCCATAGGGCATGCCAAAAATTGTTGTGACCTTGAAATGCACCTTGCGGAGAGTGGTGTGGAAACTCTCCTTTCAATTGAAAAAATAGAAACACTCCTAGGTTGTGGGTGACCTGTATATTGGAGTGAGTCTCTAAAGAGGGTTAGTTCTCCTAGTGTAACACCTAATTTAGTTCTTACTATACCTATTGAAATAATGAGAAAGGGGAGGGAGAAATAAGGAAAAACTTTGAAAAGATGGTGATACACTAGAAATTTTGAGGATCTAAGACTTGTTTGAACCACACATATGAACCACGTGAGCTATACACACCATACACAACCTAAAAATGAGTATGTTAATGCAAAAGTGTTTCATATAAGGGTTTGAAGTTGTGAAAAAATAAAGAAGGGGGCAATAGATGGATCCACAACAAGATCTTGCACACAAACTTTGTTAAACACAATCTATGACCTGCAAGTCAACACAAAACTGCATAAAGGCATAAAGAATTAAACTAAAAACCAAGGATAGACAAGTATCACAAGATAAAATTAGTTTAAAAACATAAAAATGCACAATACACAGGTTGTAGGAAGGTAAAACATCTCCTTTATTGCTCCAAGAGGTGAAAAAGTACAAAGAATCACTCATGACCCTTGCTTTTCCACTCAAAATGCCAAATTACTCTAGAACAATGAATGAAAATTCAAAGATATATTTTACAATGAATTATGGGTGGTTTTTATAGAAAATTATGAGAGAGAGAAGAAGGAAAAAACATAGACATGTAAGTCTAGCTCTAAAAATAGACAAAACGTGAATGACATGCATGCAAAGTGATAATAAAATAAAAAAACACACTCAGAATACCAAAACACGTCCAAAAATAGCCAAAACACATTCCCAACAAAAAATTTGTGTTTCAAAAATATATGCTTATTTGCATGTTGTGTTTCCAAAATTATCAACTCATGCATGCTCCAATTAAGTCCTCTTGCATGATCTCGATATTCTTTTAGCTTTTAAATGCTTCAAAATTAGATTTTTGATTAAAATAAAGCTAAAAATAAATTTGTGATTGTCCCCAAGCATCGCGATTTTTCTATGTTTTTTTTTTCCTTTGTATTGCGGCTTTTTTCATGGCATCCCCCTTAACATTGTTTTCCTTTATACTATGGCTTTTTTCAAATTCACTTTACCCATAACATTGTTTTCCTTTGTATTGTGGCTTTCCCCATAACATTGTTTTCCTTTGTATTGCGGCTTTCCCCATAACATTATTTTCCTTTGTACTGTGACTTTCCCCATAACATTGTTTTCCTTTGTATTGTGTCTTTCCCCATAACATTGTTTTCCTTTGTATTGCTGACTTTCCCCATAACATCATTTTCTTTTGTATTGCAACTTTCCCCATAACATTGTTTTCCTTTGTATTACGGCTTTCCGCATAACATTATTTTTCATTGTACTTTCCTAACTTTTCCTCTTTAGCTCTATGGCCTAACACGACTACTTTTTCATGCATGGCGGCCTTTGTTCTTTGCTCCCATGCCTTTTTCTTTTTTTTTGATTTTGACAATTTTGTAAAAATCCTTCATACTCAAGTCCCTAGGACACTTTGAATTTTTGGTTTTGGGTTCTTAAAACTACCATCCAAATCTAAGTTTGAAACTTGAATAAGTTGTACAAAAAATCATAGGGGCTTATTTGGATAACAATAACCTTGAGAAACTCCTAGACATGAAGATTTGTTGTTCAACATTTTAAAAATTATTTGATACTCAACCCCAATTTTTCCACATTTCTTTGTGAGCATTTTATCAAATAGTTTGCACACCACCAAATTGGCTTGAGATGAGAGAGACTTCCAAGAAGAGGGTTGTGTTTTTAATATTGATGGGTATAGTTTATAAATTCAAGTGGGAGTGACAAGCTCATCATTTATGTTTTATGACCACATTTTGAGAAGGCATTTTGTAAAACATTCTTCAAACTTTCCGTCCCTACAAACATGTGATTATAGCATTTGTTGAACAATGCAAAGAAGTCAAAAAGCGGTTCGGGTGAAAGTTATTAAATAGATTTCATGATGATATTGTTATTTTTGATCCTCTTAATAATAAACACAAACTTTGCAATGCTTCACATAGTGAAGATAAAGAATGTTGTCAACATGGATGTTATAGTTCAAGTTCATAAGTGACAAACTTCAAATTTGAATGGTTATTCTTCTACACAACCAATTGGTGGATTATCACATTTGTATAGTGTGACGTCTCTTGGTAAAGGAGTTTTTGGTTCTATGACTTTCAAGTAGTATCATAGTTGAGAGAAACATGAAAGATGTTGGCGGAATAGGTTGAAGCATTTTGCCTCACATTTCATAATGTCTTATGGATAATTTTCACTTGCAACCCATTTGTTTTCAAAATAAAAATGATGAAAGTTATGATGGAGGCCCTCTATAAGAGAAGAGATATACTTTATCTTATTATAGTGGATCACTTCAAGGCAGTGATTATTCAAAGAAAAGGTGTTGTGTAGATCAATAATTACAAATTGATCTAGAATTTAGAAAGACATGACACATCAAGAAGATCGAAGAGCACGAAGGGGATATTGCTCATTGATAAGCCAAGATGGTGCAACAAACTATGGTAATGTGGAAAAACATGAATTTAACAAGGCTAATAAATGGTGAACATGGAGAAATGTGCAGCCATGCATAGTGGATGCAGATGAAATTAACTATCCCATGTAACAAGGATTATCGATTTGTTCAAACTTGACTCTGCATGATTTTGCATCCACAACAATTGACTAAACTATGGACCCATAACTTCATGAAATAAGAGATCACGAAACATGTCACACATTTAGGGTGTTGAATCAATAATTTGTTGTCCTTGTTGTCAATAAGTTCATTTCTCGTACAAGTGAGATATAGGTAGACTTTTGGCCTAATGGATGAGGCACTAATATTAGGTGTCTTATTGTTGATCTATGTGTCATTGCATAGGTGTACACCTAAGTCACTCAAGTGGGGTCTACATATACCCATTTTATTATTATAATAAATACTTTTAAAATAGATCTCTTAAAGACATAAAGTTGTTTTATTTTAATAAAGTAATTTTACTTTATTGAAATAAGACTATATTAATTAAAGTGCCCTAATGTGATGTAACGAGACCCTAACTACTTTTCAACCAAGTTTTAGGTTATAAAATGGAGTTAGAGGTCATTTGGAAAGGGTTTAGAAGATTAGGGAACTTTGTGTCCTATGGTCTTAAGGAATTGAATTAAATATAACTTTGTATCTAGACGCTTCTTATGGAGGTTCAAGAGAACTTTGAGTCTAAGAATCTCTAGGAGATTGTCCATTGTGAAGACTTTGTTGAAAAGAAAACAATAAGGAAACTTTGTGTCTTGATATTCTTGGCGATTATGGTTTTTATTTTGTCAAATGTAATTTTGATTTCTTTCCTTTTCATGCAAAGTATTAACATTCAATCTCTTTTCTTTCATGGTGTAATTTCTAGCATGTAGGAATGATATATAATTTTTTTGTCCCTACCTACTCCCTCTCCCTATTAGTTTCACAATCTTTCATCCCTCTTCCATCCCATTCTCACTTTCATTTCTTTCTCCTTCCAAGTTTCGGGGTTAAAAGTATTCAAACCCCCATAAACCCATCGTACGGGAGTAACCCCACCGTAGACACTAAATCACACACTTTGGGTATTTATCTAGTCCTGATCGCATAATACTATTCATAAGATTCCTAAGTAAGAAAAGTACTAATTAATTCATGTTTTTAGCCATATTTGTTTGTTTTTTCTTGTTACTTTTGATCTTATGCTCCTAATTGCCCAATTTGTCTTTTTATACTTCGACATTTCTCATCCTAGACACTAGTGCCCAACCAGGGATGCCAACGCTAGTCTTTGTCATCCCCTTTGGGCGCCCTTGACATCTTTGTGCCTTGTTCACATCTTTTGGGTTCTTTCTAGCCGTTTGGGCATCTTATCTTTTTAGTAGTCAACCTTTTTAGGGTTAATTATGAAATTCAAGCAAAGGAATCATATAAATATAAAGTTATGTGATCATGATAAAGGACCAAGCACTAAGCATTAGCTATCACCACCTATTTAGTTACATTCAGGGCCATCATCGAGCATTCAAGAATCCATCTAACATCCACACACAAGGGCAAGGGACTGATACTTTTGCATACATGCATAGGAGGGAAGTTCATTCTTTCATGCACACATCTATTTACATTTCTTACATCTAGCTAATTGCTCGCTTATCAAGTCAACACACACAAAGAACCACCTAAGGTAGGATTCCACACACATGTACATATAACTACATTAGGTCTAAAATGTAGTGCATCGCTCAATCGTAAGATCACTCTTTTGACAACTAAGGACAATCTGAACCCTCATTTGCATTATTTTCTTTTTAGGATTTTCTGCGCTTTTGAGGATTTTGCAAGTCATTTCTTCGTTATAGGTTACCATCAACATCTATAGACTTGGTGCGACATACTACCGATAAGAAGCAAATGAAAATGAACATTGTGCAATCTTGTGAATCTTGTGAATCTAGTTTTCAGAGGTCCTGAGCAGTCACAGGCACCCAAAACAGGTCTAGGGTGCCCTAGGTGCTCCTGACCCTCCATAGGCGCCCTAGTGCAACATATTTTGACACATCTACATTTTTTTGATGCTCAATGTGACATATTTCCCTCTTTATTCATTAGTTTGGCACTTCGGCACAATCTAAGATTATTTGCGAAACAACTAAGTGATCTATCTCTTAATTTGCACTTAGGGTTTTAAATCTTAATTACTTATTTGCTTGGGTCTATTTTTTACTTCATTGCTTAATCATTTATTGCTACATTGCATTAGATTTAGGCATATATAAATCCTATATTTTCTTAATCACCCTCTCAAATGCAAAGGTTAGATCACCATGTCAATAGGTGATCTCTCCAATGTTACAAGTTTTATGTCTAACGATGTTGTGAAGCTCCGTGAAGAGACTAAATAAATAACAACGATATAAAATTTTACTAATAGAATGCATGAGAGCCATTTAGAAAATCCACTTATCAGCTTCCAAACTTCACACTTCAGATTGCCCCTCTAGGTTCAACAATGTACAATAGGGGCAAGAATATCCATATGATCTTGATCGTAATGTACAATTTTGACCTTACTTACTTTGATCCTGAACTTTCATTACACATTATTTTTTGGGTCATTTACTCCTTATCAGTAGACCTTTGTAACTTAAATCACCTTTGGAAGCATATAGAAGCAAGAAAAACTCACATCATTTAGTACCTAACACTCTTATGGAATCCTTTTGCAAAAGCAAGCACAAAAAGAACCCAAAGCTCCCTACACTCTACAAATACCTCTACACATTCATTATGTAAACACTATCATCAATTCTGAAGCTTCCCACTAGGTATGGGAGACCGCTTCCCACATTTGCAAGCACTTGAAGTCACCACTCAAGTGGAGAATGAAGTGCGCTTTTGACCTCTATGAAGTAGTGCTAATGTTGACGATGTATAGGGTTGCTCACAACCCAACTAATGTTTGTTTTGTAGGACCTCCCATCAACAGCTAGGGCTTGAAATATTAGAAAGAGCATTTAGAGACCCCTGTAGTGTGACTGATAGCGATCGATAGATAAAGAATGACAAAAAGATTCAAAAAACGTGAAAACATAGAAAGTTGTAGGTCACAATTATGAGTAGGGTCAAGATCGTACAAATAGCTCAAGACCATACAAATGTTGTCGCCCCTATTATACGGTCCTACCCGAGAGAATTTTAAAGTCATAGTTTCAATTTTGAAGAACTCTCACGTCTGATACCCTTGTTTCATCATTCAGATCACCCAAATTTACCCAAAGTCATATGTAATCAGCTAAGTGCACTCAATCCCTTATGTTTGTGAACTTGTATCGTATCATACATATATACATATATACATATGTACATATGTGTGTGTGTGTGTGTGTGTGTGTGTGTGTGTGTGTGTGTGTGTGTGTGTGTACACACACACACATATATATATTTGTTTCGCTCCTCTCTCCCACTCCTCGCTCTAATGGGTAATCGACTTCCCAACCTAGAGGGAATGGGAGTCAGGGCGGGCTTGGTAGTAGTGTCCATCTTTCTCTTAAGAAGGGCGACCTTATTGAGAAAAGGGGCCTATATATCGATAGATATGCCCCCTCTAGATATGGCCCCCATCTAAAGAGAGGAGGGCCTATCTAGATATGGGGCATTCGGTCCCCCTCTCTTTATGCTCCCTATATAAATATGGGAGTTGCCATCGGGGGGCCGATGGAGAACCTCTCTTGACGGCCTACTCTATATAGGTGGGAGGGGCACCTCTCCTAGTTCGATTAGATTAGATAGATGACGACGACCTACTCTATATAGTATATAGTTGGGCATTGAATTGCTTCAACAAAGATAAACAAATGAGTGACAATGGGATATTTATAGAATAGATAGGGAAATAACCTAGTTCACCCTCACCCTATCTATGTGGCCCGGGCGAAAGACCATGAGGACTATGGGTAGAAATTCCCATTCTAGGTGCTTAGTAGACATAAATAACCCGAATTACATTATCGGCTTGACAAGAAACACCTAATTGCTTTCTAAACAACTCGAGTCCTACGCCCCGATTCGATTGATCGATCTCTCATTTGTTTACTTGTAAACCCAGTGCCCCTGGGTGCTTTGTTTAACGCTACACGGGTGGGCGCTATTGTCGCCATAGCGGAGAACTTCTCTTCCTTCTCGGCCGCCGGATCCATTCGGCCTCCCATCTCTGCCCAAATCCGGTGTATGCTATGCCATGCAAGTATTGATGCATTATTCTAATATTGAATGGTTAATGTTGGAATTTAATTAATTGGTATAACACCATGTAGCTTCTATTTCATTCATTTTTGGTTAGGTATAAATCTTAATCAAATCTAAAAGGGTGAAAAAAACAATGTAAAATAAATGAAGCTATTTTCATCTTTAAAGAATGAATCCAAGAAAATGGAGTATGATTGAATGCTTTTAACATCGCCCATTTGATTGTCGTAGGGTATTTATTTATTTATTTATATTTGAAGAAGGTAGAAGAATTGGTGATATTTTAACATACAATGAGTTTTGACCCCTTTTTTTGTTAATGGGAAAAACATTTCCAACTCGATATAGTGTCACAACTATATGATTTGTTTTGATATATATATATATATATATATATATATATATATATATCAAGTCCTTTCACTTTATATTCATAATACTATATATATCGAGATAAATTATATTTTATATTCATTACATTATAAAAATTGAGATAATTTATATTAATTGTGATTGTAGATGTTTTTCTTAATGTCAACTTTCACAATCGAAGTGCCTTTTCAAGTCTTGAGCTCTTTCTCATCAAAGTGCATACAAAAAGGTAATAAAATCAACATAAGTACTAGGAAGGAAGGAAAACATCCTTTAAAAGTTCACACTTTGGCAATCACCTTCTAATCCCTACAAACTTACGAAATTGTGTCATACAAGTCATATCTACCCTAACCCTCTCATAATTTGACCTTATAAATCAACCCAAAGGTTTTGACCGAAAGTTAAATTAGAATTGACACTTGTTTTCCTCGCATTATAATATTGATAACATCCTTTACACAATAAATATGTTGATAGGTGTAAACCATGATTGGAGCAAACTAAATTGGCCATCGAGATGGAGGTGGGATGCATTAGTGTGATATTCCTCACACATTTATTACATTGATATGTACTACTTACAACAACAATTAAAACTAGCAATTGCAAATGAGTTGCAAGTTACGCCGGAGAGGGCTTCAATTTTATGTGTATAAAAAACAGAACCATGAGTTAACACCGCGGTCACTCATGATGTCATTTAAAGGATGTGGAGTCAAAGAATAGTAAATATCTATGACTTACAAAAATATCTAAAATCCGGCAACCTGTAAAGTTAAGCCACCGGAATTTGACACTTTCCAGCAATGCCTTCTTCAAAGTAAATGCCTCCGCGAATACATGAAATTTTAAATTTTACATCCATATTCAACTATTATAAAGCCATTTTGACCTTGAATTTGAGGTCCATTAACTATACCGAGAGAAGTCAATGGAAAAATTATGATTATCGTAAGCATAAAGTGAAGTTTAGTTCCAATATATTTCGTCAAATTTCTTTTTGTACCCTGATATATTGATGCAACCTGCCATCAATCAATTTACCAAGAAGATAGAATCATTAGTGACAAATAGAAGGTAAACACTTCAGCATATGATAACTATTACTAATGTATGGCAAGTTCCGCAAAATTAATTTAATCTCTCCACATTTGCGAAATAGATAAATTTAAGGAGTTGGAACCACTAAACTTGGGAGCTGTCTTTAAAAAGGCAAGAAGAAAGAACGTGTCACTTAGGGAAAAAACAAAGTCAACACCCAAATCAAACTCTAGAGTAGAATAGCAACAAAAGCCCACAAATTAAGGTACAACGTATACGATAGGATTATGTATAATAAAATAAGCGTATTATTTAAACGCGCTTTACGGACGGCATTTACACAAACGCAGGGCAATGCGCACCGCCACATTTAACGATTTGAATGAAATCTTTTTATAATCCAAAATATTATCATCTGCAGGCGATATTCAAGGGTCCCAGGTTCGAATCCCACCTGATTCGACTCACCTCTATATTTTCCCGCTTTTAGAAAAATGTCGTTGGCTCGCGTAGGGTGAAGCGTCACCGGCTCCAAATCAAAGAACACCAAAGACGACTTTGTCTTCCTGGATTTTAACGGATGATATTCTATGATGTCCTGTTTATGTTCAGATCGTATTCTACTGGAAAAATCTGTCTAATCGCTCTGCAACAACGACAAATACACGTAAGTCGCTTTCAACGCAATTTACACGAAAAAATGCCTTATCTGTGAGTAATTGTTGTTTTTTTGGCTTTTTATGCGCTTGTTGATCACTAGTGGAAGTGAGGGTTTCATGTGGAAAATCAATGCAAAATAGGCTTGAAAAGAGGATCTGTTGAGTTCTGGTTAGGGGTGGATTTTAAGCGACACCGAATTAAAATGAACTGCACGGCGATTCATTTTCTCTGAAATTTTGCGTCATATGCGCTATTTGATTTAACTCTTTAGGGTTGGATTTTAAGCCTAAGAAAATTTTTAGCTGCGGAGAACATGAAACCAATGGTGATTTTTATCTGTGAGATTTCGTGTCATTTGCGCTATTTATTGTACTTTATTTAGGATGAATTTCAATCCTGTGAATCTATTTAGCTCCGTAAAAAAATGAACTGAGGGGCGGCTCATTATCTGTGAAATTATGTGTCGCATGCTCTATTCATTAAGCTTTATTTAGTTATGGGTTTCAAGCCTGAATAATTGAACTGCACGGCGATTGATTGCTTCTGAATTTTTGTTATGGCATGGTCAGGACGCTTTTATGTTATGATCTATTGATATTTTAGTCAAAATATAGCAAAACGACTGCAATAATCTCGGAAAATACCAGTAATATAAATAATAGGCGAAATCTGGTTTGATGTGGAAAGTTGTTTTAAGACAAGGTTAAAGGGGGATCTTTTAAGGTTTATTTAACAGTCGATGATAAGCCTCAGAAAATATCTAGTTCCGAAAAGACTGCACTGCAGTATGATTTGTCAATCATGTATCTTGTGCATTTTTGGCTCGGTTAATTAATTTTTGGTCAGATCAGCAAGGCTGGTTTGATGACGATAAGTTCTACGAAAGAGGCCGGAGAATGATCAGTTTAATTGGTTTATTGGTAAAGTACAACAATAGTGTCTCAGTTAACCCTCAGGAAATTTTGAATTTTTCAGCTAGGATTCATTGTTGGTGACATTCTGTTTCCCATGTGTTATTTTTTCCTGTAGTGGCAAACACTGTTTATGCAATTTTTGGCCTGATTAGCTGTGAAATGATTTCTGATATCTCATTCGATGACTAGCAAAGCTTAGAGAGGATCACTTAATTTTTTTACAGGTGTGATACAACTTAATTGTAGCTATCAAGCCTGAAAAGAACTTGAACTCAATGATACACCATTCGTTGCAGGGGAGATCCGATTTTCATGTGTTATTTTTCTTGGTGGCAGAGAGAACAGTTTTTATTAATGCTTTATCAGAATGTCACGAAAATGATCTCAAACAGGATTTATGCAGATAAATGCCCTGATCTCTAAAGGTTCAGGTTCAACGTGGAAAATTTTAAGAAGTCTTTTATGTTTCTAGACGAAAATATAGGAAAACTGTTGGTGTTGAACCCGAATAAATGTCAAACCCCTAAAAATGAGCTGCTCTGTTATGATTCATCATAGGTGAAATTTTGTTTCTTATGTATTAATTGTCACTAGCAGAAGAAACATTTAAAGCTTATTTTTTCCTTTTGATGAATGCTAAAGGAAAGGTTTCAAAGATAATTTATGTAGGTAAATGGACTGATCTTTGCAGAGATTTTGCAATTTTCATTGGATTTTGCCGCAAAACCCTTGAATTGAGCTCTGCCCTGAGGTACATTGAGCAGGGTATTAAACTAGGGTAAAATACTTGTTGGTTTCCAAAGTTTTCCACGCCACAAAATTTGATCATCATGGAGAACACTGATTTAAAGGAGGATCAAGCTCCTGAAAGTGTTTCGGTTCTGGAGGAGAAAGTGATTACAGAGAAATCTGATGAGGATCGTGACCGTGTTATTACTGTTGAAGAAAAGAGTGTAAATGTTCAGAATGGGAAAACTGAAGTAAAAGATGTTAAAGCGGACAAGGATGGAGCTGCCGAGGATCCGAATCTAGATGTTCCTGTTGAAGAGAAGTATTACGAGCCTATTTTTGATGGAACTGAAAATCCCCCTTCAGAATCTGATCTGGCTGTGTAAGGCACCACTGCTTGGCCTGAGAAAGCCACTGCTCTGAAGAACTATGTTGTAGAGCGCAGTGTTGTGGTTGGGAATGTTATAAGGCGTCGTCTATCTGGTAAGAAAGAGGATATTGATCAGAAAAATGTAGATCCAGAGGGTAATGCTGCCACTGACACTACGAAGAAGATAAGAAGACAAATTTGTTTAAGGACTGGAATGCTTGGAATCCTTTGACTTTGGTCAAAAACAGTTTAGAAGGAAATGCAGAGGCAAAGAGGTTTCAAGGTCAGGAGATGGCCTTACAAGCTTTAAGGACTCCAGAACCTGCATCTAAGGGCAGGATCATTTTGTTTTCATGTTCTGAAAGCTCTGATTGTCGAGTAGCCAGATCTCTTCTGAGACAAAAGGGCCTCAGATTTATTGAAATCAACACAGATATCTATCCGGGCAGGAAGGTTGAACTGGAGAAGAAAACAGGCTCTCCTTCTGTTCCAAAAATTTTCTTCAATGAAGTGTGCTTGGGAGGAGTAAGGGAGGTTACAGCCATGGATAAGACTGGTGAGCTTGATGAGAAGATTAAGGGGTTGATTGAAACAGAGGCTCCTTCAGAGGCTCCATTGCCACCATCTGTTGAGGAAGAAGATTTTGGGAACAGTGGGATGGTGGATGAGTTTGAGAATGTTGTGACAAATCTCAGAGAACATGTGGTCATCAAAGATAGATTTTATAAAATGCGAATGTTCAGCAGGTGCTTTGTTGGATCAGAAGCAGTGGATTTCTTAGCAGAGGACCAGTTGCTGGAGAGGGAAGAGGTTTGTGACATACCTTTCCCTCCCTTCTATAAATGATTTTCTTTTCCTGTTCCTTCTTCATTTCAAGATTCATCGAAATTGTATAGGTCTAGTTTTTCATAGTTGACAACTGCACTGCATGCACAAAATTTCCATGCTGGAGCAAACATAGTCTTAGCTGGGCACCATAAACCAACAGGGCTCCATAAGCCAACAAATTGTGTAAATGTTTGCACTCGAGCAACCTTACCCATTCTGCACCTTCACCTCGATCAGCAGCATCTGACCATCCTCCTCCTCATCAGAGAGGATGTCAAATGATTTTTAATTGGAGATTTTCTTATTTCTTTTTACTTGTTGTATGTTTTAAAATGAAAGTGATGCCATGGTAAGTTGGGAATAAGGTTTATTTACTTGATGCCATTTCTCAGGTTCTTGGAAAGTTTAATTGGCCTGCGTTGTGGTTTCCCATCTCTAGTTGCACTTTGTATTCAAGGATTTCTAGGCGTGCATTTAAGATTATGATTGTGAAAGGATAGATGCTCCTTACTAGAGTGTCTGGCTGGCATTACTTCATTATTTGAAGCTAATAATTAGAGAATTAATCTTTTCTTGAGATTTAAGCTTCTTCCCTTTTGCTTATTTGGTAGTTCAATAACTCTATTATTCTAGTTCCATGGTATGCACTAGCAGCTAAACTGCTGAGGTTCACCATGTTTTTAAACATACAAGTCTTGTGGCGGGCAAGTTATAGTATTAATTATTTCTCATTTGGTGGAAAATCCAAAACTTTGAATATGTGTGCTTTAAAGAAATAGTTTTATTTTCCTGACAGTATGAGATCTCTGCAGGCAGTTGATTTTGGAAGAAAGCTTGCGGCCAAGCACTTCTTCCGCCATGTTCTAGAGTATGCCTCTGTTCACATGATTGAAACTTTTTCATACATCTTCATGCTGAGAATATTGCAAGTTAAATAATTGTGAATGAAGTTTTATGATTCTGCCTATTAACAAAAATGCATTACCTTTGCTGATATAGAATGGTTGGTTATTCTCAGTGAGAACACTTTTGATGATGGGAATCACCTCTACCGCTTTTTTGAACATGATCCTGCCATTTCCAAGTGCTTCAATTTTAGTGGGTGTACAAATGACATGAAGCCAAAACCAGCAACTGAAGTTGCAGCTAAGCTGAGGATCTTGACTCTGGCGATTTATGCAGCTTATATTTCTGATAATGGCAAACATGTAGATTATAGAAGCATTTCTGCTAGTGCAGAATTTGTTAGGTATGTACTTTTAATTATTGATTAATTTGCTCTATTATACTCCATGCTTTTTGGTATCTGTAGTTTGGTTATTGAAATGCACCATAGCATTCTAGATTGTGTTTATCATTGATGCATCAGTATAACACCTCACTTCCGATGTTTTTGTGTTCATTTTGCCTTCAATTCTGTTGCAGGTACTTGAAAGTGATTGAAGATCTCCACCGAATTGACTTACATGATTTTTCCAGAGAAGAAAAGCTTGCATTCTTCATCAATTTGTACAATATGATGGCAATTCATGCAATAGTGATGTGGGGTCAACCTAATGGACCCTTGAACGAAGAAAACTTTTTGGTGACTTTAAATATGTAATTGGTGGGTATCCCTATTCACTCTCAGCCATTCAAAATGGAGTTCTCCGTGGTAACCAAAGACCCCCTTACACTCTGACTAAGCCTTTTGGATTGAAGGACAAGCGTCTCAAGGTCAGGTTTCCTTTATTGTTGCATCTTTGTTTTGGATATTTAGACCTTTGCTTTCAGCTGTTTCAGTATTTTACTTTTATGTTTTTCCTTTACTCAGTGTAAAGTAGAGATTTGTTGCCTTCCGAGCTTGAATGAATGATGCAGATCTCTTTTTGGGGATGGAGGGTCGGTACTTGTCAACAAACAACCACACTGCCTTCCTTTTAGATGCACATCTTTTGGATTACAGTAGACAGATCCGATCACCATTATGTTTTGACTTATTTCCTTTACACAAGATGTTATTTGTTTCCTTGATTCTTCTATGTACAAAATCCGCGCTTTCATAAATGTGTAGGTTATTGAACAGTATTGAAAGGAAGGCAGTCAACAACACATAGGAGCCAAGCTGACTATTGAGCTATTCTCTATTGGCTACTAGGATTAAAAGATACGTCCTTCCCAAATTTTCCTTGTAAAGGATAATTTTAGCATGGTTAAAACTTAAAATAGAGTAAGCTCTGTGATTAGGGTATAGCTGGAGTATACTTGATCAAGCAATAAGCTGCATTATTTAATGGTGTTTTTGGGGTATATACTTTATTAGATGGGAAAGCACGTGAATGGCCATTTCTCCAATAACAGATGGGTTCAATTATCTCTCTTTCATAAACAAAATCCAAAACTTTCATAAAGGAGACCATAAATAATCTTTATGATAGTAACATTTTTTTGTTGGTTATGGAATCCTGTTGTTATTTTGAAAGAGAAGCATAACTACAAATCTAGCGAATTACATTTGCACCATTCAAATAAAAGAAAGACAGAGACTCCAACAGTTGGTCTTGGATTCCTGTTACATCTTACATGAACAAGTTTGTTTTTTTGTTTACATGCAATACTTCCATTGCTGTCGAGCCAGCAAGGTTTAGATGAATCAGAGTATGGTCGACACAAATATTATTCCATGACCATCAAAGAAAATCTCTGCTATTTAGTGGCTCCCTGTATCATGACTCCCACTAATTAGGAAAGAAATGCAATTTTTTTAACTGACTTAATGGCTAATTTATGTCTTATTTGGTGCTTCAATGGTATTTTCTTATGTTTGCTTCTCATATTTTCTGAATCAGGTTGCCTTGCCAATTCCAGAACCATTGGTTCATTTTTCTTTAGTATGTGGTTCAAAATCAAGCCCACCATTCATATGTTATTCGCCTGCCAGTATTGACGAAGAATTAAGGCTAGCTGCAAGAATATTTTTCAATGATGGTGGATTCTTGATTGATATGGACACCAATACTGCTTCGTTGAGCAAGATTATGAAATGGTAAAGGATCATTTTCATTGTCTACTACTATATTAAAAATGATAACCGCTCCGTGTGAATACTATTCAGTGGTTCCTATCTAAAATGCCCAATTTTGGCAGGTATAGCGGGGACTTCGGCAAGGATGAAAGAGAAGTTCTGAAGTTTGTTGCAAACTACTTAGAGCCTGCCAAGGCAGAGCAATTGTTGGGATTATTGAGTAGTAATCAACTAAAAGTCTCATATCAACCTTATGATTGGGCGTTAAATGTCTAAGTCAAGCATTATTCATTATAAATTTTGCCTTATCGGATTCTACATGAAAATGAGCACCATTTGTTCTGCTCCCATTTGATTCTTAGAAATTCATTAGGGGTTAGGGTTCCGGTCACTTCTATTAACTAGAAGCTGAATCAGCATGAAATCTCTCCAATGTTTGTAAGAGAATTCCAAAAGTTTTTGAGTAGCTTTGCTTCATCAAGTTTAAAGAAATTTCGCCACTATATTTGTTTATACTACATACTTAGGCATAGGTGGCATGTTTGAAAGTACAAGGAAATTTGTGCTTCATGCCCTGCCAAGTAAATGATTTGTAGATGTGCTACACTTGTTCACATGTTTTTTTGAACATTGACATTTTTCCTGCAGAGTAAATAATTTGTAGATGTGGTACATTTCATCAAAACGTTGTTGAACATTGATATTTTAAACTAAACCGTCCATCTGTTGAATCATTCAAAATAGGAAGATGCTTGGACATTTTTTTGTATGAGAAGTTCACTTCAGTTTTTGCTTTGCCTTAGCATGATATCCTAAAATCATATTTGTGAGGGTTGATCTGGTTTTAAGTTACTTTCAATTGAAGTGCACGCGGTAATATATTTGTAGTAAGAAGGTATGATTAGAATTGGGAGTTAGAACAATTGATTAATGGTAGCATTTTATTTTGTTGAAGGCTCAGCCACTAATTATTTTGTAGAAAGCTATCTCCACTCAAGCCTGATTCCTTGGTTATTTTTTTTTTGTTTCCAAAGAGTTTTTGCCCCTTATCCTCACCTGTATACTTTCCATTTTTCACCTCATCTTACTGAATTGACCAACTGGCTGGGCACAACTGTATACTGAGCAAAACAGGCCAATCTTCCAAAGTGGGGTTCGCAAGGACCAAATAGATGTCCCAAATGCTCTGCATGGATAGTGAATCCCCACCATTGTCCATTGACAGCCCCTTTGCAGACTATGTCACATTCTATGTACTCTACGTTCAACCCCACAATTGAATTGAGCAACCTCATCAAAGGAGATCCCGCTCTCAATAAATAAAGCGATTCCAGGACTTACCTGTTGGTTCATTTGGATGACCACAAATCACTGAACTTTTGAGAATCACATCCAATACCTGAAGATTTGTGTCAAGCGAATAAAGGACAATGCTAGGACCACAGCTCTTGTGCATACACAGCAACATTCTACTAGATTCCACTCAGCTTCCATGGTTGATCTGCTTTTGGCTCGGGTAAGGAAAGTACCATTACACTATGCTCTCTCTACCTTCCAAATGACTGGCCCCAACCTGTGAAAATGACCTGTGTTGGGATATTACACATTTGGTTTAACAGGTTCTCGCAAGGTAACCAAGGTAATGTTTTCATTAGACGAGCCATCATTAGCTATTGGCAATGCATTGGTATTCATACCAACTACTATTCAGAATTGCTATTCCTACTCATTGGGTTGCACTTTGTGCAAATCAATATAATTTTGCATAATATAATCATAGAAGGTGACTCACTTCTAGTGATTACCAAAATCAGCAATGCTCAGGGCCACAAGAGTCTGTGTCCTGGAAGCCAATTGCAGTACATGATTTCTTTGGGAATTGAGAAATATGTGGGACTCAATCTATCAATTGCTTACAACGTATACTTGCAAGGAACTCCAAATTAATCATATCAACTGCCACAAGAACCATCTAGCAGATGTGCCAGCAAACTGTGCCTTCTTCTTGCAAGAGACAATGGCATGTCCATGTATTTGCAGATTGCTGCAATCTTCATCTGAAGATAGTACAGCTCATTAAACAGGAACAGGTGTCTTCAATTAGACCTCATCACAAGATCTTCAATCCATGACTGCGAACCATTTCTAACATGGGGTTCACGACCTTCTCTACATCCAGGCTACTTTGTTAATTGTTCAGAAGGGCTTGAATTACTACCAGTCACTCCCTCTTCGATACACACTAACTTTCAGCCTTCCCTGCACCCAAGCTCCTCCTTTGTTCCTTGGAATGAAGTCCCACTGAGGACCAATCTCCTGCTTGGGTGCTTGCTTTCAAGCCCCTGGACCACATTACGGATAGAATTCCCACTGTTTCAAGAGGGGGTGTGTCCGCCACTTTGAACTGCACTTCACAGGCCAGTAGGAGAAAACAATTTTGGCCACTTAGCTACCCTACCCTCAATGGATATGTGAACTACCTAGTAGCAAAGGCCCTCCTGATGCTGAATCCTAACATGTTACTTCCCTTGCCACTGATCCTCTGTAGTTGCACTTGCTGACATAGTCTTCAAATATCTGTGAATATTACCTTTTGTTATGTCAGTGTTATTGTATCTATGCCACGCAGGGCGTGTCTATTTGCCCACGTAATGTGCTCTGCTTCTGTCTGTAATTTAATAATTTAAAAAAACGCTATTAAGTCTTTCTATTTTTCATTTGATTTTTAACATTCATTAAAAAACTTGTCTATTGGAACTTGCATATGTAAGGCTCACTTCATAATCCCTGCAAGCTAGAACTAGCTATTCGTAGTTTCCTTTTTGAAGATAAATTCTAACAAAAAGGGGTTACATTGGCTCCTTCACACCGAAAATCCATTAAAAAAAAAGAATACAAGAGAAATTCAAAACCAATATATTTCATATTAAATGTCTGAGAATTACATAGTCCAAAAGGACAAAGCTTCCATCTATACCTATCTGCACCTTACATTGTAGAGCATTCCCATCTTTTGTGGTCTTTGAATTGCCATAGATGATGCATGGAGTTAAACGGTAGAAATGGTTTTGAAAGGAGATTTCAATAAACATTAAACCCTTATACCTAACAAGGCAGTAAACCTTGACAAGACCACCAACCACATTGTGCTTCATTTCTTTGAATGAATGCAATGACATGATGGGGTTTCAGTACCCTAAAACCAAAAACTTAATTGGAGATGTGTACCTACTACAAAATTAGTAATATTCTGAATGGAATGTCATATGAGCAAAGTTAATATCCAAATACAATGTTATGAGATTTACTTGTGGCCGACGGCATGGAAATTAGCGAGACATGGTTTAAACTTAAGCTGAAGTGCCAAGTAAGCCGATTTTTTTTACAACATGTCACTTATTTAATATCTCAATTACCTTTGACAAGATTTTTTTATTGGCCCCATCACTTCCTCCCTATAGAATGCTTTGGAAAGTAGTGACAATTTATAAATTTTATTAAATACAAACATCTTTAATTGTTTTTTTTTGAAAATCTAAACTTCAAAACAATGTTTCGTCCATTGAGTTGCATATATAGGTGCATTTAGATGCCTTGATAAAATGCTTCTCTTCCTCCATATTTTTTTGTAGAGTAGGAACAATTGTGCTTTAGGAGATGGTTTAGGGCATTACAATTTAAAGAGGTGTATAGGGGCTTGTTCGAAAGGGATAATATGTTTTATACTCTATAAAAACACGAATGAAGCATTGTTGAGCTCTAGATTTGTGGGTGTTATGAACTATTATATTGTACAATGCATTTTGCATTGTAATTAGAATAATTGCATGTGTAGAAAAGTATTAAATTCTAATTTATAATTTTTTGAATGGTAGATATGTTCTAAATCTCACAATACAAAAAAATTGAAAAAGATACAATAGCGATATAAATAAATTTTAAACACTTTGTTATGGTCTCTTCAATAAAATGTTAAAATTTGATTAAAAATGTTCTCACATGTTCTTTATTCAACTCACAATTATCTATTTGTTGTCATAAATATTTAATATAGAGGCAAAGTAATATCATTATAACAGATTTGATGTATTTTAGTTTAAAAATAATTATTATAAATGGTTCTACAAGGAGGTGTTGATATCAACTATTATATTCTTGAGTGTATGACCCTCCATAATTCTTAGATAAAAATACATATTTCATAACATTGGTTTTCATAATCCTAAATATTGCATTCCATAATCTTAGGATATTTGAACATGTTGTAGTGCAAATAAAGTGGAACTTAAATGATAAACAAAATTTATTGTTTAGGGTGTTGTCATATGTGATCATCAAGAGGGTATGCCAATTCCCAACTTACGGCATTTAACTTCATGAGTATTTATGTTAGTTATTTCGTTCAACTTATTAAAACAATATACATACTCAAAGCATAATATACATAAATGCCGAATCAAATTTATTAACATACATATTTTTGTTAGTTTTAATAAAATCTAGTAAGTTTAAGATATATATTATGATCCATAGATGATGCAAAAATTTAAAACACATAACACAATATTGATAAATATTGTGTTTAGGTGTTGTCATATGTGATCGTCAAGAGGGTATGCCAATTCCCAATTTACGACATTTAACTTCACGACTATTTATTTTAGTTATTTCGTTCAACTTATTAAAACAATATACATACTCAAAGCATAATATACATAAATGCCGATTTTTCCATGCCCGAAAAAATGGCGAAAGGGAAGCGGAAGCCTCGTGGATCAGAACAGTCACAATTTTTGAATCTCAGCCCATGCAATGGTCACTTGGCTTCACCTCCCTATGATGCGGTGATGGTGCCCCATGCGGGCTAGGGCCTGTCGGAAGCCTTGCAGAAGCGACTGGGTCCTCGACGCCCAGTGTCGGGCAGTGTGCTTGAAGGTTTTGACAAAAATGGTCCTGGTCTGCTTCGTCCCCCTGAGGACCAATCCACCTCTGTTTCCGTGTCCTTGGTGGATGATGTCGTTTTAGCAGCCCAAATAAAGCTTCTCTCTTCTAGAGCAATCTTTGCAAAATTTGTTGGTCGAAGATTGGTGGTTGAAGGCATTCAAAATTGGTGTGAAGCGCAGTGGGGTAGCGGCCTGTGTATTCGTTTCCTTGAAAGGGGCTTCTTCCTGGTTTTATTTCATAGCGCCGCTCAGAAGGACGATACCATGGTGAGGAAAGAATATCTTCTTGTTGATTCAGGCTTGGCGATTCATGATTGGGAACCACACTTCGACATTGCTAAAGCAGAAACGGAAGGATTACATGTTTGGGTTAGACTCTATTCATTGCCAAGTGAGTTTTGGTCCGCTCCCATTCTCACTAAAATCTGTTCCAGTCTGGGACGCGTTGTTCGCATCGACCCTGTCACTCTGGAAGGTACCCTCTCCTCTTTTGCTAGGATTTGCATTTCCATCGATCATAATCAAAAGCTTCAAGATATTATTCTCATATCCACCCAGTCCGGGATTTGGGAGCAAAAGGTGGAGTATGAAGGTGTCTATAACACCTGCTTTAAATGCAAAAACACAGCCACATCCATAAATTCTGCAAAACTCCCCTCTTCCAGTGAAACAGGAATGGAGAAAAATATCCCCATCCCCCATCCCTCTTCTCCCCTCGCTCCCTCTCATGCATTCTCACCTAATTCCACTCGTATGGTTTCTTCTGACCCGTGCCCCATTCTTGAGTCCTTAACTCTGGACCCTGATACCATCTCTTTGGTAAAAGAAACAGCTGCAGTGGTTAAGGACTCTTCTAGGATTTTGTCCCTTTTTCATGATGGTATCTCCCTTGGCATGGGAGGGAACGCTACCTCTTTGGAAAAATGGGTTAATGAAAAGGACGAACTACTCCAGTCTAATGATGGTGACTCCATTGGTTCACAGGAGGCTAACCACGAGGTTCATTCATCTGGTAATTTGTAGCTTTGTCCGATTCTCCCAACACCTCCCCTTCTCAACATGGATCTTGGTCCGAAAAGTATTCTGGGTCGCCCTAATAAGAGTAAAATCTCCCAAAATGAGGTTGCCACTGGAAGCAACTTCAACTTCGTTCCTTCTTTCCCTCAATGAGTAGGAGAGGCGAGTCCTCTCTGAAGATCAAATGATCCTCTTTTCTTGGAACGTTAGGGGCCTCAATGCCCCTAACAAACAACGTTTGTTAAGACGCTATGTTTCAGAAGTTGCTTTGTTGATATTTGCCTTCTACAGGAAACTAAGATGTCAGAGGATGGTTGCAAAAATGGTTGGTTTCGAAGATGGAAAGGTTGGGAAGGTTGCTTCTCTGATTCTTCTGGTGCCTCGGGTCTTGGTATTTTGTGGAGATCCATTCTTTGTACTCTTGAGCCTATTCTTGTTGACTCGAACTATATTTGGTGTAAAGTTTCTATTAAACATTATGATGAGTCCTTTTTCTTATGCAATGTATATGGTCCTTCTAATCCGATCAAAAAAAGAGATCTTTGGTCTAAACTTCATTTGGTCCTTGATTGTTATCACTCCAAGATTATCGTCGCGATTTCAATGCTACTCTTTCTGATCATGATAAGCGAGGAGGTATACAATGGCAACCACGTTCACAAGTGGACTTTACCTCTTTTGTTTATTCTTCTAATTTGGTTGATGTGGAACCTTGCAAGGGCTGGTTTACATGGAATAATAGGAGGCTTGGGTTCAGTTCCTTGGTAGTGCATCTCGACAGATTCCTTGTTTCTGAATTTTGGTTGTAGAATAACTTCCTTCTTAAATGCTTTGTTCTTCCACTCTCAGGCTCCGATTATTTCTTGATCTTGCTTAATATGTCCTTCGACCTGCCCCCTCGTCGTTCACCCTTCAAATTTGAAAATAAGTGGTTGCAGGATCCGTCACTTAGGCCTTTAATCAAGCTCTGGTGGGATTCCTTCACAGTTAATGGGATGTGGATGTTCCAACTCTCCAAAAAGTTAACCTTGCTGAAAGACAAGCTTCAAAGCTGGAATTTTTCGAGCTTCAAAAATATTTTTCAGGAAAAACAAAGAGTTGAGAAGGAGCTCCGTATTTTGAATGATTCTATTATCTCTCAGGGGATGCTTCGGGCAGATTTCTACAAAGAAAAATCACTTCTTAAGGAACTGGGTGATCTTCTTCTTAAAGAGGAGACTTACTGGCGTCAAAAATCCAGGGAAGTATGGCTGGCTGATGGCGACAAAAATACTAAGTTCTTCTTTGCTTCTGTTAAAGCCAGAAGAAATTTCAACTACATTTCATCCCTCTAGCTGGATGATTTATCTGATCACGTCCACCCAATCTCAGATCAAAACCGAAGCAGTGTCCTACTTCAATAAGCTCTTGAATGGTGAATCGACAACCCCCATGGTGCGCAATCTTCCTTCTTTCACCAGATTCCTTCTTCGATCACTGTTGCTGACAACGAATTGCTTCTCTCCCCTTTCTCCAAGGAAGAGGTTTGAAAAATTGTTTTTTCTATGAAGAGAGATAAAGCACCCGGTCCTGACGGTTTCCCGCCTCATTCTTCCAGGACTTTTGGGATGTCATTGGGAACTCTATTTGGAATGCTGTCGAGGAGTCACGACAAACGGGCAAGATTCTAGGTGCTCTCAATCATACTCTCATTTGCATGTTTCCTAAAAAATCTCCTACCGAGTCAATGGATGATTTCAGACCCATTTCGCTTTGCAACACGACTTACAAAATCATTTCCAAAGCTATTGCAACTCGAATGAGTCCACTTTTGTCAAAATTGGTTGCTCAAGAAAAAGTGGCTTCATCCTGGTAGGTCAATTACTTGATGGGATCATCATCTCTCATGAATTGATTCATACTCTACATGCCTCCTCCCGGTGACATGTTGCTTTGAAATGGACTTTAGCAAAGCCTACGATCGTGTCAATTGAAGGTTCCTCATCAAATCCCTTCAAGCCATGGGCTTCAATAGGCATTTCTATAATTGGATCTTTAACTGTATTACCACTCCTAGGTTCTCTATCTGGTTAATGGATCGGCAGAAGGCTTCTTCCAAAGCAGTAGGGGATTAAGACAAGGTGATCCTCTCTCCTCTTTTCTTTTCATTTTGGTTGCGAGGCTCTTAGTCATTGCATCAAATCTGCCATTCTGGATGGTTCCCTCAAAGGTATTCTCATCACTTCCAACCTTCCTGCCCTTTCACATCAACAATTCAATAAACGATACCTTTCTTTTTGGTCAAGGAACTATCCCTGAAGCTAAGCGACTTTCTTCCATTCTTGATTCTTATTCTTCTGCCGTGGGACAGGTTATAAAATTTCATAAATCAGTCATTTTCTTCTTTAATGTTGCCCCTAGATTACAATGCAAGATCAAAGCAATTCTCGTCTTTTCAGTGGGAGTTCTCCCACACAAATATCAGGTATTCCACTTTTCCATGGGAATGGCGAGCACATCTTTGGAACGGGCTCTTAAACTCCATCTCCTCCAGACTTCTCTCTTGGAAAGGCAAATGGCTCTCCCTGGCAGGTCGTGCCCTTTTAATTAATTCTGTACTCCTTGCCATTCCTATTTATATGTTGTCTGTCCTACAGATACCCAAATCTGTTCTACTCAAAATCGAAAAGATGGTGAGAACCTTCTTATGGCAAGGTAACAATGAAGAGCGCAATTTTCACTTGGCTAATTGGGAATTGGTCAAACTTCCTAAATGCCTTGGAGGACTGGGTATTCTTGATCTTGCTATCCAGAACTCTACCCTAGGTGCTAAGCTTGTTTGGAATTTCATTTCCAACGTCAAAAGGCAGGCCTTTCACGTTCTTTCACATACGTATCTTGGCGGGCGTCACCCTGAGTTACTATTATCAACTCAGAGCTCCCTAAAGGATCACATATATGGAATTTATTTTGTAAGTCCAGATCCCTGATTGCAGAGTCGGTCTCATGGAACATCAATAATGGACAACTCGCCACATTCTGGGATGAAAGCTGGAATGGCTCCCCCCCTCTCAATCTATCGACTACTCTAAATGGAGTCATGAATATGGCCAAGTTGTCCTGGGGATCTTTGGTTATTGATTACGGTTGTCAGAATCCCGATGGCTCGCCGTCTTGGCTTTGGAAAGATGTCTCCACTATTGGGGCTAATGCACAAGAGTCCATCCTTCTCAAGGATGCCATTCAAGACAAAAACGCGCACTTTCTCAATAAAGATGACTGTTTGATTTGGCTTGGGGATGCTTCGGGTTCTTACTCTGTGAAAGCAGGTTATAACACTCTCATTTCTCATTTAGGCCAAGGGCTTCCTTGTTCCTTTGGTTGCTTTGGCATCCCAATATCTCTCCCAAGGTTGGTTTTTTTGGTTGGTTGGTTCTGAAAAAGAAGGTCCTTACCCAAGTTAGGCGGTAATCTTGGGGTTATGCAGGTCCTTCCATGTGTATCTGTGTGGTGCCGCGGAGGAAGATCTTGATCACCTATTTTTATTTTTCCCATTTGCATCTTGCTGCTGGGATTGGCTCTGAACAAATTAAATCTTGCCTGGGCTCCTTGTAATAACATTGGAGCGACACTTCTCTCCTGGCCATCCTTCAATACTAAAAGCACCCTCAGCTCTATTTGGTGCATTGCCCCTTATTTCCTTCTCTGGCACATATGGTGGGAACGCAATCTCTGTCTCTTCAGGGGACAATCGGCTGAGCTACCTGCCTTCCTCAACAAGTTGGAAGTGGCCATTTCTGAGAGAGTTAGTGGTAATTGGATATCCCACACAACCTTATCTTCTAGAGATTTCTTGATTATGCATTCTTGGTCACTCATAAAACTTCCCAGACCAGGCTTAATTTTTAAAAAAGGACTTTCTCAAGTTGAAAAATCAATTCGAAGGAAAAGGGCTAGGTGGCGTCCCCCTCTGCAGGGCACTTGGAAACTTAATTTTGATGGCGCCTCTAGAGGTAATCTAAGTAAATCAGGTGTAGGTTGTATTCTCAGGGATGATCGTGGTAATCTTATCAGAGCTGGCTCCTTCCCTCTCAGAGATGGTTCATGTAATTCTGCCGAAGCCCAAGCACTCTGGAAGGAGTCAAGATGGCTACCCAATTAGGCTGTCCTCATTTAACCATCGAAGGGGACTCCTAAATTATCATATGTGCAGTTTCTAGAGGCTCATCCCCTTCGTGGAAAATCAACATTTATATTCCTCAAATTCTCTTTTGGCTTGATAAAATCAGAATTTGGAATATTTCTCATAACTTTCGAGAAACTAATAATGCGGTAGACTTCCTTGCAAATTTCACCATTGATCACCCTTCCGCCATCATCACTTCTGGTACAACTCAAGATTGGACTGGGTTGACAAACCTCATTTCCCACGATCGGGCCAGCTCGTCCTCGATGTTGGGCAGTGGCCTCTCACGTGTGCAGTGTTCCTTCTAAGTGTGGGAGCTTTCTTCCCCTTATTTTTGGCGGCGGATCTTCTTGCCTCTCCTGCTGGCGATTTTTTCACACGTTGCTTCTATCTTCCGCGTCATTTCAGTCTGGATTGGGATTTCAACATTCCTTTCCAAGGATGTTCTCCCCGATTAACGTGAGGACAGATATCTATAAATGTCGTTCGTGTTCTCTTCTCCCTCATCTTTTGTCTGGTTTTTTCCATTGGCTCGGTGCTTTCGGACTTCATGTCTTTCGTTGGTTTTCCCTTCATCGCCCTTCGAGGCCAATTCAGAGAACTGGCAGACTCCTCTGCCATTGATCGACATCACCTCTCTATAATTTTCAAATATTCCTCGTAGGAGGAGGTAGAGGCAATCGAAACCATTCTTGGCGATTCCTATCGCTTTCGAGCCCGTCGGCCAAGAACGGACTCTGATATTGCTTCCACATTCGTCTCATTCTGTCTTCTTCTTCACCCGGATCCTGCGGCGGTTGAACTCGTTGCTTTGTGGACCAAATTTATGCCATTCATCGGGTTGGTTTGCAAGATCAATTGGTTAACTTCTCTCTCCCGGATCCTCTTCTGTGGGTAGAGGAAGTTGACGAGCACGCTCTTGGTTCTGGCCATGGAATCCAGTGGCTGCAGGCAGTCTAGGGATTTGGTAACCTTTGCCCAAAACTTCCACCCTCTTTGGACCAGTGATTTCTCCCATGTGGTTGACGTAGATGCTGCACTCTTCCCGATCCACTCGGCAGTCGACCACCATAACGAACTCAAGGATCGTGCGCGGTGTTGCTTTTGATCTGCTTTACTTTAGGCGACCCGATGCGCGTGTTGGTTCTTCCACAGGTTAGCTTGCTCGGCCTTTTTGGTGCCTTTCGGTGTTTAAGTCGCAGTCTTGTCCCCCTTCGGTGTTCGATCCTATTTTTAGTGCTTCTCCCATTTCTTCTTCCTGCTTTCTTCTTCTTTCCTCTCCTCTCATCTCTTCTTCACTTCTTCTTTGTTGTAGGGTAGGGGCCCTAACCCCTCCGGTTCATAGCTCCGGTCAAAAGTGTTTAACAATAAAAAAAAAAACATACATGCCGAATCAAATTTATTAACATACATATTTTTGTTTGTTTTAATAAAATCTAGTAAGTTTAAGATATATATTATGATCCATAGATGATGTAAAATTTTAAAACACATAACACGATCTTGATAAATATTGTGTTTACCATCTGCATATTTTGTCATAATTTCTATACCATGCACAATTACTCTTTTACTTTTTTATTGTGTTAGCATATTTGATTTTGTGTTCATATAGAACTTTAAAATTATAAATTTTTCTACATATTTCAAAGATCTTTGTTTTCTTTGATGAAATTGTAGGTATACTGATAGATGAAAACATGTAGAAGAGTTTACAAGAGGAAGTGTGTAGTAAGAAATGTTTCGCATCGTATATATTTTAGGACAATATATAGAAAACTAAAGAATACTTAATACCATATTCCAAATTTGAAGTGTTGTTGATTAAGCTAAAATATAAACACGAATCCTAATATGATGTTATAAAGCAGCAGTAAATGAATGCAATAATGAAATACATAAATATACCAAAGCAAACTAAGCAATAAATAATGAAACCCTAATGTGCAAAGAAGGGTAAGATGCCTTAGCTGATTCACCGAGTTTTGGAAAGTGCACAAAGGAAGACAGAGAAATACGAAGCATTGACCATCGTCTTTGAAGCTCAAAAATTGTAGAACTAGAGGAACAGTGACGAGGGGCACCTAAAGAGGGACAAAGGCTCCAGTGCGATTCTAGGCATTTGGGTTTGCGGAAATGCTTAGAAACCCAAATTCTTAGGGTCACAAGATGTTCATTGATGCTCACCTTTTGTCGCTATGAATTCACACAATGATCACCGAGGTTGCAATAAACCTGCAAAGAAGTATAGACCTGCAAAACCCTCAAATAGACATCAAATCCCAAAAAGAAAGATGTAGAATGAGGGGTCGACTGTCCTCACCTGCCACAATGATGAACGTGCATTAACCGAAGCGCTGCACTACATCTCAGACCCAATGTAGTTATGTGTGCATGTGTGTGGAATTGTGCCCTAGGTTGCTCTTGTGTCAGTCGCACTTGGATAGCGAGCAAGTAGCTAGATGTAGAATGTAATAAATGTGTGTATGGAATAGAAGGAAATTCCCTCCTATGAAGTGCAATGTAGAAAACCAACCCTTGTGTCCCTTGTGATGGAGTTAGATGGATGCTATGGAGCTCTTAGATGCCTTGATGGATGCAACCTTAGGTGGAGATAACAAATGTTTAGTGTTTGGTCCTTTATTATGATCACATAACCTTATATTTATATGATTCCCTTGAATTTTGTAACTAACCACAAAAAGGCTGACTACCAAAAAGATAAGATGCTCAAACAACTAGAAAGGACCCAAAAAGTTTGAGTAAAGTACAAAGGGGTCAGGGGCACCCAAATTGGGCGGGGCACTTGGCGCCGCGTCTTGGGTTGGGTGCTAGTTCCTAGGATGACAAAAGACAAAGTATAAAAGGTTAGACTGAGCAAGAAGAGGTGTAAGACTGAAAGTAACAACAGAAAGCAAAGAAAGGTGGCCAAAGACATGGGTTAATTAGTATTGTTCTTACTTAGGAATCATATGAATAGTAGTATGTAATCAGGACTAGATAATTCCCTAAGCGTGTGATTTTGTGTCTACAATTGTATATTTTATTTCTTTTCAAGTGACATGTCTTTGTTTCTAGTTTGGTGGTATGTAAATTTCCTTTAATCTGCCACCACTTTGTACAAACTAATTGAAATAATAATGCACCATTTTTAACATATCAACTGTGATCCTGAATGCTATCCATAGTGGAAAGGGAGGTGAACTTGTTTCTTTGAGGACTCCATGACATCGCAACCAAACCTAATTGGATTGTACTAATTGTTAGGAAAATTAAAAATGATTGGATAGTTTAAAATATTATTAGGCTGATTAAAAATTCTGATACATGCTTTGTAGATGAACCCTTGGTTATTTTATTAGATGATACAAAGTTATGATATTGTTTATGTTGTTTCCTTTAAATGGTTTCCTGAAGCTTCTAAATAATTGAGGAAACTATAGTAAATTGTATATCTTACATAGGAAGTCATTTTAAATTTTTACTATATGACTATCATGGCTTGTGGGTTGTAATCTTAGAGCGGGCATGTGATAGAATACTAGGTGAACCCGTGAAATACTAGGGAATGCATAACTATTAAATGGACTTTTCCAAATATTCAACAAGAAAACATAGTAATGATTCATGAACTAACATCTCTAAACCACTTAATTATCTAAGATTGCAAAGCACATCCAAATAAATAAGTGCATTAAATAGTAGTTCATGAAAATGAGACCAACTATGCTCAATATCTTACTTTGCAAATTAAACTAAAACCAAAACTCAAGAGTGCAAACACTATTTAATAACTAAATAGATTTTTTTATTTGCGCATCAAAAGTCATCTGTTAAAACATGAAATGACAATTGAAAACAACTAAGTAGCTCATAACAACCACGTCAAACTCCAAAATTCCTTCTCTGTATTGAATTGAACATGTCAAAATCCTTTTTACATGAAGATTTGAAAGTATATATAGAATAAAACCCCAAAAATGTGCTTGTGGCTGCTAGAAATGTAGAATAAAACCCCTTATGTTTCCCCTCTCTTTTGAGGCATGTATGATGAAGAATTTAAGCACACAGGTCAAAAGAAGAAATGGATACCCATAGATGAGTGTCTAAGAATCTGTATATACCGTTTGAAATGACTAATTTGGTGGTCACCAAGAAGAAACTGTACTTGTAAAAGAAGATGCACATGGCATAAACCATGACACAAAACAAGAGCAATAAGAAGAACAATAAGCATGATAACAATAATAGTGTTAATGTAACCAAACACTAGTAACAACAATAGAAAATGATTTGTTAGTGGAAAACAAGTGCAAAACATGTCAAGCAATGTCACATAAAAGGAAAAAAAAACATTCCCATGAAACATGGGACACCCATGGTGTCGCAAGAAAATCAAGGCCCTTGGGCATGGAAACAAAATATAAACAACCATACTCAAGGCATAATATTATAAACATGGGACACCCACGGTGTCACAAGACAATCAAGGCCCTTAGGCCACAATCAAAGTAGGAAGCAAGCATACACACACAACTAACAAACATGGATGAAAAATAATCATAACAGGATGTGAGGTAAAACATACTATAGATGATGTATAAGAAAGCTAGAAATAATTGTAAGTGCTGCAAAAAAACACACGTGTTAGTCCTGTTAGTCGAAAGATAAAAATAGATGATATATATGTAACCAAGCGTAATGAGGAAAGAAAGGAACTATAACACTTGAATGTAGTATGCAAAAGGAAGATGCGCCCGGAGGTTATCCATCCGGGAAAAGGATAGGCTAATAACTATCATCGTGTATCGCTCTGTGTATTTCTTGCATCATGCTCAATATACCACGTGAATGCGTGTGTATAAAGAAAAAAATCTATCTATCAAACTAAAGAGTAAAAACATGTATAATGTAAAGTGCAAACAATGTGTGCTTTAAAACAGGTCTTGATTTTGCATTTTTGCAAATATTTGAATGTTTTTGTGTTTTAAGCCCTCCATGAGGGTATAGATGAAAACCTATTCTTTGAAGAGAAGGAAGGGTGATCCAATAATTCCCCATGGAGGGGAATACATAGAAATGATGTAAATAAAGAATGGGAAGAAATACTTCCCCCAGTGTGTGTGTGCAAAGTGAGGTTCGTGTCTAGAACTGCTCCTCAATAGTCTATTTGAACCTATAAACCGAGTTTGTCATCGAGAAACGAGTGGGGGATAGTATAAGAGATGTTAATCATGTGTAAATGGGAGTGGACCAAGAAGGTATGGAGGCCTAGGTGTAAAATTATATCATGAAAAATGGGGAATGGAGGTATCATATGAAACCATGAAGAAGTAACCCAAATGCCAAGGAAAGTTATATATATATATATATATATATATATATATATATATATATATATATATATATATATATATATATATATACATGATGATCATGATAAGGGTCATGTCCATAATCTATCAAAGGTGCATCCATATTATCGGTAGTATCAAAAAAATAAAATAAAAATAAAAATAAAATATATATATATATATATATATATATATATATATATATATATAACATGATGATCATGATGGGGGTCATGTCCAGAATCTATCAAAGGTGCATCCATATTATCGTAGTATCAAAAGAATGGTGTATATATGTATCAATATCAGTGTATGGCATACAAACACCGTCAAATGAGTGTAGTCACGGGAGATGGCTCAACCGGAGGACGATGAGTGAGAGTAGCTTCATGATGGGTAGACATATCTTTGGGTGTCATGTCGGGTAATAGAGATAACATCCATAGTGAGTGTAAGATCTTGTGATGGTATGAGAGATGTTTGAACTATAGATGAAGCACTATAAGTAACAAGAGGATAAGTAGTCTTCAAATTATAATATGATTGAAATGTACTTGATGTTGGCAATAAATGATGAACAAGAGTCCCAATCAATAATATGTGAGTTAATTACATATTGAATAAGATTTCATTGATCCAGAGGTCATTTCAGGTGAACAGATAATCCCAAAATTTCCCAATACCTATTCCTTATAGAAGATATCGAGTAAGCTTTACGTCACATTTTTAATGGGTTAAAACAGATCTGAATATGCGCAAGATACAACCCGTACTTGATTAGTATGTAGATGATGCACATGTACCCAAAAGCATAGTGAACAACCGATTGACCTATCCGAAGTTGACATGTGGTAGTGTGCAGTAGAGTAGGGAAAAATAATGGTTGCATTTTTATACTCCAGTCTTTGAACAATTAGGTTTCAACAATGGGGTTTAATCTTGTTTTAGATGGAGACTGTGCCACCGTATTACTATTGGTGGTATTCACTATCCCATTTGGACTATGATATTTTGGTGCATTTTCCAGTTGACATGTGGCCGGCTCAAAGGATGACAAGTAGCATTTTCTGGGTAAAGCCACATTTTACATTCTTCAACTGCCACCTAATAGGAACACGTCATCCACCGAATGTTCCAAGTCAATGGATCAACCAACTCGGTGAGTTATGCACGGTCCCCGATTGAGCCACTCTAAGGATACCAACAAATCCACCAACTTGCCCGAGTCGCAGAATGAGCCGAGAAGGGCTCGGTTATCCAAAACACCAACCAAATTGAGCTCATGGGGGTTGTGCCCCAGAAACGAAAAAACAACAGATAATGTGGCGGCAACCATGTTGGAATACAACCCACTATATGCTATTTTAGGCTTGTTTACATCCACAACTCCGCCCAATGTGGGATGAGTCCCATGCACAAATATAGCTTTGGGGGTATTCGAACCGCCGACCCTTTAGTAAAATGATAAGCTCCTTAAACAAATCACATGCGAGTTGCAAGTGAAGATAAGGGGCCGACTTGTTATTTAAGTAGGTCTCAGTAGAATGACCGAGGAGATTTTCTAAGAGGGTAGTTTGCTCATTTTGGCAATTTTAGCCCATTTAGAGGCATTTTTAGGATTTTGACAGTCTTAGAAGATGTTCGAGTGCAGGCGATCATCGTGAGCTTTTTATTATTCTTAGATTTGATGTTCATTTCTGTTTGAAGATTTTTGCTCTCAATTTGACGGTGAACCTCGTCGAAGCCTTATGGAGCCACAAATGTATTCGAGACGATTACGATGACATGGTTCGAGTCTTCACATCTATTTTTCAGCTCGATTTGTAGGTTTAAGATCTATTAATCATTTTGTGAGTTTATTAATTGTACTTATAAATGATATTTTAATGGATCAAATTACATTTTTAACGATTACGGAGACATAGCCAACTCAAGGCGAACTTTGTTATCATATTGGTGTTAAGTGTTTCGATTTTGTATTAGCATATTTATGATTTTAATGAAAATTATAATCATTATTTGAATGATTTTGATGAATAATCATACATAATTACGGGAAATTGTATTTGATCAGTTTGAATGTGCAATTGGAAACAAATGAATTAAAATCGATTTTGATTCAATTATTAAACACATTTAAAACTTTTGGATCAGCTTTTTTAATCAATTCCTATTCATTAAATCGAAAAATTATTATTTTTAAAGGATCCGTTTTGGTAAACTATTTATACATGGGGTCGAGTGTTAGTTCATGAATCAAGTTTGGTATCAAAGTTGGTTAATCAACACGTTTTTAATAGTATTGGTTGCATGTGGTTAAAAATTTGGTTTGACATATTTACTGTTATTATTGCATTTGTTCGATTTCTATGTGATATACAGACACATGTGAACTATGGGCAGGATGTCAAAACATGGGAAACTTTCTTACAGGGTGATGAAGGTATGGAGATGGATCCAATTTGTATTGGTATTTGACACAATGTTTTATAACCATGTTGTGTAGCCTTTATTTTTGGTGAAGTAACTATATTTTTAAACCCATGTCCTTGAAATAGGAAGCAAGTGAAAAGACCAATTTCCATGGTAAGATATGGAGAATGGAAAATGGACATTGTTTAGGAATTGGACAAGTTTTACACTCGATTATATTGGGTACTAATTGGTTGGTTAAGTTGATTTTATATTCCCAACGTTTTTAAAGTATTGTAGGAAGCAATCATTAAGTTGTTTAAAATCCAACAATATTTCAACCTTTGCTCAATAGGGTGTACAGTTCACAATTTTGAAGGAAGGTAAAACTATTCCAACATTTCTTGTCTATGAGAAAATGGCTATTTACATAATATATTGGTTTTGATATCCATGTTTGATTGGATAACCTTTGTGTGGCTTTTTTAAAAGGGAATATTCCTTGTTTTGGAATTGTTTTAGAACTCTTTGAAAACAAGAGGTTTCATCACTACCTCGTAATGAAGGAGGTTTATTATGGTGTAGCCTTCTATTCAAGTTGTTGAACCGAGAAGAGGATCAACCCTTGATTTGGTAAAATGGTTTCTTGGATATTTTTAATTGCATTGCTATGGTATTGATTAACATGCTTTATTAAACCTTTAAACACTATTTTGGGATTCCTTGTTGTGTTGATGAGAAAGGAGTTTTTAACCCTTGTGTTTGGAAGAAGGTTTTTGATATCTCATATGTTTCCATTATTGGATATGCATTTTGGAAACTAATTTAGTTGAATTAGGTGGAGATATATCACTCACATGGAGTGAAATAGGAGCCAACAATCATTTGGGAAGACTGGTAAAGAGGTTCTATTGAAAAATTATCTAAGTTGGTTCTTAGTTTGACAGGTACAAAGAAAGGAATTGGTAATCACTTTCGGGATATATAATGGTTTGATTTCCTATTATTTTCAGGATGTATATGACATCTATTTCATTCCCTTGAAGTTGTCCTTTCCATGTATGTTAATGCATTTGGTAAGACCCAAGCATGAGAAACATATATTTGCATATTATGCTTTAATTACTTAACCCACAAAATGTAAGGAAAATCATGAAACATATATATAAGTGGATTTGCAAATGTTTCCCATGTATAGGTCTTATAAATGTGCAAGATGCCAATATGATATATATATGACATCTTGCACGTTTATAAAACCCATACATGGGAAACATTTGCAAATCCATTTATACATATGTTGCATGCTTTTCCTTACATTTTTATGGGTTAAGTAATCAAAGCATAATTTGAAGTTTCCTAATGAGAAGAACTTCACGACAGGTTTATCATGCTTAGATTATCTTCTCATGTTTCGGGATTTGATAAACTTCAATTTTTAACTCCTAATTCACTTTTGAGTTTCTGATACATTTTGGTAAAGGATTTTAACTCATATTTTCAGCTTGGAGTTTTTATAACAATTTATGCAAGTGGTTTTGGGGCATGTTATAATGTGCCTATTTGATACTTACTTTTATAGTAATTACTTGTTTTGCAAGATGTATCGATTGCATCTATTTTTGTTATATGTACAAGTTAGAATATTTTTGATAAGACTTAGTTTTGGTCTATGCATTCGACGTTTATAGTGCATATTTATAAGACCCACATTTGGGCACATTATGTTTGCGCGTTGTATTGGTGGTTTGGTATCACCATTTTTAAATGTAACATTGGGCAGACAAATTTGTTTCTATCCTATTTTCCACATAGAATGTGGGGATAGATATTTTATTTTCACTAGTAGTTTCACATGGATTCAATTTGACTCTTGCCTCTTTGTATGGTATTGTGTAGTCTATTACATAACTGATCTATTTCAGTGATATTTTATAGTGATTTTCTAGTTTCACACTAGGTTAGTTAGACACTTGTTGAGAAGTGTTTTGTTGTCTATTTTAAACTAATCTAATTGGGTGATAATATGTGGATGAAGTGATTTGATAGTTTCATAGGGTTAGTTGGATAACTTGCTATATGGCATTGTGTTGTTTATTTTATATTGATATATTTTGGGTGAGATTGTGCATTTCTAGTTATTGGATGAATCAAAAGGATTTAGTTGGACACTTATTGAGAAGTGTTTTGTTGTCTATTATATACTAATCCATTTCTGGTGATGACATTGGATAACTTGTAATAATTTTTATCTTCGATATTGTTTTCTCCTGTATGTTTGTGTTGTGCAGAGAGATATTTTGGGTAGAGAAGAAGAATGGAAACCTTACAGAGGGGTGCCAAGTACCTTCATTTATTCAGTTTTCAGTTTGGGAATTAGACTTTTGGAGACCAAAAGCCTTCCTAATGGGGAGGAGTGATCCGAAGGTCATTTCGGGAAAAAGATGTTCCCAAAAATTTCCCTATACCTATTACTTACAAAAGATCTCGAGTAAGATTTTTGTCATATTTTTAACGGGTTAAAATGGATACCATATGCACAAGATACAACCCACACATGATTAACAAATAGATGATGCACATGTAACACAATAAGCACAATGAATAACCGATAAACTTATCGAAATCGACATGTGGCAAAGTGTGCAAGTAGAGCATGGAAAAATAATGGTTGCATTTTTATACTTCGGTCTTTGTGACAGACATGTGCAAAAAAAAGGGTTTCAATAGTGGGGTCTACTCTTATTTCGGAAGGAGACCCGACCGCCATATTACTATTGGTGGTATTCACTATCCCATTTGCATTATGCTATTTTGGTGCATTTTCCATTTGACATGTGGTAGGATTGAAGGAGGACAAGTGTCATTTTCTAGGTAAAGCCACACTTTACATTCTCTAATTACCACCTAGTAGGAACATGTCACCCCCAGAATGTTCTAAGTCAACGGATGCAACCAACTCGGCGAGGATGCTTTGATAAATTCACCAACTCACTCGAGTTATACGGCCGAGCCAAGAGGGCTCACCTGTCCCAACAACTAACCAAATTGAGCTCGTGGGGGATGTGACCTATAAATGACAAAACAACAGTAACGTGGCCGTAACCATGTTGGAATACAACCCACCATAGGCTATTTTAGGCCTATTTACATCCACATCCCGAATGTGGATAAATCCCATCCACAAGCACAAATTTGTGGGGATTCAAACCGCAAACCCTTTAGAAAAATGATGAGCTCCTTAACCAACACACCCGTGAGTTGCAAGTGAAGATAAGGGGTCGAATTGCTATTTAAGCGAGTCAGTAAAATGAGTGTGGAGATTTTCTAAGTGGGCTATTTGCACATTTCAACATTTTTAGCCCATTTAAAGGCATTTTCGTGGATTTTGACAAGTCTAGGAAGATGTTCATAATTTTGGGATGATCAATCTAAGCATTTTTAATTTTGAGATTTGATGTTCATTTCCTATTTGAAGAGTTTTTTTATCTCGATTTGATGGTGAACCTCGTCGAAAGCCTTGCAGAGCCACGAATGTATTCATAGATGATTGCACGACAAGGTTTATAGTCTTCACATCTATTTTTAGCTCGATTTGTAGGTTTAAGGTCTATTAATAATTTTGTGAGTTTATTATTTGTACTATCAAATGATATTTTAATGGACCGGATTACGTTTTTAGCTATCTTAGAGACGTAGCCAATTGGTGAACTTCGTTATCATCATTTGGTGTTGAGTGTTTCAATTTTGCATTAGTATTTTTCTGATTTTAATGCAGATTTTAATCAATATTTAAATTATTTTGATGCAATAATCACACTTTTACACATTTACGGAAACTGTATTTGATTAGTTTGAATGTTAAATTGGAAATGAATGAGTTAAGATCAGTTTTGATTCAGTTATTAAACACATTCAAAATGTTTGGATCAGATTTTTAATCAATTCATATTCATTAAATCCGAAAGATAATTATTTTTATAAGATTTGTTTTGGTAAACTATTTATGACGGGGGTCGGTGTTAGTTTATAGATTAGTCATAATGAGGTACATTTATCAATATGGTGTCTAATGCAACAATGAAAATTACATTAGAGATTAACATTAAAATTCTTGCTAGAAGGGTGGCTTGTGGAAACTTTAGATGATGAAGGGAGAGACACAAGACCACCCTTGAGGAACTGCTTTTCAATATAGAATGTGGTGGACAAGGTGAACATGTGAATTACTTTGCTTGCGAAGATGATATATAAATGTAGAGGGACTAGGAGAACCTTGGGATTGAGAAGAGTGATATTTGAAAGGAGAAGGATCCCATTTGCGTAAGTATTTAGAGTCTTAATGAGATAATTGCAAGCATGTACGTTCTAAAGTGATGTGTGTTACATGCACCCAAGGGAGTCCTAGAGAAATGTTGTAAATGGGATGATCAAGAACAACATAGCAAAGTGCATCAAAGGTTTTGTGACCAAGAGTGATGGGGATATGAATAGAACCTAAAACCTTGTGAGGGACATTATCGATGCATGAATGCTAAGATTAGAAGGATCTAAGGAGCTAATAAGAATACCTAATCCACATACAAAAGACATAGTACACACATTGAGGTTAGATGCTTTGTCAATAAGAACATGCTTAACTAAAGTTTTATGCACCATAACTTGAATATAGAGGGGAAGTCCATTGTTAAGAAGGGGTTACAAAGGAAAAGCCTCAAGGAGGGGAGAAAGATCCTTGTGAAGAAGAGCATCTACATACTCCCTAGATGCATTAGGGGGACCATTATCTTACGCAATATGTCATGAAATACATCCTTACATGTGGGGTGATGTTTGAGGTACTCAAAGAAGGAAATAAATGGAATACTAGAGGAGGCCATTGTTGTAAACAAATTAGAACTGAATGTTAGATGAAACCCTAAGGCCACTAGGGTTATGGCTACGATGTTTGATTAGAGGTCGGGTTCACCAAATGATTTCACTTTTTGTGAATTTCATATTTCATTCCCGATTTAAATGTGTTTCTAATTAACATACATAAAAAGGATGAAATAATGCAATAAGAGGCTATTATGATCTAATTAACTTCCAACATTAATTTCTAAAATCAGAATAACATTTTACAAAGTGACTATTGATTTAAGAACTATCAAAACAAAAAGGAGAGATTGCACTTAGTTGATTATGTGTGGATCTGGGAGATTTTGAGTGGTTTGAGTGTAGGAATAGGTTGATATGAGATTGAAAGTGCTTCTTTCTTTGGAACTATCATATTAAACCGCACCAAGTCAAAATGCATAAACTAGGTCCAAAACATCCGTATGATCTTGCACTTATATATGGTCTTAGAGCTTCTTGCATTCTAGCTTTGTAACTTTTCATGTGCTTCACCTACGTGGAAATGAATTTCATTGTGTCTCGTTATTCTTTGTTCTCCTTCGGAATAGCTCTATAACTCTGATCAAACCCTCATAGTGCAAGATGGAGTTCTTGTAAAATAAAGTTAAGTGGGTTGTGGGAACCCCGTGTACCACCGACGTCACCACTACTCCAAAGAGGGATCAAACCACATGTCATTCTCTTAGTATGTGATATCTACCATAATGTAATCAAAATTTGAAAAAATATACTTTGACAATACTTTGCTTGAGTTTCACACTTGCTCAAATACTTGGGAAGGGTCATTTTGCTTGCTTTTGAAGAGAAGATGGATACTTCTGGACATGGTATGAGAATTCAAACCTATAGAGAGTACTATCATAATGGATGTGCATGAATTATTTCATATTTTTGGGAGCTTGGAGTGCCTTTTGTGCTTTCTTTTACATGAGGAGCTCTTGAAAGTGTCAGGACCCTAAATGAGGTATGATTGACTTGCTTATATAGGCTTCCGATGGTTATTATGTCATGAAAGGCTGACCAAGAGGGAATATTAGTCCATATGAAGATGAAATTGAAATTTTAATGCACAATGTGTCAGTCCAAAACCATACGGTAGGGTCGAGTTGTAGATTTTGACAAATCGACAAAATCGATGTTTTCGACTCGAGAGGAAAAAGTTAATTTTGACTTCATAGAGTTGGGGATAGATGTTTCTAGGTATGTTTTGTGCCATAAAACCTAGAGGGATAAAATCCATGTGAAGATAAACAAGTAACTAGAGGGATATTAGAGTGTGCTAAGAAAGAGCACGAGAAGAATGTATTTGTGCATGCAAGTATGCGCAATGCCAAGATAAATAATATCAAATGATAGATTACCAAATTTGAGTATCTAAAATTGTATAAAACAAACAATCATATCATTATAATAAAATAATATAATTGAGTGAATCAACACAAAGAAGCAATCAAGGAATGAATCCAAATAAAAAAGTAGCGATAACAACATATGAAGTAACTATAGATATTAAAAACATAGGTAAGAAGAGAAGTTAACACCGCACAAAATACATGTGTTAGTAATGTCAACTAAAATAATAGTGATAAGCATTGTAGATAATCAAGCATGATGAGGAAGGTGTAAAATAATATGTAATGAAACAAAAACACCTGTATAGTGTTGGGGGATGCCCCCAAAAGAGTAATGTAAGGACCAAATTAGCTCCTATCATCGTGTATAAACTTGTGTGAGTCCTGCATCAAGCTCAATATACCTTGTGAATGCATGTATGTAAAGATTAAATATGCTATCTATCAAACCAACATGAAAAACAACATGTATACAATAACACACTAGCCAAGTAAACCATAAGTAAGTCATGATTTTGTATTTTTGCACATATTTTCATGATTTTGTATTATACGATTATGTCAATGTTTTTGAAGTGTTTTGAAAATAACTACGTACAAGAAAGGGAATGAAAGAAAAAATAGTATTCACCGAGAAGATCGTCATCTTTGGGATCAAAGTTAATGGGATCAATATGTGGAACAAGTGTCAAGCATTGCTCATGAACAATAGGTATATCTGTGGAATAATGAAGATGTGGTCATTTTCCAAAGGTGGCTATGTCAAGTTAATATGAATTTTTCACTATGGGTGTTCTTCCGAAAGAGTGGTGATAACACCATCAATGTTTAACATAGAAATGGTAGCAATGCAGGCCTTGTAATGATTATTGCTATGTCCAAATATGTAATGATAGTCACAAAAGGGGTGATTCAATTTCTGAAATAGTTTCTTAATAGATTGATGTCACACAAATGGTAAAGTAATTAACTCAATATCGAACAAGATAAATAATAACTCATGTGCGGTATTGAAATGTGAGGAAATAGTAATAGATCACACAATGGCCGAGAGGATAGAGTGTGTTAATAGCATTTCGTAAAGGTTATAAGCTAGGATGAGTAGATGTTTTAAGACAAGACAATGTAGCAGGAAAAAGGTGTCGGATGTAGAATATTTGAGATAATAATGTCTAGGGCTAGTAGAAACGAAAAATAATAGAACATGGACCCATATTCCTTAATGGGCTTGAGATTCAACTCATGCAATTTGTCATCAATAAGAGAAATAATATCGACATCATTATCTCGAGGAGTAGTCTTCAACATTGTTGTGTTGCATACACCGAGATAACAAATTAGGAGTATAAGATGAAGCATTATTATCAAACTAAGTAATAGTATCAAAAGTTATGAGTGATTTCAACGATGGCGGTGGAGAAATGATAGGATAAAAGTTTTGAATAAAATCACCAACCACATAGGTGGGTAAATTATCCACAAGTATAAGTTTCTCTTAGGAATGAAAATGGGTACTTGTGAAGCAAAGGTGCCAACCTTGCAATATTTGAAGGGTTAATGATAAAAAACCATGGTATAATCACATACAGATGTATGAACTTGAGACATCGATGTACTGTAGATGGGATAACTTGCATAAAATGAATCCAAGGATGAATCCAAAGGATATTATAATGGAGATCTATACCCATGATATGGAATGTAGTAGGCAACATCTTAGGACCAACGAAAAATCGAGAGTAATAGTACCCAATGTAGAGTGGGTGATGTTATCGAAACCTCTCATGGTATTGACAACCTTATCAATTATATGAAGATGGATGCCTATTTTGTGAAGCAAATACTTAAGATAAATGTTTTGGCCAAAGCCATTGTCAATTAAGACACATTACATGAGGAAACCTTGTATTTGTATAGTAATATCGGGGCGCACATGGGTCCTCACCAAGTGGTGGTGGTTTATCGACTGACCGAACGTGACGACCTTATCCATGGATTTGAATGTGTTTATAATAGATATAAAAGTGACATGATGAGTAATAACAAATAAGGTAGTAGATCCTAAAGTTTCATATAATATGCCCTTATAGATAAGTGCCTTTTGTAGTAATTCAAGAAGATAGATCTTAACATGTGTATGATTTAATTTTTTTAATATATCAAATCCTTTGGAAGGAACACCAGGTTTAGCAATAGGAGCTATAGGTGGTGGAGGAAAGGATGGATTTCACCCAACAAGTTGCTTAGTTCAAGCGAGTTGTGTAACATTAACATCAATATACATGGAAGAAGTAGCAAAAAACAAGGTGGATTTTTTCATTTATGAGGAATATATTCAGCTTATATATCCATGTATGTAGGGGCCTCATCAACCATAAAATAAGTAAAACCATTGTAGATACCCCCTCTACCAATCGAGATATGGGTATAGACTTGGGGAGTGGGATAACAACCCATACTAGAATGATGAAGTGACCCCTTAGGTTTGAAATGTCGATCATAGAAGATTGAAGGAAGAGGCATGATGATGTAAAATATTTTAAGATCGAAATGAGAAACCCTAGGCCACTAAGGTTTTAAAAATAAATTTGATTCAAGAGTCAATTTCAAATTTTTTTAACACCCTAATTAAATTCTAGAGGTGTTATGGATATGCATAACAAAATAAAAAGGATGAACAATTTTGCAACATGTAAACTATTATGATCTAATTAACTTCCCCCATTAATCAATCATAATCAGAATAATGCATTCATACATGGAATAAATGATAAACAATAGCTATTTGCTCAAATACACAAGGGGAGAGAGAATCTTAGTTGTAAAGGGAAAAAATGAACATGATCTAAATGTGTAGGATAGTGGAACCGACAAATTAGAAACTGCAAGTGTTTTGATGAAAGTTATGGAGTTACAAAATGAACAAGGGTAGGACCATACAATTATTATATGGTATTGATCTAATCTACACGGTTCTAACCTAATATGTACAGTCCTAACCTAGATATGTATGAATTTGGACCCTTTGTGATCTAGATATGAAACTTCTTATGTGCTTCACTTGTCTAGAAATGAACTTCGTTACATGTCTCTCTTTCTCGCATAACTTTGGGATGACCTGGAATCACTTACAATAAATTGGGAAAAAAACCTTCATTAAAAAATTAGCAAACAAAAATGAAAAAACTTGTGTGTGTGGTTGAGGTTGGACTACCCTTGGGTTATATCTATTGATTGTAATTACATGGCTAAGTGCCCTAAGTCTATAAATGACTATATAAGCATAAAACTAGGGTTTAGAAGTAAGAGATTAATAAGAATTAGAAAGAACTTGCAAAATTTGGTGAGAGAGAGAATTCTTGGTGATGAAGCAAAAGCTTGAGGAAAGAAAGTATTGTACATCTGAGAGGTGTGGAAGATTGTAAATCTTCATTGTATATCTTGTCAAAGCTTTGGATAATAGATTGGCTTGTTTCTTGGTGGATGTAGCCCACATTGGGTGAACCACGTTAAATCTAGTGTTGATTTATATCTCTTGTTTTGTATATTTCTTCTGGTAGAATATCCACTTTTATTTGCATGTATGCTTAGATCGATATATATATTATGTCTGACAACCGGTGTGCTAACCCCAACAACTAGTATCATAGATTTGTTTGAGGTTTTGTGTGTTGACATATTTTACTCACAGAGGGTTTTCTGATTGAGTGGGAGCTACAATAATGGTAGAAGAAAACAAATACAAGGTAGAGAAATTTGACGACCGAAATTATCAATTATGGAAGATGCAGATTGAGGATTATCTGTATCAAAGAGATTTGTATTTACCGTTGGATGAGAAGTCTAGACCTACGAAGATGACTGATGAAGAATGGAAGATTCTTGACAAAAGGCTTTGGGATCTATAAGATTGAGCATGGCAGCATCTGTGGCTTCCAATATTACAGAAGCGACTTCTACGGTAGGGTTAATGAAATCTCTTGCTAATTTATATGAAAAACCTAGTGCTTCAAATAAAGTTTATTTGATGAAGAAACTATTTAGTTCTAAGATGCATGAAGGTGGATCTACATCTAGTCATTTGAATGATTTTGATCTATTGTAAATCCAGTTAAAATCGGTTGAAATACCATTTGATGATGAAGTAAAAGCACTTTTATTCTTATGTTCTTTGCATGATAGTTGGGATAACTTGGTAATGGCTGTTAGTAATACAACATCTGCTAATAATATTTTGAAGTTTGATGATGTGGTTAGTATAATCTTGAATGAAGAAATTCGCAGGAAGAGTACAGAGGAATCATCATCTGGAAATGCTTTGAATGTAGAAAGCGAGGGGGCGAGGCGAGAAGGAGAGATCGAGAGTAAGAGTAATGGGAAATCAAAGTCAAGGGATAGCAGATCTAAATCCAGAAGTAAGGGAATTACTTGTTGGAAATGTGGAAAGAAAGGACATGCAAAGAAAGATTGTTGGTCAAAGGATAAAGAGAACCAACAACCAAAAAAAGGTAAAGAAGTAAATCTTGCTACATCAGAGGTAATGCAAGATGCTCTTATTCTTTCTTTAGATAATAGAATTGAATCATGGGTTTTAGATTCAGGAGCTTCTTTCCATGCAACCCCTAATAAGGGTTATTTCGAAATTATGTCCAGGGAAATTTTGGGCATGTTTATTTGGGTGATGATGAACCTTGCGTATTATTGTAAAGGGAAGTTCATCTAAAATTGTAGAATGGAAATACATGGGTATTAAAAGATGTGAGGCATGTGCCAAGCCTCAGGAGGAATCTTATTTTTGCAGGGCAACTAGGTGAATCTGGTTGATGGGTTACTTTAACAGGAGACTCTTGGAAAGTCACCAAGGGTGCTTTTGTTGTGGAAAGAGGTAAGAAGGTAGGAACATTATATTTATCTACTTGTATTATTGATTCCTTTTGCATTATCTACTTCAGATTCGATGCATGCATGTGGCATAACCGGTTGGGCCATATGAGTCAAAAAGGAATGCAGATCTTAAAGGCTAAGGGTAAGTTATCAGATTTGAAAGATTTAGATCTTGATTTCTATGAGCATTGTATCTTTGGAAAGAAAAAGAGAGTGAGATTTCTCAAAGTTGGGGCAACTAAGAAGGAGCAAAAATTGGAGCTTGTACACTCAGATGTGTGGGGACCAGCTCAGGTAGCTTCTCATGGAGGATCCCAGTATTATGTTACTTTCATTGATGATGCTACAAGAAAGGTATGGGTTTATTGTATTAAACGTAAATTTGATGTTTTTGAGACTTTTAAAAGATGGAAAGCCCTTGTTGAGAATGAATCAAATTCTAAGTTAAAGTGCCTTAGATCTGACAATGGTGGTGAATATTGTAGCAAATTTCAATGATTATTGTTCGAGTGAATGGATACGTAGAGAAAGAACAGTTCCAAGAACACCACATGAGAATGGTGTTGCGAGAAAGAATGAATAGGACAATCATGGAACATCTTTAGAAGTATGAGGATACATTACGGATTGCCCTTACGATTTTGGGCGAGAAGCGATTGATATCTGACATGGTTTATTTGATTAACCATGGGCCTTCAAGTTCACTAGATGGAGGAATACCAGAGGAAGCTTGGACCGGAAAAGAGGTAGATCTTTCTTTTCTTAAAGTTTTTGTTCAAAAGCTTTTGTGCATGTTGATAAGGAAAATAGAAAAAAGTTGGATGCAAAATCCAAGAGATGCACTTTCATTGGTTATGGATCTGGTGATTTTGGTTTCCGTTTTGGGATTTAGAGAATTCTAAAATTATTAGGAGTCGTGATGTTGAATGGAATGAAAAGAGAATGTACATGGATCAAATTTTGGTACCCAAAGATGAACCGGTTGAGAAGTTTGTGAATGAAAATGAACTCTCGGATTTAAAAGAATTACTGACAGGGTTACACAATAACCGGTGTTGTTGGTTGACCCACTGACGACGACATCGGTCGGAGACAAAATGGTATCGGTTACAGAAGATCCAAACCGGCATCGGTTAGCAGAACCGACGTTGGTTAGAGGTGATCGGCGGTGGTCACTGTCAGATTTGGATAGGAATGTCCAGGAGGTCCAGATTGAGCCTCGGTACCCCAAACTCCTGTGAGAAGGTCACAAAGGGTAAGTAAACCTCCAAAAAGATTTACACCTTCTCTATTTTATTTATTATTGATTGATAATGGTGAACCAAGAGAGCTTTGAAGAAGCAATGCAAGATAAGACCCACATCTAGTGGGAGCATGACATGGATGAGGAGATGGACTCCTTGGAACAGAACCAAACTTGGGATTTGGTTAAGTTGTCAGCAGTAGGTAAGAGAACATTGCAAAACAAGTGGGTTTACAGGATCAAGGAAGAAGAGGGTGGACATAAAATATATAAGGCAAGACTTGTAGTAAAGGGATTTACACAGAAAACAGGTATTGACTTTGGTGAAATATTTTCTCCTGTTGTTAAGATGACTTCTATTCATACTGTATTGAGTTAGTTAGTTTAGAAGATTTACATTTAGAGCAACTAGATGTGAAGATGACTTTCCTTCATGGTGATTTGGATGAAGAGATTTATATGCAGCAGCCACTTGGGTATGAAGTCAAGGGTAAGGAGAAATTAGTGTGCAGGTTGAAAAAGAGTCTATATGGGCTCAAACAAGCTCCAAGGCAATGGTACATGAGGTTTGATAGTTTTATGCATGAGCATGGTTACTTGAGATGTGAATCTGACCATTGTGTTTATTTCAAGAAGCTTGAAAATGGGAGCTATATTATTTTGTTATTGTATGTGGATGATATGCTTATTGCAGGATCTAGTATGCATGACATTGGTGAGCTTAAGAAAGCTAGCTCACACATTTGCTATGAAGGATTTAGGAGCTGCAAAAAAGAATCCTTGGCATGTAAATACATAGAGATAAGGAAAAACAAGAAATTGTATTTGTCTCAGGAGGATTATATCTACAAGGTGTTAGAAAGGTTCAACATGCAAAATGCTAAAACTTGTTAGTACACCTATGGTTGGACACTTCAAATTGAGAAAAGATCAGTGTCCATCATCACATGAGGAGGTCAAATACATGACACGAGTGCCATATGCTTCAGCAATTGGGAGTCTCATGTATGTTATGGTTTGTACCAGAACCGACACATTACACAGGCAGTGGGAGTTGTGAGTAGATATATGGCCAATCCAGGTAAAGAGCATTGGAAAGTAGTCCAATGGATACTCAGGTATTTGAAAGGGACATCTAGCATGCAGTTATGCTATGGAGGTTCAGATATTTCATTATGTGGCTATGTTGATTTAGATATGGTGGAGATCTGGATGGTAGAAGGAGCACTACTTGGATATATTTTCATAGTAGGTGGAATGATAGTTAGTTGGATTTCAAGATTGCAGAAGGTTGTGGCTTTGTCTACTATAGAGGTAGAGTATGTTGCAGCTACGAGAGGCTAGCAAGGAGATGATATGGATGAGTAGGTTCATGGAAGAGTTGGGAAAAGAGAAAGATGATTGTAAATTGTTTAGTGATAGTCAGTGTAATTCATTTGGCAAAGAACTCAACGTTTCATTCGAGAATGAAACACATTCAATTGAGGTATCACTTCATATACGGTATTGGAGGATGGACAATTGAATATGGAAAAGATTCATACGAGCAAGAACCACTGCGGATATGCTAATGAAGCCATTAGCAAAGGAGAAGTTGGAGCTACACTCCACTTCATTGGTCTTCGAGTTTGAGACTTGAAGAGGAAGAAACAAAGCTAAGGAAGGATCCAAGAATGATGTTGTACATGTATGGTGCAGTAATTAATCTCCAAGTGGGAGATTGTTGAGTTGTGGAGCTCAATTACTTCATTTAGCATGCAATGGAAACTTGCTAAAAAATACAATAACCATCATCGGTTAGGGGAACCGGCATCGGTCACCCAGGATCGGCATATCGGTCGGAGAGGAGGAGGAAGGACATTAGTTAGGGCTAACCGACATTGGTTACCTGTGCGAGGATGTTTTAATTAACTCTCGGGAATTAGATCTATTTTTAGCATTAAAGTATATCTATTGATTGTAATTGCATGGCTAAGTGCCCTAAGTCTATAAATGACTATATAAGCATAAAGCTAGGGTTTAGAAGTAAGAGATTAACAAGAATTAGAAAGAACTTGCAAAAGTTGGTGAGAGAGAATTCTTGGTGATGAAGCAAAAGCTTGAAAGAAAGTAATACATCTGAGAGGTGTGGAAGATTGTAAATCTTCATTGTATATCATCAAAGCTTTGGAGAGGTGTGGAAGATTGTAAATCTTCATTTTGTATATCTTATCAATATCCATTTGGATAATAGATTGATTGTTTCTTGGTGGTGCGTAGCCCACCTTTGGGTGAACCTTTGCATGGTTGGAAATGGAGGAAGCTAGTGTTGAGCTTATATAGACTTCCGCAGTGAAATATTTTAATAAGGTCGACCTTAGGAGGATGAAATGACCCAAGGAAGATATTTGAATCGAAAGCAATGTCAACGAATATGAAGGGGCGAGATAATACATGTTGGTTAAGACCGAACCCACATCTTGACCCTTCCCTACATTTTCGAATTGGAGAGATGGAAAGATAAATAGAACGTTATGTTGTGAAGAACAAAGCTTGAATACCACTTTGATAAGATAATATTCTTAGAATTAATGATAGTGTAAAGTGTAAAAATAAGCAAGTTACAAAAGAGCTAGAAATGAGGTGGTTGGGTTCTGAATGTGAGCATTTGTCTTAGCATGGGAGCAACGAGTTAACCATAAACCCAACTTGCGCTCAAGACTAGGGCTAACGTCTAAAAAAATTCTCCTTTCCAATACCGCAGGAGGAAGAATGGTCCAAGTAAATCTTATGATCCTAGAAAAATTGAAAATTCTGTCTAATTTGTTGCTATATGACCAAACCAAGCTATTTATATTTTTCTAAGTTCAGTAATTTGATCGGTCCATATTGTTTTATGTTTTGTTTCTTTTGATTACGATATTTGTAGTTGTTTTGATTATGATATTTGTGTCCTTGAACTTGGAAAGGAACCAGAAAATATTGTGCACGGATCTTCTAAGCAAGGCAGTTCAATTATAATTAACTTCTTAAACACAGCCTAAATAAGTATGTCGTTAAAACCAGTGAAGTTTTTGCTAAATAAATTTGTTCGCGGTAAAATAAAAACAGCTCCACTGTAAAAAATGAAGAGAGTATCATATGGTAATGCAGTCGTTAAGCGTGCTTCTTGCCATTCTCATGCTGCTCTGAAACGTCTGAATCTCATCCTGCTCAAAACGCTTAAAATTGAGCCCATTCCTAAAATATGCTCACAAATGGACCACCCATTTTCTGCACTTGTAAGGGATTTCGAAGCTTCTTCTTCATTATTGGAAAATTCTAGTTAAATCTATATATCATGGATGTTTCTGCCTTTGTTTTTCTCTGTTTGGGTAAACTTTTATTGCAATGAGGGCAGGTAGCCAGACGCTCCGATTGCTTTTTGCTGTAACAGCCATGGGAGGTCCTGAGGTTTTTAAGAGTTCTGATTTAACATGTTATCAGACCCAGACTAGGAGTCCTAAGAGAACAGTCCGCCTTGGGAAGCCTGTAGTTCTGTGAGAGCAGCCTAGTGAGGTCTTAGATTCGAATCCTAGCTGGAAATTTACATTTCTGTTCCTAAGGCTTGTGGTCTGGAATTGAATCCATGGAGCAACAAGGAATCAAACTAAAATGCCTGCCGAAGTCTGGTTTTGAATCCATGGACCAGTTTGGATTCAACCGGAAATGTGCCCCAGGCTTCTATTCTAGCTTTAAATGAAATTGTCACTGGTTGTTTGGTTTTGAATTCATGGACCAGTTATAAATGTGTCTAAGATTCCCAGTTAAGCTTTGAATTAAATGTGCCTGAAACTTTAGGCTCCTAGTTTAACTTTAAATGAAATGTGCCTGATGCTCGTAGTTCGGTTTTGAATCCACAGACCAACAAGAATTAGAACCTTAATTGTGTTTAAGATTCCAAGTTAAGCTTTGAATTAAATGTGCCTAAAACTCTAGACTCTTAATGTAGCTTTAAATTAAATGTGCATGATGCTGGTAGTCTGGTTTTGAATCCATGGACCAGCTAGAATTAGGATCATAAACATGTTTTAGATTCCTAGTTAAGCTTTGAATTAAATGTGCTATAAAATTTTAGGCTCCTAGTCTAGCTTTAAATGAGATGTGGCTTATACTTCTAATCTGGTTTTGCATTCGGTGACTAGCTAGAATTGAAACCTTAAATGTGTCTAAGAATCCTAGTCAAGCTGTGGATTAAATTCGCCTGAAACTTCAGGCTCCTAGTCTAGCTTTAAATGAAATGTGCCTGATCCTCCTACTCTGGTTTTGAATCGACAGATCAGCTAGAATGAGAACCTTAAATGTGTCTAAGATTTCTAGTTAAGCTTTGAATTAAACGTGCTTGAGATTTCTAGCTTGTCTTGGAATCCATGGACCAGCTAGGACACAAACCTGAAATGTTCTGAAATGTACCTGAGGCTCCTCATGTGGCTTTGAATCCATGGAATAGCTAGGAGTCCAGCCTGAAACGTCCCTCAGGTTGCTAAGCTTGCTTTGAATCTGTGGACCAGTAAGGACGCAAACTTCGAACCTTCTTTTGTTGCAGGGCTGCTCTACCACTGAATTACAGGGTCTCCTAGTTTGGCACTGATTCGATAGATCAGGTGGATTGCTTCCACGAACCAATTAAGTGGAATTCTAAATGAATTTACATATAATCAATTGTTTTGCCTTTGATTTTGGTTGCTTGTGTCAAGTTTTTGCTTACAATAACAGTAACACCCACATTAAGTGAAATTTGCATTAATAACAAGGAATGTTTTGTGCAGATTCAAATGCGATCTGCAGAAGGAGCAGATGGAGAGTGCGAAGTTTTGTCCGGACAGATCAAGGAAGACCTCAAAGATTTAGACCTGCAACTTACTTTGTAATATTTCCACTTACTGTTTTTTCTTGCAAATAATATATGTCCTAATTTATGGTGCTTATTAGAATGTTAACTCTAATGTCAATTGCCAGGCAACCATTACCGCACTTATCATTGCTGAAGCTCACTCTTCTGATTATCGCAGTAAGTTCAAAATTCGCTCCTCAACATTTCCTTTCAGTTACTCGAAAATGCAATTAATGTTATAGATGCAATTTCCACAAAATCAATTTCCATTTAGAAGCGTGTTAGATCTTCTGACTAACAATTTTTGTTTTGTTTTTGAGTTATCAGTACCAGAATGAGTTACCATTTTAGGGAGTCAGAGCAACTGGAACCTGTGAGAAGTACTCTTTTTGGGTAGTCCTGTGGCCTGGGTTTACTGGACATGGGAACCTTTATCATTTTTGGGGAGTCAAGAAAGAGATACCATTTTTGGGCGTAACTGGAACCTGTGACAGGCAGAGCCAGGCCATACCTGGACCTATGTAATATTTTTGGGAGTCAGGCCGCAACTGAAACTATGTGGCCTCTGGTAAACTCCCTAAGGTATACAGCTAAACCACAATCCCTAGGCTAAGTAGGAGCACTAATTACAGACATGTTTGCTGATATATTGTAAGTAAAAGCAGAGTACTAATGTAGCATGTTAATTCCTTGATCAAGACTCGAATGAGATATATCTGGAGCAATTTTGTTACCTAGCACGTCACTGTTGTATATTAGATTTCCTTTTCTCAAAGTTTTTGTCTTAATTCTAAGACTATTAGGTAAGCTAATCTCATTTCAGCAAAACAAGAACGTCATTCCATACAAATAGGAAACAAGAAACTCTGATGAACCTTGAAGCAAATCAAAGCATTTCTTAAGCTATTTTCTATACAGGGACAAGAAATTTTTCCTCCTGACAAAATTACTATAAATAAATAATATATTTCCTTATTTCAACTTAGAAATAATTAGGTACAATACAAAAACAACAAATTCTTTCACTTCACAAATTCTTTTGATGTGGGTTGCAAACTCTGACTGCATTGGACATTAACAACCATATCCTCTGCACTGGCGATTGAGTGCAGAGGGCATCGTTATCGCCTTTCTTTCTCTCATAAGTAGTTATTAAAAGGGACGACAGAGCACCCAGCCACTCATTGCGTGCTACATGGCATTCTCGTATTCCACATTTTTATGAAGCTTGTACCATCATCTTCGCTGAATGCTTTAGCAAAACATAAATACTTATTCCAACGACTTCTGCCACTTTGTGCAGTCTAACGGCTGAGCAGGCCCAGACAATTCCATGGTTAATTGACCCTAGATCAAATCCCCTAATTGGCATGTCTATTTCTTGCGAGTCTAAAATCTTCGCTTGAGAGAGGGTATCATATGTCAAGATAAATTGTAAATGTCTTACCGAGTATCTCGTGTGGTGTTTTGGTGTGGATTTACATTGACAAGTTAATTGAACCGAGAACGTACGGAAGAAAGTGTTAACTTTAATGGCCATTTAAGAGCGACGATAATTTTCCACTATTGCTTTTCAAAAATCTACAAAAGTTATTTTTGATTAACTAAAATGTGGAAGAATGGTAGTTAATCTAAACTAGGAACAACAATAAATAACAATAAATAAATGCAATAAATAAATATAGAAAGTGACCCAAGCAACTAAGTGAATGAAAATGTGAAACCCTAATTAATAAGTAGGGTTAAAAGAGCTTAGCTGATTCGATGACTGTTCGGGTCTGTGTCACAGGATGAACTGGATAAACAAAATGTAAATGCGACCACACATGAACTCCATAAGACACATATTTGAGTTGTTTGGATGGATTGGTGCGCTTGGGAGAGGATCAGGGCGTCTGTGGGTGCCCTAGTTTGCGTTCTAGGTGCCCTGGTCTGTGCAAGAGGTCCAGAAACCAGATCTGCAAATCGGATGATGATGCGAAACCCTTGTTGTCTGTTGCATGTAACTCGTTGCTCTGTGCCGAATGTCGCCAATGATCAGTGATGAAGAATAAACTGCAAGACCCCAAAACAAGCATCAAACCCTAAAAAAGAAAAATGCAAATGAAGGGGTTGGATTGTCCTCAACGGCAATAATGGTGGACTTACTGAGTGTTGAACTACATCTTAGACCCGATGTACTTCTATGTGTGTGTCTGCAATCATGCCCTAGGTTGCTCTTGTGTCAATCGCACTTTGTGAAAGTAACGAGCAATAATAACTATGTGTAGAAAATGTAATAGAATGGTGGATGGAATAGAATAAACTTCCCTCCTATGTAGTGTGATGCAGATGAACCAACCTTGTGCCTTGTGATGGAGCTAGATGGATGCAACCTTAGATGATGATAGTAGTGACTAGTGCTTGGTCCCTCATTATGGTCTCATAACTTTATATTTATATGGTTTTCTTGTTCTAATTTTGTAATTAACACCGAAAAGACCGACCACCAAAAATATAGAAAGCTCAAATGGCTAGAAAGTTCCCAAAAGGTGATCGGAAAGTGGAAAAAGGATCGGGTGCCCGATTGGGACTATGGCCTGTGGGCGCCTAGTAAAGGCTAAAACGCAGAAAATGACAAAAACAAAGCTGGGCAAGTATGTCTTTGAAGGTCGGCAAGCGATGACATAAAGCAAAGTAAAATTGCCAAAAGATGGGGGTTAATTAGTACTTTCTTGATCAAAACCATATGAATAGTAGTATGAGATCGAGACTAAATAATGTCTAAATTGCGTGATTTTGTGTCTACAATTTTATACTAATAATACACACACACACACACATATAAACGACAATTTTATGTTTATTTAATTATTTTTAATATATATATCTATATATATTAATATAGTTTACATATAAATTTATATAAAAAATGATGGTTATATATGTTAAATATGCAAGTTGTATGGGAGGGTTATTTAAATTATTTGGAAGTATTTTAGAGTTAAAATCATGCAAACTATCTAAAAGGTTGTTAAATTTAACTTCATCAAGATGGATGGCCGATTAGGCGATTACAAGACTTTGTTGGAATTATTTTATGGACTAATGTTTAGTCGTGAAATGGTTTTGTCGAGTGTCTTGAGGTTGTCATGTTTGTTGGTCGTATACACTTGTAAGGTAAGGTAGAACCCAAAAAGAAGCATATGGAAGTTTATGCACTAAGCAATAAAGGACATGACCCCACCACTAATATTTAGAGATTAACGAGAGACATAAACGATGATGATTTTTTGGCCATTAATGTGTGGCCTTATCACAGTTGTCCTCATGGCACTTTACATGTAGTAGTTTTTGAAGTGAGGGTGTGAGTTGACATGAGTGGAAGCCATCGGGATGGCATCACGTCTACTTAGCTAGCTCATCTCGAGTTTTCCCATGCACAACCATAGACAAGCTCTCTACACACATGATCCTTATTTGTTGATAATGCTTGACCCTTCAAACTCATGTACAAGTGTAATTTTGAAGGATGGAGAAATTGAAAGAGTCTATTCACATAAAAACAAGCTCTCAAGCAATGACAACTATTTTTTCATCGACTTGAACATGAAGGAAGAGAAAGTCTTTATTTGAGGTGTTAAACCCTTAGGTGGGGGTGTCTACCTATATCCAATTGAGACTACGACTCCGATAGAGTCATGGTATATGGATTTGATATGTATGAGTCCACTCCCATGGCCCTTTCCCTTGCTCATGGGCATCGCTTCAAGTCTCATGTGCCCATTGGTTATTTCACTTACAAAGAACTACGATACGGGTGACCTTCTGCCCACATTGACCCCAAATAAGTCATGTTGTCTCCTTTAAATTTAACGTATGGGGTAAGCGTTACTGATGGTCATGATAATTAAAAATATGCAACAACACTTTCAACTTGCTTGCTTTGCGATCCATTGAAACCATTTTATTGTCCTTATATAGAGCTGATTGTCGACCTCGGACCATGGAATATATTATTGTAATTATCCTACATGTGGAAAGCATTGTTTTAACTATGCCCAATATGTGAGAATGAGGACATCACAAGCACTTAAAATACTTACAACCATAGATGCATCACACAATGGATATTTTTGATATGTAACTTTGTAATGTAACATTTATGTACTTTTTTGACAACATTGGATGTTTTTGGTTGAGAGGACATCAAAATAAAATTATGATGATGCAACAATGGTATTTCAATTAAATTGACCATGTCCCCTACCTCTATTTGTGGGATCCCTTTTGAATCCGATCGCATGTGTGTACCTTGGAATGTGTCTTGGGCGTTTCCTTGGTGATATAATGTAAGGAGAATATTCTCAAGCCTTACGCCAATGAATTTATTAGTTCCTATTGTTGAATGCCTTGAAAATTTGTCACTTCCTTCGTTGATTCAAAATAATTGTGTGAGCACTCGAACATGAGTCTCATATCTGTTGTGGCCTTGTGTAGCCCAAGAAGTCGAAAAAACATTCCTCTTATCAAAATTCTAGGCTAAACAATTAAGACAATGTAGCATCAATATTGATCAAGCCATTTTTAGCCTATGATTTGATTGATTTCTAATCATTTGGTTTGTTGACACATACATTAATTTATTATCAATATACTTCTTTTGATTTGATGTATTTGTGACTTAATATCCTATTTATATGTTTACATGTTAATGTATTTTCTTGAGGTTTATGTGCGTACGTGGTCTTCGATAGATGGTGGAGGGATTTGATCTATTGGGGGCTTTCAATTACGTTGACCATCTCCCCGCCTTCGTCTATTGGATCCCTTTTGACTCCACTCATATTATGCGCACATCGTTCCATGTGTGAGAGGCTTCATTATAAATATAATGTAGGCGCGAATTCCTAAATATTGCATGATATCGAATACATTGGTTGAGTGTTGGCATGTAAAATGTCTAGGCATTTTACTTGACAACCCCAACGAAAATTTTTGCTCTCAAGAAAGTTGGTCATTTTCTCATGAGGCTTGACCTAGACCACAACCAATGGAAAATTTTCAAAGTATCTTTGTATGATGGTATATTTAGAGTAAACATGAATCTGTGAAGTCTTGGCCCTATTGAAGTATCACTTTGCACGAAAGGTTTCTTAGTAGTCAAAAAGAGATTTTTGCACCTCTCAAGAAAGTTGGTCAAATTTGTCTCTTTGCAAGCATCAACTTGTGTGAAAGGTTTCGGGAATCTCATGAGGCTTCAAGAACCTAGACCACAACCAATGGAAAATTTTCAAAGTATACTTGTATGATGGTATATTTAGAGTAAGATTTTGAAGCATTGGGAATGGAAACCTTTCATGAACTGTGAAGTCTTGGCCCTATTGAAGTATCACTTTGCGAAGATAATGGTGGATCCGGAAGCCTCTTAGTAGTCAAAAGAGGGCTTATGGAGTTCCTCACGTGGTCCCAACATTAGTTTTGGTCTTGGTCATTGCAATTTTCTCAGTATCAAAAGCGCATGTTGCCTTGTTATAGCTACTTGGGCCATTTTGGATTTTCTTATCAATACTCAAAATGAAAGTATTTTCACTCTTGAAAATAGTGACAATGGATTGGTGACCAGAGGATCATTTTTGAAAGTTCCATAAACATCCATAAATGGTGTCGAGTGTAGAAGATCATTGCGAGAGCTTTCTCGATTTGTTTGAACATCGAAAATGAGTCGCATGTGCAAATGGTGTTTGGTCAAAGATTGGTCAACAACTAGTCAACGTTGGTCAACAGAAAAATTACTGATTTTAAAATCATTTGAAGTCAACACCATTGCGTAGAGCTTGCCAACACCTTTCGGACGCATTTTGAACGGACCAAATCCGAGTCCATATGCAAAAGTTATGACCGGTCAAAGTTTGGTTAATTGGCGGTCAACGAGCAGAGGACACGCCAAGTGGACGAATAATATGGTGACACGTGGCACACCAGTAGAGCTGCACGTAAATTTGGGCACATGGAATTTGGGTTTATGCATTACCCACATAAAAAAGGTTTAAAATCTTTTTTTTTTTTTTTTAAAAGAAATTAATTTAAAAAAGGCTTATTAAAGCCTAAAACATTATCCTTCCCACCAAATGTGGGATATTACCCACTTTTAATATGCATCCACATTCACGTGGAAGTTGGAGGATTATGTGGGATATAACCCACTTCACCGTCAACATGGGGATTTAATCCCATTTCATATGCAAAACGGCCAATATGGGTATTTGATCCCATTTATTTTGCTACGGGTAAGGCTTAGGTTTAAAATAGCCTAAGGATAATTTGTAAATGCATATTTTAAGGGCCCTATTTTTTGTATAAATAGGGAACCCATTCTATTGTAATACACACACAACCTAAAGCTTATTATTTGTTAAGCTTATTGGGGACACACACAAACTTGGAGACAAGCTCATTCCTAGAGTCGCTGGAGGTGAAGTCAAGCCAAGAGGAGAATGAGAAATTGTTGTGTGAAGACCTAAATTATTTAGGCATTATTATTTTGATTATTATTGACCTATTATTTGTTAGGCAATAATAAATTAAATATTTGTGGCTAGGAGTTATTCAAACTACCTAGTCGGCCCATAGCGCCACACCAATTACTTGCAAATCCTGGATTGTCGACCGGAGTGCTAGCGTCGCATTGATAGCATCGGGAAGGCCGATCGAAGCCGAAGGAGATTGTACGCCAGGAAGGTGGAAGTCGGGTGCTATTTTTCACCCTTGTCGTCCGAAGTCTGGTGTATTGATAGCAAGTAAAATAGTTTCCATTAGGTTTTCTTGTGAAAGTACTATTGTAACTTACAAGTTTTGACTAGTGGAACAGTTCAACCACGAACCCGAGACGTAGGCAATTGCCGAACTCCGTAATCAATCTGTGTGCAATTGTCATTATTGTCTTGCATTATTTTAAATTGATTACTTAAAAGGAGTAAATTATTGGCAAATAATTAAAGCCTATAAGGGTCCGAGATCAGGTAGTAATAATCTGATTATTTTCGGATCATGTTTGGTATCAGAGCTGGTTTAGCTCCATATTTGTTTTTCAGTAAATCTGATTAACAAAGTGATTGCTTCAAGATTAGTGCAGTTGGTTCAATTTGTGTGAACAGGGTACAAGTGCACTATGGGCAAGATGTCTAAACAGGCAAAGCTCGATGAGATTGAAGCGTATAATCACCAGATCCAGGAAGAGAATTCTCTCCTGCGATCAATGTATTCCTCCTTGGAAGAGGAGTATGCTCGTTTGAAATTGGAACTGCAAACCAAGGATGAGCTCTTGGCAAGGTTGCAATGTGGTGATCAGAGGAAGGAAAAACCCTCTACTTCAGATGCAGAGGCCACGACAGATGATTGCACCGTAAGTAAGTTGTTCACCACTGGAATCTTCTTCTTCCTCCCATTCGGTTTTGGATTCAAGTAATGAAGTCTTTGGTTTGTTTGAAAAGCATACTAGAGGCATTAGATCCAAGTTACTAGATAAAATGGGATTTGATGGAAGAGGCCTTGGTAAAAATGGCCAAGGCATTGCTAACCCAATACAGTTGAGGATCGTCCTCATTTTACAGGTTTGGGTTATCCTAGTGTGGGAATGGAAATTGGAGAATGCTCCAAGAACACTAACGGGAGACAAGCTTCCGAAAGCAAAGTGAATACCCCACTAGTCCTGCAAGAAGATTATGAGCAGGAAAGTTGTGCTTCGTCGTCACAAGCAGATGTGGTAAGAGAAATCAGCGAAGAGGTAATGAGATTCCACCTCCAGTTTCTTACCATAATCATAAGCACAATAAAAATTTTGATCCACTTTTTCAGCTTAAGAAGTATGGTTATGATTTTCAGAAGATGTGGAATTCCTTTCCATGTACTTTTTGTGGATTGCATAATCATTCAGTGGCCAAATCTTTGGAAGAGAAGGACACTGATGAAGAAGTTGATGCCGTTCATCAGGAACAAGGCAAATCAGAAAGACCAATCTCGTCATGCAGAGTCGAGAAATGGCAAAAAGAGTTCCTCATCCCAGAAGAAGGAGATTAAGAGGAATTTTTGTGCTCATTGCCGAGGAAATGGGCATCAGGTGGAAAATTGCTGGAAACTGCATCCATCTCGCCATCAGAGTAATGGCAAGCCAAAGATGGAATGGAGGCCTATTGCAAAGGCAGAAGAAGTTTCTACTCCACCACCAGTTGACAATTCAACCCAGGACCAGGTAATACCTGAAAGTGAAAGTCCTTTAAAATGGGTAAGTCAACAATTTTTCAATTATATATTACATAATTCAGATTGATGAATCGTATGCAGTATTAAGTTTGGAGATCAGATTTTGTGAGAAAATGCTGAGAGAAAGGTTTACAATACTCAGTGGATTTTCTTACTTAGAAAATTTGATTAATGCTCCAAATATATCTCCTAATCAGCTTGTGAGTACCTGTTACAGCTTGGATACAGGATTTGACTCATATAAAGCTTGGAGATTGATCTGCCATTTGTGCAGACAATAGAGTTCACAAGAGATCAGCTCGGAACTTCATTCTGTGTAGAGGCATTGTGACCGTGTAGCAGAATGGTAGTTGAATCACCGTTGGCATTGACGTTGGGTCGAAACTTCATTCTGTGTAGAGGCATTGCGACCGTGCAGCAGAATGGTACCTAATATTAGTATGTCAACAAGAGGAGCTCTCAAAGGATCAGCTCGAACGTCATTCGGTGTCAAGGCATTGCGACCACACATACGAATGGTAGTTGATCAACAGACTTAGCATCATGCATTGGAGGCTCGAGGTCTTGAAAGAGGCTTAGCATCATGCATCGGAGGCGTTGAGGTCTATAGAGACTTAGCATCGTGCATCGGAGGCTCGAGGTCTTGAAAGAGGCTTAGCATCATGCATCGGAGGCGTTGAGGTCTACAGAGACTTAGCATCGTGCATTGGAGGCTCGAGGTCTTGAAAGAGGCTTAGCATCATGCATCGGAGGCGTTGAGGTCTCAGAATGAGACTTAGCATCGTGCATCGGAGGCTCGAGGTCTTGAAAGAGGCTTAGCATCATGCATCGGAGGCGTTGAGGTCTGTAAAGGGACAAGGCATTGTCCATCACCGACATCGGATCAATCAAAGCTCTACGTAACATGGAGTTCCTTCAAACCAGTTCGGATTCTGCGGAATCAACTCGGAGCCAGGAGCTGTGTTATAGAGTAAAATAAGATCCTTGTTGTCATATATCAAGAAGCTTAGCACCGCACAGAAGGAGCGTTGAGGTTTCATTCAGAAACTTAGCACCATAAAGCGGAGGCGTGGAGGTCTTCTTTGGATATCAAAGTGGTGCAATGGAAGCGTCGTGGGCCCATAACCCACAAGTCCCAGGATTGGAGCAGAGTTGTCGAAGTGAGAAGGTTGGAGGAGAAGACCCAAGGGTCTACTACAATAGCACTTTCGAGGTGGCAGCAGAGTTTTCCAGATTCAGGACAGTATGGAAGCTTTTTGGGACAAAAAGCTTTTCTCAGTGGGGAGGTGTGATCAGGGGATCATTTTGAAAGTTCCATAAACATCCATAAATGGTGTCAGTGTAGAAGATCATTGCGAGAGCTTTCCGACGACTGTTTGAACATCGAAAATGGAGTCCGCGTGTGCAAATGATGTTTGGTCAAAGATTGGTCAACAACTAGTCAACGTTGGTCAACAGAAAAATTACTGATTTTGAAATCATTTGAAGTCAACACCATTGCGTAGAGCTTGCCAACACCTTTCGGACGCATTTTGAACGGACCAAATCCGAGTCCATATGCAAAAGTTATGACCGGTCAAAGTTTGGTTAATTGGCGGTCAACGAGCAGAGGACACGCCAAGTGGATGAATAATATGGTGACACGTGGCACACCAGCAGAGCTGCACGTAGATTTGGGCACATGGAATTTGGGTTTATGCATTACCCACATAAAAAGGTTTAATTTTTTTTTTTTTTTTTTTAAAAGAAATTAATTTAAAAAAAAGGCTTATTAAAGCCTAAAACATTATCCTTCCCACCTAATGTGGGATATTACCCACTTTTTAATATGCATCCACATTCACGTGGAAGTTGGAGGATTATGTGGGATATAACCCACTTCACCGCCAACATGGGGATTTAATCCCATTTCATATGCAAAACGGCCAATATGGGTATTTGATCCCATTTATTTTGCTACGGGTAAGGCTTAGGTTTAAAATAGCCTAAGGATAATTTGCAAATGCATATTTTAAGGGCCCTATTTTTTGTATAAATAGGGAACCCATTCTATTGTAATACACACACAACCTAAAGCTTATTATTTGTTAAGCTTATTGGGGACACACAAAACTCGGAGACAAGCTCATTCCTAGAGTCTTTGGAGGCGAAGTCCGAGCCAAGAGGAGAATGAGAAATTGTTGTGTGAAGACCTAAATTATTTAGGCATTATTATTTTGATTATTATTGACCTATTATTTGTTAGGCAATAATAAATTAAATATTTGTGGCTAGGAGTTATTCAAACTACCTAGTCGGCCCATAGCGCCACACTAATTACTTGCGAAATCTTGGATTGTTGACCGGAGTGCTAGCTTCGCATTGTTTGCGTCGGGAAGGCCGATCACAGCCAAAGGAGATTGTACACTAGGAAGGTGGAAGTCGGGTGCTATTTTTCACCCTTGTCGTCCGAAGAAATGGTGTCTTCTTCTATAGCAAGTTTAAATAAAATTCCATTAGGTTTTCTTGTGAAAGTACTATTGTAACTTACAAGTTTTGACTAGTGGAGCAGTTCGACCACGAACCCGGAGGCGTAGGCAATTCTTGAACTCCGTAATCAATCGTGTGCGGTGTCATTATTGTCTTGCATTATTTTAAATTGATTACTTAAAAGGAGTAAATTATCGGCAAATAATTAAAGCCTATAAGGGTCCGAGATCAGGTAGTAATAATCTGGTTATTTTCGGATCATTTGGTGAGTGTTTTCAAGTTAAATCATATATTATACTCCATGGAACTCAAAATTTTGGTCTTGGACCCAAAAGTGCACTTTATGTTATGTTTCTTCATTGAGTTGTTGATGTCAGCAACTTAAGTGCCTTATGCGCACTTTTAGCACCTCCCATACAAAAGTGGTACATTCTGGAATATCTCATGCATTTCAAAAGTGCATCTTAGTATGATTACTCATTGACATAAAACATAAGAAAGTGCAACTTGAATGAAGGAGGAAGACGTGTTGACTTGTGTTTTGACTTGCATGCACTTCCCCCAAGTCCCTAAACACATTTTGAACCTTCAAAGTGCAAAAGAACACTTTTAAAATGCTTCATACACTCCCAAAGTGCACATGATATATGAGTGTGCATTTTTGGTGCGGAGATTGTAAAACTCTCTTGTATTTCACACTTTGCATTTCCACACTCATATCTCCTAAATTCCGTCCATGAACCCCAACAAGAAAATAGAAAAAGTGCAAGGGGAAAACATACCATTCCATTCATTTTCACTCTATGGAAGCCATAAAAATCAGCTCCATGCCCTTGCCTCCAAAAACACTTTTTTTCGCCTTCATTGTAAGAGATTTCATGTGCGAAAATTCATGAAAATTTGCCAAAATGCTCCATTTAAAAATGCCATTAAGAAGAGTTATACCTCATGGGATGTCATGGAATGGTTTATTTTTATGTGCTAATTTTTTTCTAGCCATGAAAACCATTTTCCCCCTCATGCTTCCAAAATGGTTTTGTTTTTTTCCCAGTAACTTAGTGAACCAAATGACTTGAAATTTGAAGCATAGCTTCCTCTTGAAAAAACCTTTTACTTGATCCATCTCTTGCATGGTGAGGTGGAGTATTTTAGGAGATATGGATGACTATGTTTTTCATCATATTCTTCCCTCCATTTAAAAATTCAAAAACTTCTATTTTTTCTCTCTCACAAGTGTCGTTACATCTCACAAGCATCCCCATGTAAATTCCCAAAATGAAGGAACAAAACATGAATTGACTTCCTCATTTGTTCAAAACAATTTTTTTGTTCTTGAAGCTTTGAACCTACACTTTCATGGCTTCCACATGTGCTCCAAATAATAAAATGCTCATAACTTCCATTTGGTAAAAGGATTGCCACCAAATTTCACCGAGAGACTCCGATTGAAAATTGCTACACATTGCTCTCATTTTCTCTTGAAATCATTTCCTAGAGGATTTAATTGAGATAAAGATGATTATTTCTAGTTTTGGAATCATGAAACACATTTCTCACCTTCCTTTCCTTGCAAATTGTCTTTTCCAGAGAGGGTGTTCTCAAATCACGAATGGTGAAATGGTCACTAGTGTTGTTAAGGTCATAACTTCCACATGTGGAACCAATTTTTGCACTTTGTTGGATTCGATGGAAAGGTATTGGAACCAAGTTTATGTTTTGAGCTCTAAAATAACTTTTTTACCTTTTAAGAAACCGTCTTCTAATTATTTTTTCGACCATATGAATGAAAAAATGTTTAAGGCATAACTCAATTTCCACACGTCGAACTTTGTGAAATTTTGTCCTCACCTTTCTTATCGGGAATAGATTCTTGTAGCATGGTTTAGATACGTTTTAAAGATAATTTTTGGCACAATTTAGTTCTAAATGTGTTTTGCACATTAGTGAAGGCAAAATTGATCACCTAGTTTCCAACAGGATGATGAAGGGAAAATTGGTATCCAAAGTTGGGTTGACACGGACAAGGAAATGTTGAAGATGAAATTGAGTTGAAACATGCTTTGGTGGAATGGATTCTTGGTGTTATAGATACTGGATTGATCACAATCACAACTTCTCTCTTCTTCTCCAGCTCTTGTTTCTTCATGAAGGAATCACCTTTGTAACTTTGTGATCTCTATTTCTTCATTGGGGTGCACTTTTTCTAATTCTCATCTTATTCACTTAAGTGAATGTCTATTCCAATTTTGTAAAAGTATTTTTCTTAAAATAAGGAAAAGTGTCTTATTTTGTAAAGGAATATGAAAGGTCATCAGAGTAGGTGAAGTGACATATCAGTTGGCGATATATTGGAATGGATTCTCCATTCCAAAGGATCAATTTGTTGTTATATCTAACATACCATTTTCTTCTACTTCTTGCATAAATATTTTCTTCCTTTATCTCTTTATACTTAACCAAGCATAAAGAAATTTTGTAAGGAAAACTAGGACTTGTGCTATTTGAATGAAATGAAAATCAGTGGTTGAACTTTGTGTCAATTTTTGTTATTGTTTCATGTTCCTTGTTTAGTTGTATGTGTTTGCATGTTTCCTCTGATTGAGCTAGAATAATTCTCTGAGTTATTGGTTAATGGTTTCTGAATACTCTCGTTAGCATAACTCTCCCTCACTTTCTCACTATTTCCCTACACTTCTCCCCTTTGATATATTGTTGTAGCTTTAACTAGCAATCACATGTGAAATGTGTGATGTGAACGTCGAAGGGGAAGTCTAAGATGAGGTTGATTTTGAGGGACCAAAACATAAAATGAGGAAGAGGGTTGTAGAAGAGGGGGTTAGAGGGAGGAGAAGGAATTGGGAGAGGATAATGTTGGGAGGGAACCATTTTGTGGAAGCTATCTTTTTTGAGGAGGAACATATGTATCATGTGTATTTTTTTCAATTGTTTGACAAAGAAAGGGGATACGACGTGCAAGTCACATGGAAACACATTTTGGAGATATCTTAGAAAGTAAGGTGTTGTGAATGAATAGTTAAAAGAAAATTTGCATTTTTTTTGTTCAATTTCGAAGTCAACAATTGTTAAAAAAACTACAATTTTTGCATTGAGGGTACATCATGTTGTCGATTTCATGCTCATGTACAAAAATGGTTTCTCTTCAAATTTCAAGAATGTGATTAAGGTTCCCCCTCATAAAATTTCGTATTTTGCCGCGGAACAGGTGCGGGACATGATGAAAGAAGTAATTAGTAACATAAGACATCAAAATAGAAACGAGTATCCACCTTATGAATAACGACGTATTGGGTTAATTCTAAGGCATATGGAAAGGCCACCCAATAAGTGTCGACAAATTGCCTTAACTTGTATGGAACCATAAAATTGGTTGTACACAATTGAATGCAATGAAACATTTCAAAAGGGAAAATGAAAAAGGGGGTTTCTATTAATTTATTTTATCTTTTAAAGTGTTAATTTTTTGGTTGGACAACATTTAATATGGTAGATAAGCTGAAAAACATCAATGGAAAGATGGAAATAAAAACCATGGGAATTAAATTCTTGCGTGGCTCACACCTATTCCACAACTTTCAGTTATACGAATCCAAATAAATTTTTAATTATTTCCACTATATCATCTTTGTGGATTTTCTATCCTTACTGAGTGTTTTGAATGATCATTTCATTCGACGGGTTTATGTGAAAGTGTTCGACACTAAATACAATGGAAAAAGATGGCCATTTTAGTGGCGACGTGGAGAATCTTGCCCGCTTAATTTTAATGTTTTTAAAAGCCTTTTTTTCCTAGCTCTATTCTTTAATAAAAAATAATAATCCCGAGTTAGAATACCTAACACCTACACCTATGGGGAATCGAACCGAAGACCACTTGCAATGCAATAAGGCATTTCTTCCGAGGCATATTCCATGAGAATAGGTAAAGTGAAACATTGTTATAGGTATCCTGTTAGTCGACAAAAATATTTTAGTGGCGCGTCTTTACTCATGTTCTGTCCATCCTTATTGAAAGAAACTGCAACTGCGAACACTGCCAACAAAAAAATAGTGCTCGATTTTTTGTTGTTGTGTAAGCTCTTCCGTTTCATCCCACCATAAAAAAATCTCTATCTTCGTTTTGACTACGCACTTATATACCCCCCAATTTTTAGTCGAAGGAAGAAAAGATACATCCTGTGGAAGTGAGGTGGGATTTGGAAATTTGGACACAACTATAAAATTGATGACCTTTTAACATTCGATATTACTGGAAGTAACTTCTCTCAAAAACATTATCGCTCTTGCCACAAGAAATTTTAATTTCTTGACCTTAACACAAGCCCACGAAGGAAATCAATGTTTAAAGTAAAGTAAATAAAATTCATTAAATCCAATTAGTCGTATTCTTCTATGCTTATAAAAGGATTGAATGGGCATTGCCAATTTCAAGAAACCAAAGATATAACACATTCAAATAAATGGTCTTAGGTGGACCTATGGAGGATGCCAACTTACTTTGAATTGTGGGCGCTTAATCGCTTGTCGAGCCCCCGCCCCACCCACTTGTGGCATGCCTTTAGTGTATATGTATATATAAAATATATATAATATTATACATACATACATACATACATACATACATACATATAACCTTTACATTTATGATCAAACATCATCGGCACTAGATGAAAAACATATTTAAACAACGGGTGGGAATTGAAGTAGCGATCACATGTGATTTGTCATCCAAAATGACCGCGACGGGAATGGATTTACGTCTACTAACTGGAAAATCAAACAATATTAATTTAGACTATCTGATTCAATTTCAATAAAAAACATTGACATATATGAAAGACCTCAATATGACATGAAAAAGCGCCAATAAAAGCTTACATTTGAAGGAAATGGTGAAGATGCGTGTTTAATAAATCAAAAGAAATATGCTAACATTCACTTGGTCTCTTTAATTGCACGAAAGAGACTGTAAACACATAGTTTAGAATGGAGATATTAATGAACAACATAGTAACTTCCTACCAATATTTTGTGCTAAAAAGAGGGAGGCCCATGCAAAGATGGTGTGTCATGCATTTGAATTGAGAGACGTAGATGACGGAGTGCATGTTTATTCGTGGATTTTAACCCCGATCGGCCAAGAGGGTAAATTTTTTTCTACAGAGAGCTAAAATAAAAAATAGAAAAAGTGCATGCCCATGCTTTACAACAGTCGGTGCTATTCACGAGAATTAGCATGGAAGTTTCTGGTTTTCGGGTGTATGGTGATAGTTTCCCCAAATCGCTTTGTCTTAGATGGATCTATGGAGGACGTTGACGTATTTCAAATTGCGGACCGTCGATCAACTTGTCACTGGCGAGCCCCACGCCCTAACCCACCTATGAAACACCTTGATGTGACTATAGACACCATTAAAACTCAATTTGTAGTTTGAATTCTGATTTTTCCACAGTTAATACAATTGGAGCAATAATTTTTGACATTTACAAGATGTAATTTTTTTATTTGACGCATTTCAAATTATAATCCATTTTTAGTTTTCCCCCTTAAAATGCTTGGACAATGGATATGAATGTGACTTATATTACGGGTCCATTTACGAATAAACTACTTGCAAAATTTTTGGCTCATATACGATTCAATGCTCACTTATTTTTTATCAAGGTTTGGTTAGAAATCATAATCTTTTCGATTAAAGCGATACAAGAATATAGCAGAGCGGATTATGGATTCTCTAATCCATGATAACAAAAGGATCCCGAAGTATATTATCTATCAATATTTGTATCACCTAAATTAAACATATCACATTAAATTTGAAGGACACATCATGTGACCGTCACACTTTAAACAAGAATATTCACATGAAAAAGTAAAGAGCGTCCCATGAACAAAAACATGACCCAAATAAATGTCACATGAGATTGTTGCATGAAAAAGTAATCAGGTGCATATGTTTGTCATGAAATATTAATCACTCGAAATCATCACTGTTTTGTTGTTACATTGAAGATTGAGATTTGACAGCCCACCCTACACGCTAGGGTAAAAGTTCATGATAGTATGTAGCTTATAACAGATGTCTTTTGAACAATGATTGTATTTACATCAACATATTTATATGTTAAACATTTGTATCTTGTGCGGTTTGTAATTAAATATATATGCGATATCTGATATTTATTACATTTTGTTGTAAATACATGTATGAAACATGTTGAGAATTGTAAAATTATCAACCACATTACATAAATTACATAACTATTTATTGAATATATATATATATATATATATATAACTTAATGAATTTGACCTTTTACCAAAAAAAACGCAAGTCATAAGTGCACTAATAGACATTTCCTAAGGCGTAAAAACACTTAAAAGCGGACAGGGGCACCTGGTCCACCACTTTTACACTAAATACATTATTATAATATAATATATGAATCAGTCAAAATTAAGGCGTGATTTGTAAGTGGTGTTAGGGAACCAGTTGTGGGGCATCACATTTCTACGGTGGATAACATTCTATTGGAGGACAAAGACATTATTGTATCATCTTTGTGGAATTTCTATCCTTACGAGGGTTTCGAAACGACCATTTCATTCGATGGGTTTATGTGAAAGTGTTCGACACTAAATATAATGGAAAAAGATGGCCATTTTAGTGGCGACGTGGAGAATCTTGCCCGCTTAATTTTAATGTTTTTAAAAGCCTTTTTTCCTAGCTCTATTCTTTAATAAAAATAATAATCCTCGAGTCGAGTACCTAACACCTACGCCTATGGGGACTCGAACCGATGACCACTTGCGATCGAATAAGGCATTTCCTCAGGGGTAGGAATATTCCATGAGAATAGGTAAAGCGAAGCATTGTTTTAGGTATCCTTGCTTTAGTCGACGGAAAATATTTTCATGGCACGTGCTACTCATGTTCTGTCCATCCTTATTGAAAGAAACTCATGCAATCTGCGAATCTGCTTTGGCAAAAAAATAGTGCTGATTTTTGTTGTTGTGTAAGCTCTTCTGTTTCATCCCACCATAAAAAAAACTCTATCTTCGTTTTGTCTACACACTTAAATACCCCCAATTTTTAGTTGAAGGAAAAATAGATACATCATGTGGAAGTGGAGTGGGATTTGGAAATTTGGACACAACTATAAAATTGATGACCTTTTAACATTCGAGATTACGAAGTAACTTCTCTCAACAACATTATCACTCTTGCCACAGGAAATTTTAATTTCTTGACCTTAGCATGGGCCCACGAAGGACATCAACGTTTAAAGTAGAGTAAATAAAATTCATTAAATCCATTAGTCATATTCTTATGCTTATGAAAGGATTGAACGGGCATTGCCAATTTCAAGAAACCAAAGATATAACACATGCAAATCAATGGTATCACATGGACCTATGGAGGATGCCAATGTACTTTGAACTATGGGCCACTTAGTCACTTTTTAGAGCCCCCGCCTAACCCACTTGTGGCATTCCTTTAGCATATATGTATATATATAATATTATACATACATACATACATACGTACATACATACATACATACATACATACATACATACATACATACATACATACATACATACATACATACATATAACCTTTACATTTATGATCAAACATCATCGGCACTAGATGAAAAACATATTTAAACAACGGGTGGGAATTCGAAGTAGCGGTCACATGTGATGTCATCCAAAATGACCGCATGACGGGGAATGGATTTACGTCTACTAATTGGAAAATCAAACAATATTAATTTAGACTATCTGATTCAAATTCAATAAAACAACATTGACATATATGAAAGACCTCAATATGACATGAAAAAGCGCGAATAAAAGCTTACATTTGAAGTATGGTAACATTCACTTGGTCTCTTTGATTGCACGAAAGAGATTGTAAACACGTTGTTTAGAATGGAGATATTGACGAACAACATATAGTATTCTTCGACCAATGTTTTGTGCCAGAAAGAGGGGAGGCCCATAACACTATATGCTCCACATCTTTGTTGGTTTCTTTTTGGGTATCAACAGGGGGTAATTTGCATGAATTTGGGGCCAAAAAGTGGACAAGAATCTAAAAAAAAGCAAAACGCACTCGCATTTTAATTTGTTTGGCTCGGAATCATCAAGCATAACGCGTCGTGTTTGAAATAAGTCAAAACACGTACATGTTTCAAACAGATCAAAATGTGTACGCATTTCAAACAAGCCAAAAAAGCGTACGCGTTTTGTGTAGTATGGACCATGCATATGTGTTTTGGTGGTTTATACTTACAAAAATAAATGTTCAAGTATAAGATTTATTTTATTATTTCTTATAATTTAAATTTATTTTAGTAAATATAAGAAATTAGGGTCACTCTGCACCTTATGGAAGTGGTCTCGTAGCTCCAATAATTATAATCTAGAAGATAGTTTTTCAAAATCTAATATGGTCAATACTTACTCATTTTTCAGATTTCAACAAATGACCTAAAACTTTCAGGGCATATATATTGTAGTCTAGTCTTTTTGTTTTGGGAAAGCATATAGTCATTTTTTAGGTTTTTTGACCTTCTAAAATGGATTTTGGCCCTACCACTGCTTGAATTGGTACTAATTTTTAAATTTGGTCCATAATTCACTTTAGTGACCATGAATTAACTCTATGATGTTTGTCTACTTCTTACTAAAAAGAGATCCTCACTTTGTAGATAGAGGATTGTTCCCTGAATGGGATTCCTGTCCTATGGCCAAAATGAGATGAATGTGCCTCCTCCTTAAGGTGTGATAACACTACTAGGTGTTGAATGAGTTGTTACTGAATAAGTACCAAGTGAATTGCATCAAGTGAACTCGATGATTGCTCATTCTTAGAAACATGGTGCTCCATATAAAGATCATCCCCTCACCTTTCCTAGCTCTAAAAGCATCCTTTCATGGAATCAAATTCATGATTCTCATACATGCTTTTGCTCATATGTCTCTTATGGAGACAAATAATGCCTTAATACTTCACAAATAATGGTCCTTGATAACTCAATGACATGACTAGTTCATTTTAGCTTGTTCTGAAGGGTGTTCAATTAACTACAAAATGGCCAAAAATGCCTTTTTAGGCCTTCAAAGGAAGTAGTCTCTCATAAAAACTAAATGAGTCGATCGATCACCTTAAACACTATTCCTTACACACTAAAACATGTTGAATGATCTTTTTAGGACTTTCCTTTGGGTGAGGGTTTATGATTTAGGGTTTAGGGTTTAGGGCTCGGGGTTTAGGGTTTAGGGCTAAGGGTTTAGGACTCAAGGTTTAGAGTTTAGGGTTTAAGGTTTAGTGTTTAAGGCTCATAGTTCATATTTTAGGGTTTAGGTTTAGGGCTCGGGCTTAGGGTTCATGGTTTAGGTTTAGGGTTTATGGTTTAGGGTTTATGGTTCGAGGTTAAGTGTTGAGGTTTAAGGTTTAGGGATCAAGGTTCAAGGTTTAGGGTTTAGGGGGTCGGGTTGAGGGTTTAGGGTTTATGGCTCAAGGTTTAGGGTTTAGGGTTTAGGGATCGGGGTTGGGGGTTTAGGGTTGAGGTTGAGGGTTTAGAGGTTTAGGGTTTAGGTTTAGGTTTTTTAGGTTTAGGGTTTAGACGGTTTTATGTTTAGGGTTCAAGGTTTAGGGTTTGTGTTTAGGGCTTATGGCTTAGGGCTTAGGGTTGGGGTTCGGGGTTTAGGGCTTTAGGGTTTAGGGTTTAGGGTTCGGGTTTAGGTTTAGGGGTTAGGGTTTAGGGTTTAGGATTTAGGGCTTAGGTTTAGTGTTTAGGGATTAGGGCTTAGGGTTTAGGTTTAGGGCTCGAGGTTTAGGTTTAGGGATGAGGATTTAGGGTTTAGGGTTTAGGGTTTAAGTTTAGGGTTTAGGGTTGAGGATTTAGGGTTTATGGTTCAGGGTTTAGGAGTTAGGGTTTAAGGTTTAAAGGTCAGGGTTTAGGGTTTAGGGCAAAGGGTTTAGGGTTTAGGGTTTAGGGATCAGGGTTGAGGGTTTAGGGTTGAGAGTTGAGGGTTGATGGTTTAGGGCTTAGGGTTTAGTTTTTAGGGTTTAGGGTTGAGGGTTTATGTTTAAGGGTTCAAGATTTAGGGTTTTTTTAGGGCTTAGGGCTTAGGGTTAGGGGGTTCACTGGGTTCAGCTTAGGTTTAGGGTTTGGGGTTTTTAGGGTTTTTAGGTTTAGGGTTTAGGGTTTAGGTTTAGGTTTAGGTTTTAGGGTTTAGGATTTAGGGCTTAGAACTTAGGGTTCGGGGCTTATAGTTAATGGTATAGGGTTTATGGTTTAGGGCTTAGGGTTTAAGGTTTATGGTTTATGATTTAGGGTTTACGGTTTAGGGTTTAAGAGTTAGGGTTTAAGGTTTAAAGGTCGGGGTTCGGGGTTTAGGGAAAGGGTTTAGGTTTTAGGGTTTAAGGCTCGAGGTTTAGGGTTAGGGTTTAGGTTTAGGTAGAGTTCGGGGTTTAGGGTTTAGGGTTTAGGGTTTAGGGGTTTAGGCTTAGGGTTTAGGGTTTAGTTTAGTGGGGTTTAGGGTTTAGGGTTTAGGGTTTAGGGTCGGGATTTAGGGTTTATGATTTAGTTTTTAGGGTTTAGGGTTTAGGGTTTAGGGACCTTTAGGATTTAACATTTAGGCCTTAAGGTTTAGGGTTTACTTTTTTAGGGCTCGGGGCTCAGGGTTTAGGGTTTAGGGGTTATGGTGCATGTTTTAAGGTTTATGACTTCAGGTTTGGGGTTTAAAAGTTATGGGTTTCAGGTTTAGGGGTTAGTTACGGGTTTAAGGTTTAGGGGTTAGAGATCATGGATCTAAATTTAGGGTTTAGGGCTTAGGGTTTAAGGTTTAGTGTTTATGGCTCAAGGATTAGGGTGTAGGGTTCAAGGCTTAAGGTTTAGGGTTTATGGTTTAGGGATTAGGGTTTAGGGTTCATGGTTCATGGTTTATGGCTTAAGGTTCGGGGTTCATAGTTACTAGGTTTAAGGTTTGGGGGTTAGAGCTCGGGGCTCTAGATTTAGTATTTAGGGTTTAGGGTTTAGGGCTTAGGGTTTAGGGTTTAGCAGGGTATAGGGGTTAGGGTCTAGGTCTAGGGTTATGGATTTAAGGTTTAGGTTTTATGGTTTAGTATTTAGTGTTTAGGATTTATTATTTTGGTTTTAGGTTTTAGGGTTTAGGGTTTATAGTTTAGGGTTTAGGTCTCATGGTTGAGGGTTAAGGGTTTAGGTCACAGAGTTCAGGGTTCATCGAATTTGTAGGCAGAACATTCAAAGAGAGTCATAAAATTTGATGTTTTTCATCTGTTGATATTTTGAAGGAGGGAAATTTCATATTCTTGATTGTCCAATCCTTCCAAAGACCCCAATAGTCCTCAATCCTTGGATGTACAGGGAGACACTGTTACTTGGCTTCCATTTATAATGATAGAGATATTTGAAAATTCGTGTTATGACCTCTAAATCTATATGAATTTCAAGTTGCTTGGAAATCACATCACACCCTTCACTAGGATTGATGACTACCCCTATCTTTTTGTTCAAGGGATTTTGAAAACATCCATGGGTTTATCATATAAGGAATTATCAATGAATGGAAGGTCACTAAGTCGTAGGCCAGGTAACTCCCATTTAGAACTAAATAAGAAAGATTTACTAGGCGATTGATAACCCCTTAGTGTTCTTAGCCATTCCCTTGTTTCTATGCTTATTTTGAACACTTTAGGAAGTTCTGTCAAATTTACTATCCATTCCAGTAGAACACTTGAACTTTATCTTTCTCCGGAGGAGAGGATACTACAGAAATTCAATTATGATCCTACACCTCTGCATTGATATATTCTTTATGTTTCTTTTGTTTCCTTTAAGATTAATTTTTTTGTTGTGATGGTTATTTTTTCCAGCTTCCAATGGGTCATCCTAGCTTGCATAATACCATACATGGAAATATGAGAAATGTGAAATGTTTTTCAGAGTGTGAATAAATTTACATTCAAGAGCGCAAGTATATGTGGGGAGAAACAAGTTTGGAAGAGATGTGTAATATATGCATTACAAGGCACAAGGTAGATGTCATATCCATTTAGTTACTTGTCCCACCTCTCATAAACAAGGTAGTTCTATAAGCAGACTCAATGATGGTTCTAGGTACGAGACTAGGAAATATTGATGAAATATGGTTTGGGGTTTAGGGTTTAGGGTTTAGGGTTCATGGTTCATGGTTTAAGGTTTAGGGTTTAGGGTTATGGTTTAGGATTTAGGGTTTAGGTTTAGGGTTTAGGGTTTAGGTTTAGTATTTATGGTTAGGGTTTACAGATCGAGGTTAAGGATTTAGGGTTTAAGGTTTAGGGTTTAGGGGTTTAGTATTTATGGTTAGGGTTTACGGATCGGGTTTAGGTTAAGGATTTAGGGTTTAGGTTTGGTTTTAGGATTTAGTGTTTAGGGAAGGGTTTATGGTTTACTGTTTAGGTTTTTAGGGTTTATGGTTTATGGTTCGGGTTTAATGTTTAGGGATTAAGGTTTAGGGTTTATTTAGGTTTAGGGCTTAGGTTTAGGGTTTAGGGTTTAGGGCTTAGGGTATTAGGTTTATGGTATATAGGTTTTTAGGGCTCGGGGATAAGGGTGTAGGGTTCAAGGCTTAGGGTTTAAGGTTTAGGATTCAGGGTTTAAGGTTTAGGGTTTAGGGTTTAGGGTTTAGTTTTTATGGTTCAGGGTTTAGGGTTTAGCATTTAGGGCTTATGGTTCATGGTTTAGGGTTTAGGGTTTATGGCTTAGGGTTTAGGGCTTAAGGCTCAAGGTTTAGGGATCACGGGTAAGGGTTGAATGTTTAAGGTTTAGGGTTTAGGGTTTAGGGTTTAGGTTTTAGGGTCTAGGGATCATGGTTAAAGGTTTAGGGTTTAGGGTTTAGGGCTCAAGGTTTACAGTTTAGTGTTTAGGTTTATGGCCTATGGTTTAGGGTTTTGATTGTAAAAGTTAAATGCTAAAATATTTAGGTTGAATGTTGAAATCTTGAAAAATTACCTATGTACTAACCAGATTATACTTTTAAAACTATCTCCTAAACCATGACTCATGGAGTTGTGAGACTAATTCCATAAGGTGCAGAGTGACCCTAATTTCTTATATTTACATAAATAAATTTAAAGTATAAGTTTTTCATTTATTATTATTTAAATTTTATTATTTCTTATACTTAAACATTTATTTATGTGAATAGAAGCATGTCAAAAGCATACATAATGTTTATGCTTAACACGTAACGCAGTATGGGTTTTACGTTTTCTCTTTTCCCAAGCCATGCCTCAAGGCTTAGGATCCGCTTTGATCCCCAAGCCGAGGCATGGACTTGCACAAACACAACAAACGTGTTTTTACAAGAAAATGTAAAAATGCCACTTCCTCTATGATAAATCAAAATAAAACAATTGATCCATTTTAAAAAAATTATACCACAACGTAGAGCAGAGTTCTCTTCTTTTTCTAAAAATATAATTTTTCAAATTTTCTGACTAATATAAGGTTTCCATATTATTTATTTTCTAACTATGCCTTTTTATAGCTATTTTTTGAAGTGTAAATATGTCTATCTTTCATGGTGTATCTTTTTTTTGGGTGATCGAAATTTAAAAAAAATATACTAGCCCAAACTAGGCATAATTCTATACATATTCAAAAAAAAAATCTAATTTTCGATATTTTTGAGGTAGTTAGGCGGGAGGAGGGAGGGGGGAGAAGCGGGCACGGTCGAGCTCCATTATTTTTCAAAACATAAAATTTTTGTACTAGAAAAATCATAAATAAAAAAATATTCACTAAAAAAAAAAAAAAAAAAATGGAGCCCAAATTAGATGCTCCTAGCTATATTTCTACCAAAGGGTTTTCAAAAATACTAAATGGTGCTCAAAAAATGGTGGGGGGCACGAAAGTCACTATATTATGTTTTTTAACAAAAACAAGAGCAGATTTTAGTTGTTTGGCCCACTTAAACTTATCCGTTTTCAATATTTTAGTTGTTTGCTCGATTTATATTTCTACAACATCTTCCAATTTTAAGTGTAACTAAACTTTTATCCGTTTTCAATAAAATTTAGTAGCTTATCCAAAATGCTACGATTTTCAATAAATTTCAAAAACTCACATGGAAAGTTTTTTTTTTTTTTTTCCAGAAAAATGCGAGGAACCCCCTTTCGACTGGTGCACTTACTCGACAACTCTGTGGAGGACGTTGATGTACTACTAACTGCAGACCACCGATCATCTGCTGTCACCCCTCGCCCCAACCCAATGGTCTTTGAACACCCCACATATTAGGTTTAGTGTACATAATTTTAGTTTTCAATAAATGGGCGCTGCCTCATCTTGAAGCGAAGAGACCTAATTCCACAAGCGTTGATGAAACATGTATTTTGTCCCCGACAAATATTTCGTGTGGAGACAACTTTACTACGCATAAAATAATTTGAAAGATGTGGTAATAAGATTACCCATGTCACTAAACATGAGATTTATGTTTCATACTTAAATTTTTGTGATTTCTACACTCAACTTATAAATTTATTAGGAGGATTTGTGAACTTATTAACTTTTTAAAATAAATTTGTTGAAAAAATATATTAAAAGGTAATTAACATTTACTTTTGCCCTTTCAAGAAATAGAGAGAGGAGGCACTGTTAATATTAAGAGAGAGATGAAACCAAATGAAATAAAACAAATGGCCAAAAATGACCAAAAAGAACACAAATGGCCAAAAATGAGCAAAAAGAACACAAATAGTTGTGTGTTATTATCAGCTCTATCAACAGGGGAGGTCAGGTAGGATTTAAAACATATAGTTCTCTGTTATTATCAGCTATATCAACAAAATGTCTGCAATTAATGCCAATGTCTACTGCAGTAATATCAACAGGTGTTGAGCTAAAGGCCGTAACGGGAGCGAAGGCCCTCCAGACTTTTCTCCGCTGAATTCAGTATTTCTGGAATTGAAGTCTTGCAAACTGCAATCATGGCAACAACTACTACTTAATTAAATTGCACATTTCAGAAGATGTAAACTACATTTAAGGAGGAAATTTACTAAATTACCGCGAGACGGAAGACTGTGCTTCTGCAATGAGCTCCGCAAAGATTGCCTGTGCACCAATAGTTAATTTGCTTGTAAGCAACCAGCAACAAAAAATTTAAGAATCTAGCTAGGAAAATCAGCTGGTGAAAATATTACGAAGTAAGCAACAGGTCAAAACCTGAATCTCCTCAAGGTCATCGTTCTGCTGGTCACAGAACTTTTTGTACTCTCGATCTGCTTCTTCTGCGTGCTGCATGCAAGTCTGCGTTTGAAGCTGCAGAGACATTCCTATATACATTCAGTTTATCAACAATTTCACTTAATTTGAAAATTCCACTTGGAGTTAAGGTCCTGAGGAAAATTTGTGCAGAAGCTACAAAATCAAGGGCAAAAACATTAGTCTGTCCATAAACTCAATCAAAAATTCAACTCTGCGCTTAATATTTGGGGTTTCAGTCAATTTTACAGAAGCGAATAAAATCGAAGGCAGTGCACTCCTAAACTATAAATTTGTCTACACTTTCCTACATTTTGGATTTTACACACTATTTTGCAGTTTTCCCCTGCTAATTTTTGTTGCCGGAAGCACCGAAACATTTAAAGAAGGAAAGAAAATCAACAGCAAAGCATCCATAAATTCTAAATTTCTAAATTTCTCTGTGATTTCACACAATTCGGTTTTACTCATAATACTTTAAATCTTTAAAGCAGCAAAGAATATTTAAAGCATAAACGTTCGTTCTTTATAAACTTACATAAAATTTCACTCAAATTTTAGTTTTACACTTAGTATTTGCGCATCGAGCGAAAATCTTACCGAATCAAAGGCCGATAAACACTTGCAGGTTATAAATTTAACCAGAAATTTCTCATAAACTGGGTCTTACACTCAATATTTGGGGGCTCGAGTAAAAATTCACAGAAGTTAACAAAATCAAAGGCAAATGCATCCTAAACTATAAATGTATCTACAATGTCGCTTGATTTGGATTTTACACATTAATTTATATACAATGTCACTCAGGTTGGATATTACATTTATATTTGGCGCTATGAGCAAAATCTTTTAAGCGGCCAAAAAAGAATCAAAAGGCGAAAACGTTCGTTATTTCCATTCAATTTGGTATTCGCGCCTTGAGCAAAAATCTTGCAGCAAAAAACAGCAAAAACATCTGTAGTTTATAAATTTAACTAGAATTTTCACCTTATCTGGCTCTGCCACTCAATATTTGGCAGCTTGGGAAATTTATTACAGAAAGCACTTCTAAACTACAAATTCAACTATAATTTCACTCAATTTGGATTCTACACTCAACATTCGCCACCGTGAGAAAATATTTTAAAGAATCAAAGAAAGTCACAGGCAGAAGCAATTGTAATTTATAAATTTAGCTACAATTCCACTAAATTTGGACTTTACGCTTAATATTTCCGCCTCGAGCCAAAATCTTAGAGATTCAAAGGCAAAAAGAAACGTAATTCACAAATTTAACGAGGTTTTCACTTACACCGGATCTTGCAGCAGAAAATTAACTGAAGCAAAGAAAATTAATGAAAAAATTAGCTAACCTTGAGTCTCTTGGAGAGCCTAGAAGAAGAAGCCTCCAGTTCCTTCAAAATTGCAGAATAAGTGTGGTCCATTTCTCTCTTCATCGACTCCAAGCGACTCGAACTCAGGTCTCTCACATCTGAAATGGTGGAAATCTTTGGAGTGGAGTTGCCCATGGCTGGCGAAGCGTGGGGCTCTATTTTAGGCTTGCGTGGTGAGTGACTTTGACATTGTAGCGGTCGGTCATATGAGCAGAAACAGAAGCAGAATTGAAGTTTGTTGATTGAAAATGGCGAGGCGAAGAAATGACAGGCAAGGGAGAAACACGCTTTAGGACTGCGTTGTCAATGCCATTGCCATTGCGGGCCGATCTTGTGATTCTACTCTTCTTCATTTCTGGTCCCTGTGTTTTTCACTCGACACTAAAATGCATAAACGAGCAATGCTTTTGACGGATTATCTATTTATGTTCCTCTAATTTCGGCTTATATAGGTACCTCCACTTTAGCGAGTTAACATATTACTTCCGATTTAAAAAGGTTTTTATAATTAATAAATAAATGAAATAGCAGCTATACTATATGATAAATAAAATTGTACAAATACTCCCACCCTATCTCTATATGGGACGAGGCCTCCTAGTTGGAAGTATGCCATGCAAACCGTGACAGTAGGCCATGTATGTTTGTTAAAATTAAAGGTTACAAAAAACTATACTAAATAAGCAAATACAAAATGAGAATATTGAGGCCCGATAATAAAGAGGCCAACCAAAGAATGGTCGTTATCATCAACGTTGTCCAACGCCATCCGGAAGGTCCTTCCCCTCATCAATAGGTTTCAACCCAGTATGTTGTGCTTTTAGTCGCCTTTGTAAATTCATTCGATCATGGTGTTTGACATTGCATTAGAGAGATAACCAACATTCGAAGGTGGCAGAGGTGCCCAACCATCACAACAAGGAGGTGGAAAGCCCAACCCCCACAATGAGAGTGTGAGGGAGAGTGGGAGTGAGGTAGAAATCTCCACCCGTTGACTTTGAGAGCGGTGGTGAGAGCGATTTGGTGGTGGGCCCTTCCTCTTGAGTGCTTTTTTGAGATGGTGAGGAAGACATAACACTAACCATAGTGCATGGAGCACTTACTGATGATCCAAAAGGGTCTAAAGATAAGTGACATCCAGTTCCACCTTTCAAGCCTGGACTTGATTTTATAAGAAAATATTTGAAACAATCATAGCTTTATTATAAGCCGAAAGATTGCAATCAACAAGGACATGAGAAAATACAATGTAATTCCTTTCTTCTCAATTATTTAAAAAAATCCACTTTGAAAATATGTCAAATTTGGATAAAATCATGGGGAGGAAAGGCCAATTGCACCTAAATGAATATTATGTCGTATGAAGGGTTCTCGACCTTTAAAAAAATCATGAATCCAAGACCATGCAATTTGAGCTTTTAGAAAAACCAAAAAGGTGCATAAATGTTTTAGAATGACCACCATAAGAAACAACCATGGGGAAGACCCTAATACAATAGACACCAAACAAAATGAGCAAGATTGGGCTCTATCATGGCATTCCAAACTATATTAAACATTCAACTTCGAATTTTGATTGGATGAGAGAAGGGACCAACGTTCTTTGAACTTATTCACCATAGGAGTCTTGGTCTTGATAAAGGGGTTATTTTAATTGTAGTGTAATGTCTTAGTATAAGGAGCATGCTAATAGTATGTAGATGTGGAAAGTGGTTTTTACACTAACAATGTACTACAACTAATACATATATCTTAAATACATTTATCTAAAAAAATGTCAATAAATATCAATCTCAAGGTTATTTTATGGATTTATTGTATATCAATATCAATCTTTCCTACCGACTAGTGACAAATGATAGCGATTTATAGTTGCACCAATGTGTCGGGCTTGAAGAAAAACAAGTGAAAAATGGTTCAAGACTCGCATCTTATGTCCAAGATATTATGATCTTTCTATTGACTTATTATATCAAAAAAGTGATAGTTAAAAGGACATCAAATTTAAGGTTGAAAACACCATGCAAAGGTCAAACAAATGTCAAATTTAAGGATGAAATTACCCTCTCGATGGTAAAATGGATGTCAAATTTAAGGTAATTATTAATTATTTATCCATAAACATTATAGAGCCCGCCACCATCCCCTTGGTTACCATCAAAGGATGCTTATCGTCATAACTAATTGCATTATATCACAAATAGAATTGATAGTTTAAACCTAATTGCATTAAGTGGAATATATTTTTGGAACTTGGAAAATTCAAATGTTTGGAAGAGATAGGGTTTTAGAGTGATACATATTTTGTTTCAATTTGTGAGACAATATTTAGAAACAAATAGTGGAGAAAACATTCAGACATTGAGGAAAAGAAAACTAGAAAAATCTGCATAAAATGTAACATCCACCAAAACCATAACACTCATTTTGTGGCAATACCATAATTGTAGCAATATATTTTCTAAAGATAACTAGGTAGGTGAGTCATATTACATGACCCTATCTATGTGTTTCGTGGCACATAAAACCCCGCTCACTTTTCCATAATTCACTAAGAGATGCTTTAGGGAAATTTCTCTCATTTCTAAAAATCCTAATGAGACATCAACACCATGCAAAACTATAAAAAAATGGAGGGAGTTAATGGGAGCTTATGTTATTCCTCCATTGTTATCACGTCCCTAGATTTTGAACATTTTGGAAAACAAGGCATCAAGTATAAAACAATTCAAGAAATAGTTCAGTCAAATGCAAGTGTCACAACCTTGATTACTTTCAACAAATACAATAAGTAAAATGCTAGATGTTTTTTTCTAAATTCTTGAAAATTATTTTGGCATGAGGATGCTCTTGAAACAAATCAATTCCTTGTTTGAACAACTTTAATGGATGTCCATGCTTTTATGCTTGATTTTCGTAAATGCATTTATGTATTTATGGACTTCATGAATTCAAATTAGGACCCTATTAACGTATATGCCGACACAAAACAAGGAAGAAAAGTTAACAAAGAAGGACCAAAACTCCCGGGGAGAGCAAAAAGGGACAAAAACATATTAATAAAACCACAACCATATAGTTTTGGTGACCTAGAATTGTATTGCTAAGTTTAAAACAATCCAAAAATAACAAAATGAGGGGAAGAGAAAACAAGTCGAAGAGATAAAATATGTATAAAATAGATGAAATAGGGGAAACATAGGATAATAGAGAGGAACCCTTGAAATTATAACAAATACAAGGAAATAATTCAATACGGACCAATAATTGCTAAATACATTAGCACAATTGCAAAACATCTAGTCTCATACTTCAATTAGGTGTCTAAATAATGCTCATGTTGATGTGTGGGTGTGCATATATATCATTTGAAATAAAATACTCAAATGGATACATTAATGCGAACTTTATCATTTAGAAACTTGTTGAGATTTCTCAAGTCAATATCATAATGATAGTGAGCTGAAATTCAAAAGGAAGGAGATATTGTCTAATCTCTAATGTGGAAGGAAAAGAAACTTGTAGAACTAGCATCCATTCTCCTATGTCTAGGAAATGGAAATCTTTGCCCCTAAAAGCATATGGCAAACACGTGTAGGAAAAATTAAATTTATACATAAATTCATAATCAATAAATGAAAAATGGGAGAGGAGAGTAGGAATAGATACAACTGATTTTTGTGAAACCTATGAATATGCCCCAATGAAATCTAAATATGTGTGTGTGTGTGTGTGTGTGTGTGTGTGTGTGTGTGTGTGTGTGTGTGTGTGTGTGTGTTGTGATGAGACCAAATGGGGTGTATTGTGTAATTTTTGAATAAAACAACACGAGGGGCCAATGAAGTATATTGGAGTCATAAGAAGTGGAAATAAAATAAGTAGAAAAAATTCCCCCTTTTTTGAGGTGTGGGATGAACATGTGAATCATATATTGTAAAAAGAAATAAATTATGTGAATCATGTCTAAGGTAGGAAAATAAAACAATTATTGTATAACATTGTAAAATATCATCATGAAAGCATGTATGTGTGTGTGTGTGTGTGTGTGTGTGTGTGTGTGTGTGTGTGTGTGTGTGTGTGTGTGTGTGTGTGTGTGTGTGTGTGTGTGTGTGTGTGTGTGTGTGTGTGTGTGTGTGTGTGTGTGTGTGTGTGTGTGTGTGTGTGTGTGTGTGTGTGTGTGTGTGTGTGTGTGTGTGTGTGTGTGTGTGTGTGCGTGCGTGTGTGTGTGTAAGCGTAAGTGCGCGTGCGCGTGCGTGTGTTGTGATGAGACCAAATGGGGTGTATTGTGTAATTTTTGAGTAAAACAACACGAGGGGCCAATGAAGTATATTGGAGTCATAAGAAGTGGAAATAAAATAAGTAGAAAAAAATTCCCCCTTTTGAGGCGTGGGATGAACATGTGAATCATATATTGTAAAAGAAATGAATTATGTGAATCATGTGTAAGGTAGGAAAATAAAACAATTATTGTATAACATCGTAAAATATCATCATGAAAGCATGTATGTATAAGTAAGTTCTTGTGAAGTTTCACCATTTGGGCCCAAGTATAAGCAATTTAAGGAAAATAATAAGATGCCCCTATATGGGCATGTGATAAGATCTATGTAAGTGAAGTTTAATATAGTCCCTTTGTGAAAAAAAGATACACACACACACACACTCATTTTGTGGCAATACCATAACAATAGCAATGTATTTTCTTGCAATTATTAGGCAGGTAAATTATATTACATGACCCTATCTATATGTTTTATGGCTCATAAAACCCTGCTCACTTTTCCATAATTCACTACGAGAAGCTAGGAAATTTCTCTCATTTCTAAAAATCCTAATGAGACATCAACACCTTGCGTAACTATAAAAAAATGGAGGGAGTTAATGGGAGCTTATGTTATCCCTCCATTATTATCATGTCCCTAGATTTTTAACATTTTGGAAAACAAGGCATCAAGTATAAAACAATTCAAGAAATAGTCCAAAGTGTAATGCAAGTGTCATAACCTTGATTACTTTCAACAAATAAATAAGTAAAATGCAAGATGTTTTTTTCTAAATTCTTGAAAATTATTTTGGCATGAGGATGATCCTGAAACAAATCAATTCCTTGTTTAAACAACTTTAATGGATGCTTATGCTTTTATGATTGATTTTTGTAAATGTATTTATGTATTTATGTATTTATGGACTTCATGAATTAAAATTAGGACCCTATTAACGTACATGCCGACACAAAAAAAAGGAAGAAAAGTTGAAAAGAAGGGCCAAAACTCCCAAGGACCGCTAAAAGGACAAAAACAAAAAAACATATTACTAGAATCAAAACCATATAGTTTTGGTGACCTAGAACTATTTTGCTAAGTTTTTAGAAACAATCCCAAAAAAAGAAATGAGGGGAAGAAAGAAAACAAGCTAGAAGAGATAAAATATGTATAAAATAGATAAAATAGGGGGAAACATAGGATAATAGAGACGAACCCTTGAAATTATAACAAATACAAGGAACATGATTCAATATGGACCAATAATTGATAAATACACGCAAACAACTAGTCTCATACTTAAATTACGTGTCTAAATAATGCCCACATTGATGTGTGGGTGTGCATATATATCGTTTGAAATAAAATAGTCAAATGGATACATCAATACGACCTTTATCATTTAGAAACTTGTTGAGAGTTCTTGAGTCAATATCATAATGATAGTGAGATGAAATTCAAAAGAAAAGAGAGATCGTCTAATCTCTAATGTGGAAGGAAATGAAACTTCTAGAACTAGCATCCATTCTCATATGTATAGAAATGGAAACCTATGCCCCTAAAAACATATGGTAAACATGTGAAGCAAAATTAAATTTATATGTAAATTCATAATCAATAAATGAAAAATGGGAGAGGAGAGTAAGAATAGATACACTTTATTGTTGTGAAAACTATGAATATGCCTGATGCAGAGCATCAATGTGATAGAGTGTTCATAGGGAAACTATTCAATTTTTTTTTTTCTTCACGAGAATAAGTGTTTTCTTTGGTTAAGTTAGTGTAAATTGAATAAGCTTGTAAAAGTGAAGTTTAGGTGTGGAGAGAGAGAGAAGAGAGAAGTTTAGAGAGAGAGAGAGAGAGAGAGAGAGAGAGAGAGAGAGAGAGAGAGAGAGAGAGAGAGAGAGAGAGAGAGAGAGAGAGAGAGAGAGAGAGAGAGAGAGAGAGAGAGAGAGAGAGAGAGAGAGAGAGAGAGAGAGAGAGAGAGAGAGAGAGAGAGAGAGAGAGAGAGAGAGAGAGAGAGAGAGAGAGAGAGAGAGAGAGAGAGAGAGAGAGAGAGAGAGAGAGAGAGAGAGAGAGAGAGAGAGAGAGAGAGAGAGAGAGAGAGAGAGAGAGAGAGAGAGAGAGAGAGAGAGAGAGAGAGAGAGAGAGAGAGAGAGAGAGAGAGAGAGAGAGAGAGAGAGAGAGAGAGAGAGAGAGAGAGAGAGAGAGAGAGAGAGAGAGAGAGAGAGAGAGAGAGAGAGAGAGAGAGAGAGAGAGAGAGAGAGAGAGAGAGAGAGAGAGAGAGAGAGAGAGAGAGAGAGAGAGAGAGAGAGAGAGAGAGAGAGAGAGAGAGAGAGAGAGAGAGAGAGAGAGAGAGAGAGAGAGAGAGAGAGAGAGAGAGAGAGAGAGAGAGAGAGAGAGAGAGAGAGAGAGAGAGAGAGAGAGAGAGAGAGAGAGAGAGAGAGAGAGAGAGAGAGAGAGAGAGAGAGAGAGAGAGAGAGAGAGAGAGAGAGAGAGAGAGAGAGAGAGAGAGAGAGTAAATTATTTGTTTGCATGCCCGATTAAGGATATATGGATGTATAATGAGTTGTAATAGGGATATGGACGAGGTTGAGAGAGTGTGGGATGTTTGTTGATCCAATTATACGATTGGTAAGTGGTTGAGCTCATTTTTAAGAGCTTACAAGAGAAATCTAGGAGATTTGTTTTGAGGATGGTGGATCATTCCACAAAATATAAAGACAGAAATGTGAAAAGCATGAGGTAATGAAGGTGTATTAGAGGCCAACCATGAATAAGAAGATGTATTTATTATTTCTAAGGTAAATAAAGTATGTTTTTTTGCCTCACTTATTTGTATTTTAAAGATCAGATTATAGACCCTACCCTGCCAAATGGTGGAAATGTGACAAAGTGAACAAAGAACAAATTATGGAGCACAGTAAAATCATGAAAATGTGAGGAAGGTAAAATTAGCCCTCGTGCAAGGGGTGATGGAGAGAACCATTAATGACAATGCTCATGTGTTGAGAAAATCATGCATGATCTAAGGTGATTATGTTCTGACAAGAACACAATGTGAAATCTAGTACATCCCTTGCACCAATGCCCCAATGAAATCTAAATCTCCAAGTCCGCATTGTGTGTGTGTTGTGATGAGACTAAATGGGGTGCATTGTTTAATTTTTGAATAAAACAACACATGAGGGATTGGAGACATAGGGAGTGGAAATAAAATAAGTAGAATAAATGACCCCTTTTGAGGTGTGGGATGAACATGTGAATCATATATTGTAAAAGAAATAAATTATGTGAATCACGTGTAAGGTAGGAAAATAAAACCATTATTGTATAACATCGTAAAATATCATCATGAAAGAATGTATTTATAAGTAATTTTATGTGAAATTTTACCATTTGGGCCCAAGTATAAGTAATTTAAGGACAACGATAAGATACGCCTATGTGGGCATGTGATAAGATCTTTGTAAGTGAAGTTTATTATACCTTTTGTGAAAAAGAGGTTCACACACACACATGTATATGTATATATGTATACATATACATGCATGCATGCATATGTACATATGTGTAAATACATATATACATATACTTACATCCACACACACACACACACACACACTTCATATATATAAGAAATGTAATCATTTGAGAGTCATGCCCACGATGGCCAAGATATAATAAAAATAAACACAAAAGGTAATATGCTCTAGGTGTATAAATTATTTTTCACTCATTAATGATTTATCTTTATAATATGTTTGTGTATTAATCACTTCAAGTGCGTGCCTTAACGAGTGCATCGGGAAGCATCGGGGTAGGATTATAAAGCACCTATAGAGAGATCATCGTGGCATCTCATAACTTTCCCTAGTGTACCTTGGTCTTCCTACTTTGAGTTTATGATTGGTTGATATCCTTTATACTACCATCTACATATCATCTTCCCGTAACACTTTCATACCATCTTTAAACCTCATCCAAGTGCCTCGATCCACCTCATATTTTATTAGGATTTTTTTCTCGTGGTTGATGAAATTTGGTAGACATTTGTTTCAGTTAATATATCAACCATGGGTGATGCCATTGTCTGTGATAAGTCACGACTTTAGGTTGTGTTTTCTCTATTTATATGTGTCATTATTGGCATTTCTCAAATATATCATCAAATAAATTAATCTTCATGCACTCATAAATATCCCCTTAAAAGGTTAGGAATTCATAGGGCCTAATGGAGGTTATACTTGGATGTCATAGGATTATCAAGAATAAGAGTCACGCCAATGAAATTTTCTTAGTCTTTGGATTCTCCAAATTCCGTCTACTACTTAGACCTTCCACCTATCCCTCTTGTGATCCACCCACAACAATCTCTCACAAGGTTCTACACACCAAGGAGGTGTATCAATGTGTACATAATGTCCACATAAAGGTAAGTATCCCTAGCCCTAACCCTCGGTCTTTTATGTTGGTTGATTATCATTATTTAATGTTTAAAACTAGGATAGTGTATCATATCTTTATCTATTATGCTATTTCCCTCTTCATAAAACATACTTACCACCTAATAGAATTAAAACCCATAGAGTAAGATTCACTCTTGCCTATAGCCTCTTAGGACCCAATCCCCATGTCTTGGATATAGGCTTTGGAATCTTACCTCTTCGATATCAAATGTGGATCACTCTCCTCTAGATCCATAACTATATACGCTTATTGGTTATATCTTTTATTTGGTGTTGGCTCTAGTATGGTCTTCTACTTATGTCTTAATATATATTAATAGAGAGAGAGAGAGAGATGATAATCATAGTGATTGTCCATCTTAGATCACATGCATTATGGTGAACCTGATGTGAATCTTACACCACCCTTGATTGAGTCATGTAGTACCTTAAATTTGATCTAATCACAATGAGAATTTTTGTATTTATTAAGATATATGCTCCATTTACACATGACCAATTTCAATCATATTTCTACTCTTCATATGCTCTCTAAACCGTTATGTGATAATCATTATATATTTTATCTTACCAAATCATCTAATATGTCATTAAACATCTATTTAGAATCTCATGTATTTGTCTAGATTTTTCACTCTAAGGATAGGCTCATATGCCTTGGAAAAAATTCTTGGGACAAAAACTCATCCTCTTAGTCTCTAACAATCATCTTTTCAAATGTGTAACTTGACTTAGTTAGCCTAGGTAATATTTTCGGATTAGTTGAGAAAGAAAACTAATGAAAGGTCACCTATGTATATAAAATAAACTCTAACCTAATAGAGGTATTGACAATTAACTAGGTGGTCTTTAAGAATGTCAAAACAAAGTGCTAAAACATCATATTTATGATGCAAAGAACATTAACTTAACAAGTAATATTATCAAATTTTGTCTATTAACTCGTTAGGAGGGTCAAAGTAGGCTTATAGAGGTGACTTGAGATATTTGGAGGCCTTCAAGATTCAGATTTTGGATTGTGAGTGGTTTTCCTCCAAAAGTCGAATTTGAATTTCTTGATGATGGAATTTTCACTTTTTGACAATTTTGTCTTATTTAGTGTCCCAATGGGAGTTTAGGTTGATTAGGAAGTGCATAAAAAATGTGTTAGTCCCATTTTTGGGTCAAAAATATTTCTTCTAGGTGTTTTGTCAGAAACTATATTTTTAGCTTCTTATACTCAAACTTATAACTTGAGTTAGTGGTCTTGTTAAGAGAGAGTTAGTTGAAAGTATATGTTGCAGTTAGTTAGGGTATTATAATTTGAATGGGAGAATTTTTAATAGAGGTTAAGGAAGATAATATTCAGGGAGATGAAGAATTCTTTGAAAAGGAAGGAGAAAAGTCTTGATGAGACTGATTTTTGCAAAACTATATAATGATAAGTAACTCCTATATGAAGAAAAGCTCATTCTCCTTGATTTTGTTTATGGTTTCTTATTTGAATGATTTGAAGGATATTAATGGGGCCCATTTTAATGTATTAGGATTGAATTGGTGATTATATGTAGGATAAACGTGAAAAACTCATAAAACTTGGATCAGTAACCCTGCTTTTAAAAGAAAATATGCATTTTTGACCGATAAAACGTGTGTAACTTTTGTTTTTGGAATTGTTAGAACCTGAAATTTGGTCTGTACAAGGAATGGGTCAGGGGAAGACCATAAAAATTATTTTGGGCTTTGAAACTTAGTAAAATTCTAGATATGAATTTTTGAATACTCTCGCTTAGAAAGGGGACAAGTTTTGGCCAAATTGCTAAATATTGATTTGGAGAGTTAAAATCCGTTATGAAGGTTTAAAATTTATGTGTACCATGATTAGACCTCCCTAAGAATTAATCAAGACGTTTTGGAATCATTTTCAACATGCAAGTAGGAACCTATATACCACCTTGTTAAGAGATCTAATTAGGTCTTTAAAATCCTATTTTTGAAGTTTTAGAAGGGTTTCATTTGGGAAAATTCCCTAAGGTTAATTAAGAACCTTAATGGCCATAATGGGTGCTAAAATTCCTTTTATTTTGTTTGGGAACCTTTCGGTTCAGAACCGACTTAGAAAACTATTTAAGAAGGGTTATTAAGGAAGAGACCTAATGAGGACCTAGAACAAGCAAGTTGAAGGTCTTCCCTTTTGAGTTGAAGTCTAAAATTTCTTGTGAAGTTGTATCTCCCAAAAGGGTACTTGGAAAATTGATTAGATTGTTTAGGAACCTTATAGTTATCTCCCAACTATAAGCTTTGGGCCTTAAGAAGGTTAGTGTTAAGAAAGCCTAGAAAAAGGAGAGATAAGGTGTTTGAAGAACTTGTTGAGAAATATACCAAGTTAGGGGTATGAATGCATAGAAATGGACTATTAGAAGGATTTCATGAAGCCTAAATCCTGAAAGGAAGATTGTTAGACCAAATTCTTAGTTTGAAGGAAACCATTTTGAGCTAAGAAACCCATTGATTTCAAGAAGAAAAGTGTAATAAATGGTTGTGGCTAACCAAGTGACATATTTTCTTGTTTGACTGTCCTAACCCCTTGCATTAGAGCAGGATTTTTCTTGAAAGAGAAAGAAAAGGTTGTTAAGAAGCTAAGAAAGACAAGTTGAGTGAAGAAGTAAACTATGAAACAAAAGTTTGTAAGAAGAGATAAGAACAAGATGGCTCAAAGAGAAATGATGAGAAGAGAAGGTCAGAGAGGAAAACCTAGAGATAATGAGTAGGTTGTTATATTGAGAAACATATGACACAAATTGGGAGCTTTAGATGTTTCTCAGAGAAGAGGTATGGTCTTAGTAAGGGAAAGTGATAAAGAAGAAGAGGTAGAAGAAAAAATTGCATAAGAAGAACCATATTTGAGACTTTTGAAAGAAGTCATGGCAGCATGTTCTAAGCAAAAATTAAGGCACCAAAGTATGGAGGAAGTCTACATCCAGAAGACTTGATTGATTGGATCACTAAGATGGATAAATACTTTGATTTTGAGGGAATAACTGAAGACAAAAAGGTAAAGTTTTCTTGTACTAAATTGATAGGGCATGCAACTATTTTGTGGGAATTTTCTGAAGAAGAAAGAGGAGTAGAGGAAAGGATAAAATCAGATCTTGGGATAGGATGGTTTCCAAGTTAAGAGGTAAGTTCATTCCAATAATTATCAGAAAAATTTGTTTAAGAATTACAAAATTTAAGGAAAAGAGAGATGAGTGTGGTTGATTATACTAAAGAATTCTATAAGTTAGCTATGAGATCAGGTCATATAGAGGGAGATGTAAAGAAGTGGCAATATATTTTAATGGGTTAAGGCTTAACATTCAGGATGAAATCAACTTTTTCACTTTGAGAACAGTGGAAGAATCTTACCAAACAACCTTGAAAGTAGAGGAAACTTTTTCTAGAAGGAAAGTGCAATATTCTAGAGGTAGAGCTAGAGGATCATATGAAACAAACAAATAGAGGACAATAACAACAAAATCAAGAAGAGGAAGCAAACAACTCACAAGGGAAAATAACTTCAAGAGGTGGTTATTCAAGAGGCAATTATTCCTATAGAGGAAGAGGTAGGAGGACACGAATTTCAAGGTAAGTGTTTCAAATGCAATAAGTTTGTTGGTCATAGATCATATGAGTGTCTAGAGAACCCTTAGGAAAGTGGTAGTAGGGTAAGTGAAGTAAGAAATCAGATTGTGCATGTTGATGAAGAAGAAAGTGTGGGATCACCATCACACATTGAAGAACCTAAAATAATGAGAGGCATTGATGATGAGAAGAGTACTACTGAAACCAAGCCAAGAAGTTGAAGAACCATCCCAAAGAAGAACCTTATTCAAGACAATGTGCAAGTCCAAAGGTAAGTGTTGTAAGCTCATTATTGATAATGGTAGCACAAACAATTTGGTGTCTTCTGAAATGGTAGAAAAGATAAAATTGTAAAATTGATGCATCCTAAACCATATAGAGTGTATTAGGTTCAAAGAAATCATCAAGTGTTAGTAAATGAGTAGTGTCTTGTTAGTTTTCAGATTGGTAGTTATAAGGATGAGGTTCTTTGTGATGTGATGCCCATGGATGTTTTTCATGTCTTACTTGGAAGACCTTGGTAGTTTGATAGGAGAGTTATTCATGATGGTAGGGAAAATACATATACTCTCATGAAGAATGGTGTTAAGCACACATTAAAACCTCTCAAGGACAATAGTATATGGAATGAAAACTACTCAAGAGTTTTGATAATGAATCCAAAGGATTATAAACAATAGGAAGAGAGAGATGGCCTTGAATCATCAATAACTCGAAGTTAAAAGGAATCATAGTATGAAGAAAAATAAAGTAATTACAATCAAGAAGCTTTAGCAATGGTTAGTTGGTGAAGAATAATACCAAGAAAACCTTCAAAGGAGAAGGAAAAAAAAAGATAAGAATGATGAATCTACAGACCTCAAAGGAAAGAAGGAAAAATTAGAGATCTCAAGGGCACAAGAACTAAACAAGAAGAAGCAACGTTACGAATTTGAGAACTTCATGGAGTAATTAGTTGTTAAGAAAGAAGATGATAGTCCAAAGAAGAAGATTGAAACAACTAAGAAGAATGACGAAGTTCAAGTTCAATAAGAAAACCAAGAAACCATGGTTCAAAAATGGAGATATGAAGTGATAGAGAAAACTAAAAGCAATTCAATAGCTCCCAATTTTCAAATAATCTTTCTCCTAGTGGTGATTATGAAAATAACTCAACTGAAGTGATGAAGATGAATAATCTACCCAAGAAAAGACACTAATTTCAGATCTTAAGGTCCTAAAACATCAAGAAGGAAAAAAAAATAGTGGATAAGATGATCTAACAATCATAATCAGTCAAAAAATACTTCATATACAACTTGACCAAGGCTGGAATCCAAAACGGGGAAGGAAGTTAGCATTCTATCTAAGAATAGTCGCTTCACAAGAACTCAAGCTCATTCACATAACAAGAAAGATGGTATAAAGCATGGAATTCATCATGAAGATATCATATTCATGGCATGAAATCATGAACAAACACAAAGAGTTATACTACAACTAGAAAACCGAAAGAAAAAGAAAACCCTTGGTGCAACACAAAAAGCTCATGGATGAAGCATTTTTTTGCCTAGGGAGAATGATGCAGAACATCAACTTAACAAGGAATATCACCAAATTTCATCTTTTAACTCCTTAGGAGGGTTAAAGTATGCTTATAGAGGTGACTTGAGGTCTTTGGAGGCCTTTGAGATTCAAATTTTGGATTATAAGTGTTTTCCTCTCTAAAAGACTAATTTGAATTTCTTAAAGAGGGAATTTTCACTTTTTTGACAATTTTGGCTTAGTTAGCATCCCAATGAGAGTATATGTTGATTAGGAAGTGCATACACAATGTGTTAGTCCCATTTTTGGGTCAAGAATATATATTCTAGGTGTTTTGTTAGGAAAATATGGTTTTAGCTTCTTAAACTCAAACTTATAACTTGAGTTAGTGGTCTTGTTAAGAGATAGTTAGTTGAACGTATATGGTGCAAGTTAGTTAGGGTGTTATAATTCAAATGGGAGAAGTTTTCATAGAGGTAGAGGAGGATAATAGTTAGGAGATAGATAATTATTATAACAGAGGGAGAAAAGTCTTGATGAGGCAGATTTTGGCAAAACTGTATAATGATAAGTGACTCCTATATGAAGAAAAGCTCATTTTCCTTGATTTTGTTTATGGTTTCTTGTTTGAATGCTTTAAAGGATATGAATGGAGGTCTGATTCAATTTATGAAGGCTTGAATTAATGATTCTATGTAGGAGAAACATGAAAAACTTAGAAAACTTGGTCTATAACCCCTGTTTTAGACGAAAATATGCATTTTTGGATTGGTAAAACATGTGTACCTTTGTTTTTGGCATTGTTAGAACTTGAAATTTGGTGTGTAGAAGGAAGGGGTTGAGTAAGACCCTAAATATTTTATTTGGGTCTTTGAAACTTTGTAAAACTCTAGAAATGAATTTTAGAATGTTCTCGGCTAGGATAGGGGATAAGTTTTGGCCAAATTGCTAAATCTTGATTTGTGAGAGTTAAAATCTATTTTGAAGGTTGAAAATTAGTGTGCACCACGGCTATACATCCCTAAGAATGAATAAATAATTTTTGGAGCCATTGGACATGTGTAATTAGGAGAACATATAAACCACCTTGCTAAGAGACCTAATTAGGTTTTTAAAATCCTGATTTTTTAAGTTTTAGAGGGGTTTCATTGAGAACAGATCCTTGAGGTTAATGGAGTAGGAGAACCTATATACCACCTTGCTGAGATACCTAATTAGGTCTATAAAATCTTGATTTTTAAATTCCTAGAAGGGTTTCATTGGGAACAGATCCCGAGGTTAACAGAGAACCTTAATAGCCGTAATGGGTGTCTAAAATTCCTTTTAGTTTGTTGGAAACCTTCAAGTTAAGAAAATATACCTAGACAACCAGCTTAAGAAGGCCTACTAAGGAAGAGACGTAGTAAGGACCTAGGACAAGCAAGTGGAAGGACTTCCCTTTTGAGTTGAAGTCTAAAATTTCTTGTGAAGTTGTATCTCCCAAAAGGGTACATGGAACAATGATTAGATTATTTGGGAACCTTATAGTTATCTCTCAACTATGAGATTCGGGCCTTCGAGGTTAGTGTTAAACATGCCTAGAAAAGGGAGAGATAAGGTATTTGAAGAAATTGTTGAGAAACCTACCAAGTTAGGGGTATGAATGCATGTGAATAAACTATTAGAAGGATTTCATGAAGCATAACTCCTGAAGGAAGACTCTTAGACCAAATTTTTAGTTCGAAAGAAACCATTTTTTGTTAAGAAACTCATTGATTTAAAGAAGAAAATAATAACAAATAGTTGTGGCTAACCAAGTGACATATTTTCTTGTTTGACCGTACTAACCCTCGCATCAATTCCTTAGGAAACATCATCATAATAGAAAGCCACATATATAAATTCATATAAGTGCTACCCTAGATCACATATACTCGACATAATTTTAAAGTGATCCCACTATCACAAAGAATAAGCTACAAATGTGAATTCATATAAATGCTTCCTTAGATCACACACACCGATTATGAAGTAAAAGGATCCATAGTGCATGTTGTCGAGTGTAAGGTCCAAATCAAGGGATTATTCTCTAATACCTATTCTATCACATCTCATCACAGTTTTGGGATAATTACATGTGGTTTGACCCCTCTTTAGAGTAGTGGTATGTAGAAAATTTTCATCACATCTTGTTGGATACAAACTTGTTTGATTAAAGGAGAACCTATAAAGAAATACCGATCAAGTACAAAATCAAAAAGGACAAGTTTGTAGCCCCCAAGAAAATTTTAGACACGTTATTGAATTACTTCCATGAACATTTCTAGTGCATTTTCTAGGTCCTACAAATTATTTATCATCTTGACAATTGTATGTTATGCTTATATATGCAATCTAAAGTATTGTGTCTTACCTTTTGTTTTAATATCATGGTGAATTTAAAAATCTAACCCTTATTTTTTCATATTTTGAGTGGCATAATATTGAATATTCATGATTTTATAATAATTTAGGATTGTAAAATAAAAAATAAGGTTTATTCAAAAGATTTATCTGATCCCATGGATTGTGAAAGCATAAAATCTCTAACTTAGGATTGTTTATTAATTATTAATTATTCATGTTTGATAGGTAAATGAAGTATAAAACCCAATTTCATCATGCGACATTATTTGTGAACCTTACCCTTTATGAAATTAGTGCAATTGAGGGTCTCATTATTTAACCTTCATATTTTACATTTTATGTCTAATGTTGTTACATTCTAACCCACTTTTCAAAGTTCTCGACATTAGATTTTGGGTTAGAATCAATCATATAAATCATTACTAGCTAGGAATAATAATATTTTTTTTTAAAAAATTCATTGGTACAATACATATGATGTTTGCAATAATAATTTCATGAATAATGTCTCTACTACTAACATATCTTAATTTATTCATGGTTCATAGATGAAATTTGAAATGCTTCTAGTGATTAGCTAGAGGAACAAGCTCTTAGACATCCATTCATACCTCCTCCTCTTTTTCTTGAATTTGAGACTAACCATACTTGCTCCAAACTTATACTTTTTATCGGAAGATATCATGAGGCAAATGAATCCACAACCTAATGTGGTAGGCCTCTAGCTAATATAGTTCTTTCCAATGGCATAAAACAAAAAACTAATCCTAATCTACATCCACAACCTAGATCATTACGTTGATAAATAAGGATTATGAAATCATAGAGAAACATAGAAATAATCAAAAATAAAATCTCCATCCTATATTTTCTTAAATGATTTATCATATAAGAGGTAACTTCTATCAAGCCTCATGTGATTAAACTCTACTAAAAATACTAAGACCACATGCTTCACATCCATTGTCAATATTATAAAGGAAATTGAGAGACACATATCATTCAAAAATAATATCTACCACCATGACATGTAGTTGAGTTACATTTTCCCTTATATATGGCGAGAGTTATTGTATCCTCACAAAATCACACATTTTAGGTAATTATCTAGTCCTGATTACATACTACTATTCATATGATTCCTAAGTAAGAAGAGTACTAATCAACCCATGTCTTTGGCCACCTTTCTTTGCTTTATGTTACCACTTTTGGTCTTACATTCTTACTTGCTAGGTATTTTTTTATACTCCGAATTTTATCATCCTGACAACAACACCCAACCAGGATGCCAATGACAAGTGCCCTCGTCCCCTCTGGGCGCCCCTGACCCCTTTGTACTTTACTCACACTTTTTGGGTCCTTTTTAGACCTTTGAGAATCTTATCTTTTTGGTATTCAACCTTTTCAAAATTATAAAATTCAAGGAAAGGAATCATATAAATATAAAGTTATGTGATCATAATAAGGGACCAAACATTAAACATTAGCTATCACCGCCTAAGGTTGCATCCAATCAAGCATCTAAGAGCTTCATTACATCCATCTAGCACCATCACAAGGGACAAAAGGGCTGGTTATTCTACATACACTTTATAGGATGGAAGTTCATTCTATTCCATACAAACATCTATTACATTTCTTTACATCTAGCTTATTTTCTCGCTATCAAGTGCGACTCACACAAAAGCGACCTAGGGCACAATTTTTCACACACACACAAAATAAATTGGGCCTGAGATGTTGTGCAATGCTCAATCGTAATTTCACTACTATGACAGATGAGGATGCTAGGAAATAAGGGATAAAATATGCGAACAATCCCACACAAAATCATAATAGTAGAAACTAATATGCATAAAATATTACAGATCTGAAATAAAAGTGCAGAAAATAAAAGAACACAATATAGAGACAATATTTAATGTGGTTCACCCAATTTGGGTTACGTCCACCAAGAATCACTTGCTCATATTTTATTACAAGCCACCTCTCTCTCAATACAATACCCAGATCTGTTTGGAGTTGTGCTCAACAAACTCTCCTGAATTCACACTTGAACTCACACACATCTACAATCATATGTCTCACCTATCAAAAGTACATCAATAAGAAACTGCTTAAGCAGATTTATAATACCATGGGTACCAAAACCATGGGCCAAAACCACCCCATAAACCTATGGGTCAAAAATCCCACACATATGAGAAGAGAGTATTTCCCGAGATGTCGGGAACGTTTTTTGAGGCCAATTTTTTTTTTCTGATTTCTTGAGCTTTTCTGCAAACCTAGACACCTTAATAAGGCCTAAGGTGCCCATTGGTGCCCTTGTATCTTTCTAGGTGCCCCACCCAACATATTTCTCCATATCTACATTCATCTAGGTCTCGTGTGATGCTCCTTTTGCTTTGTTCACCTGGTCAACACTTTGATACAATTCATAATTTATTGTCAATCAGCTAGGTACCTTCTTCTCCTCCTTGAAACTAGGGTTTTGTAATTTATTGCTTAGTTTGCTTGAGTATCATTTTTGTACTTAATTGCATATTTATTTACTGCTACAATAACATCAGATTAGGATCTTATTTCCACATTTTAGCTTAATAATTTTGGTGAACTTGACCGATCAAACCCTTGCTTTTGAGTATGTCTTCACCTTATCAAGTCATGACTCAATCATCTTATCCCTCTTTCGCACCCACTAAAGTTTCAAGCATGGTTACTACTATCGCTGATTTCATGCAAGTTCGTACTCAACATCCTCCTCACTTTATTATACCTACGGCTGATCCTTCTATCAATGTAGTAACTACTTGCCGCACTCGTCCTCCTATGACTCCACTCATTTCTATTCCACCACCTATCACTTTTGTGGCTCCTCCTACTATTTATGCTTCTAAGGGCTATGATATCATTGAATAACTTAATAATACGCCAGCCAAAATATCCCTCTATGAATTATTGCGTAGTGGGATTGATTTTTTCAAACATTAGAGGGTTTTCTTCTATTCTATTCATATAGAAAGTGATAATTATTCAATGGCCTTCACACACCTCATTTAGTCTCTCAAAATTTGTTGCATGTGTTATATCATTTACTAATGAGGACATATCACCACTTGTTAATGACAATCCATGTGTGCCTTTTCTTATCACCACTATTATCAACACCACTTGTATTAAACGTGTACTTATTGATAATGGATTCACCTTCAACTTATGTGATCATTCCCTTCTCAAGAAATTGGGCATTAAGAATAATCTAATTTCTAAGAATTCTACTCTTATTCGGGATATGATTCAACTACTCGCACATGCCTAAGAACTATTTCATTACATATTCAAGTCGGGAATAAGACTTCCCTCACATACTTCTTTGTTATAGATGTTTCATTTCAATTTAATCTATTACTAGGTAGACCTTGGATTCATGCAATGCAAGTAGTTCCATCTACTATACACCAATGTGTCAAATTATTACATGATGGATATGAACATATTATTACTATAGATCCTGAACCATTCAAATTCTATCACATAGACCATGTTACTGTTATGCTATTCCTCCTTCACAACCTATTCCATATAGTAGTATTGATACATATGACATTGGTCAATCTAGCGCTTCACAATCTTCTTCCACACCCAAGCATTCTGGCTATTTTTACTCATACTACTGCAATCATCTCACCCATATTATCTACTCCACTTAGCACTACTACTCCACTTGTTGAGGCTCCTCTCGCTCCTACATCTAGTGCACTCTCTCTACCAATATCCTCATGCAACTAACAACACATCATGACAATGCAAACATATGATTTTGACAATGAAGTTGATACTATTGAAATTACTGATGAAACATTGGGCAAAATCAATTTCACTCCTATTGATATAGATGACTCTTATTTCAATGAAACTTTTATGGCCAATGGTCTTGGTGAATAAAAATTCAAGACCCCTCCTTCTACTAATTCTATGGTACTTTATTAGGGGTTTGTTCATACTTAATGACTATTTTACCCTCTCCCTAACAGTCTACATCTGTGCACCTCCTTTCACATGCACACTTTTCATCAAAAACTCTTATTGGCATCACATCCCGGTGGATCGTACTTGCTCCGATACTATTTGCACATATGACAGATTAACTAGGCTTGGGTTGACGCTCAATGAAATTCTCCCAGTGCCTCACTCACCTCATCTTTATCATGGCTATTTTCACATTATGGCCGCCTATGGTCTTCAGGTGTTCCATTTAGCAGTATTCATTGCACGTACCCCTCGTACTTCTCCACTGACACTCGGGAAATCTTGGCTTGACTATATTGGGGGCACGTTATATTCCACTCACACTTCTATTACTTTCCCTATGCCATTCGATAGTATTATTATTAGTAGTGATTCATCTCCCAGTCATTCTCAAAATCTCACTCACTGGTATGCATTGGATGTCCACTAACACCTTTCATTGATGAAGAATATGCAATGACTATGTACACCTTATGTCGTAATGGCTCTTTATATGATCCACCTCATAATATTTCCTATCAAGTCTCCAATGCAGCCCTAGTTGGATTCGATCTGGATAATGACGATATTTTAGATAGTGGAACTTGATTGCTCCCATCCTTGATGCTCCTCGAGGGGCATAAATCTTATCCCCCTCTTCTAGAATTGACACACTTATTACATTCTCATCACCTCGTATTAAGTGCATCACATACCATCATTTCCTGATGACACACTCATGTTGTTATAGTTCTTACATGACTGTTGAGGGATCTCTTACAATAAGAACCCATTTCATCTACCCATTATATCTATCTACTACACACTCATTCATTCATACATACATTTATCACCATTTATTTGCACATCCAATGCACTCTTTCATCATCATTCACAAACATCATTCATCATACACATTTCGATTCACTTTTGCATTATATCACTTCTTGATGATGCATATTTTGCTTCTTCGGTTCACACTTGATTATTAGGGCATCCTATATACATGAACCTCACACATTGTAGATTATATATTCAATTTACATACTACATATGTCACACATCGTGCATCATAGACTTAGGACATCTTCTCTCCTTACACACCTTTCACACACTTTGTGACTTATTCACTCAACGTTTTCACACTACATATTTCTTACATCTAATTCTTCACATTACACTCGTTACCCTATGACACACTCTAGTTCCATGGTCCATACTTGACTGTTGAGGGTTTACATCTCAAATGGACCTCATCACATTCACACATTCAATCACTCACTCACCACTCACACACACTCACACTCTATACTTTGTGCTTCGATGATCACATATTTTATTACACACATTCAAACCATTTCCCGATGACGCACTCTCATTTATGGTTCATTCTTAACTGTTGAGGGGGCATATATAAATGAACCTCATCTCATACATACACATCCACTCAGGGGGCACATTTCTCCTATCATTCACACTACATTCATTCTTGGTCATCCACAATTTACTCTTATCTTACTTCTACTTTTTACTTGTTCACTTCATTACACATGATATATAGATATATTGTATGTCATTATTTTTATTATACACATATGTGCATTCACTTGATTTCTAGTTGTGATCCCAAATTCTATAGATCTATTACACCCAACATGGATGCTTGCATGATTACCAGTCCCATTACTCTGGGGCATCCATTTCATACACTATAGGTGACATTGTTTCATTTTTTTCATACACTACATTATCTATTATACACGTTTCATTTAGTTTTTCTAACATGCTACATTTGTTATTTAGGAGTATATTTTTTATGGTTATCTATTACATTATTTTCTCTTTGTATGCTCTTGTTTTTACAGGATTTTCCTTTTCTTGTGTGCACACTTGTCTATTTTTGGCCACGATGGCCTTAATTGTCTTGCGAAATCATGAGTCCCATGTCCTATGTTTCTTTGCTTTTCGCGGTCTACATTATCTTCTTGCATGTTTATTTACGTATTAGATTACACATTATCTCGACCAACTTACATTTCGTCTTATACATGTGTGTTTGTCTTTTCTTTTACTAACACTTGTCTCTACCACTTTGTTTATGTGTGCCTTGGTTTCTACCAAGCACATTCCCTTCCCCCTATGCGTAAGGCACTTTTTTAAAGCACAAAGGTGGTCAGTCCTCCTTTATACCGCATACTCCTTCAATGACATTGCATGCACCCCAAATGAGGGGGACATCATATGGGTGAATCAATCACCCCATACAACATCATACACAACAAAGAACAATACCATTACAACACAACTTTTAGTTTCAAACAGGGCTCATAATCATACTTGGGTCTTTACAACAATGATGTCCTTCCTAGATGCCAGTGACCAGGGGGTAGATCTTCAACATTTTTCAGTTTAGCACAGTTTTTCGGCATGTCACAAAGGCTTTTGACAAGGAAGAGATTCCTTTAGCATTGGAACATTTACATTGGGGGAAAGTACACACCATATGCAGTGGTGTTTTCATTCTAGGGGAGCAGTTAAAGGTTAAAGGATGACACCGACTTTCCTCTCTACACTACTTCTACCATGGCATAGGATTGCCCAAAAAACCAACATTTCAGAGCGCTCTACAACTTTGGGAAGCGGTTAAAGGTTGGAGGATGACACTAGACTTTCCTCCCTATACTTCTTCTGTCATGGCGTGAGATCACCAAAAAACTTGCCTTCATTGACATCTTCAGGATCCTTTCTACACTCTTTTCTCATCACGGATCAGGTGCACATGTTCCTTTTTCACATTTTCAACATTTTTACATACTTATTTACATAATTTTTACATATATACATGTGTATTTGACTACTTGTTCATTCTTCTCTTTTTAGGTCCATCCGTATGGGAAGCGGTAGTCAACATCATCAACGTCATCACAACAACAACAACAATGCCATCGATAATAACAATAGGTACATCACGACATCTACACATGCATTTCCTCCCTAGGTTCATTTCATCATCACTTTTTACACTTTCTCCTCCTTAGCATCCACGCTTCACATTTTTATCATTCCATGCTTTGTCTAGTCCCTCGACACACTTACATCATTGATCTACATGGTTATCAGTACACATCTCTATCTAATTTATGTTACCGAGCTTTCCGCTCACCAACATAAAGTGGGGAAAATGTAGACACAAAATCATGCACTTTGGGTAATTATCTAGTCCTGATTACATACTACTATTCATATGATTCCTAAGTAAGAAAAATACTAATTAACCCATGTCTTTGGCCACATTTCTTTGCTTTTTGTTACCACTTTTGGTCTTACATCCTTACTTTCTTAGTATTCCTTTTTATACTCTGAATTTTATCATCCTAGACACCAACACCCAACCAGACACCAATGCAGGAACCTTCGTCCCTCTGGGCACCCCTAACCCCTTTATACTTTACTCACACTTTTTAGGTCCTTTCTATCCGTTTGAGCATCTTATCTTTTTAGTATTCGACCTTTTGAGGTTATTATAAAATTCAAGAAAGGAATCATATAAATATAAATTTATATGATCATAATAAAGGACCAAGCACTAAGCATTAGCTATCACTACCTAAGGTTACATCCATTAAACATCTAAGAGCTTCATTGCATCCATATAACACCATCACAAGGGACACAAGGGTTGGTTATTCTACATAAATTTCATTGGAGGGAATTTTATTCTATTCCATGCACACATCTATTACATTTCTTTACATCTAGCTTATTTCCTCGCTATCAAGTGCCAATCGCACAAGATTCACCTAGGCGCAATTCCATACACACACAAAAGTACATTTGGTTTGAGATGTAGTGCAATGCTTAGTCATAAGTTCACCGTGAAAATGGGAGGGACAATTCAACCCCTCATTCTACATCTTTATTTTTTAGGATTTGATGTCTATTTAAGGGTATTGCAGTTTTTATTTCATTGTAGGTTTCAGGTGACGTTGATGATCTTGGTGTGACCTCAAAGCGATTAAAGGAGATTAATAGAAAATATCTTGTGACTACTTAGAGGAGGTTTCCGATATTTTTGCAAACCCCAGCGCCCAAAATTAGGCTTAGGGCGTCCACAGTGCTCATGTCCCTCTTCAGAGCCCCATCTAGCATATTTCTCCATATCTACATTCTTCTAGATCTCAGTGCGACGCTCCTACTACTATGCTCACCTGGTCAAAGCACTTCCATACAATTAAAAATTTATTGCGAATCAACTAAGTACCTTCTTCTCCTCCTTGCAACTAGGGTTTCATAATTTATTGCTTAGTTTGCTTGAGTATCATTTCTATACTTAATTGCATATTTATTTACTGCTACAATAACATCAGATTAGGCACTTATTTCCACATTTTAGCTTAATCACAAGTGGAATTGTAAGAAATCAATCAAATATATTCTATATTCAATCATAAATAAGATATTCAATCTTTAAACTACATCTAAATCCTCATTAAGACTAAAGAAAATAGTATTATTTTCCGTGTTAGATGAGACTCACTTTGTCTCATCAATATACTCAAGTACACATTCTTAATATAAGTGTCAAGTGTGTCTTGAATGTATATAACATAACTTCCTTTATGAAATGTGTTTTTCTACTATGATCTCATAATATCCAAAAAAAGGATCAAAGGGTTTGATAATTTGACTAGACAAGTTTTGGGTATGGTCATGTTAGACATAATAGCAGGGCCAAATATGTTTCCATAACATTTAACATAGTGCATAATAATTTGAATTATTAACCATTGCTTGTAATACCTCTAATTCATGATACAAAAATAATTCACTATATATTACATATATGTATCTAATAAGTATGTAAGTGATATATCTACACATGCGCGACAGATGAAAACCCATACAAATAGTATATGGTAGATTAATTAGGAGACAATTTCATACAATACAATAGTATTCCAAAACCATCATTTATATAAAAACAATGGTTATTCTAGAGCAAAGTTAGAAGTGTCTAAAGATAAAGGTAAGGATACATCTAATGAAAAACAAAGTAATCATATTTTACATAAAAATACCAATCATGAAACAATAAAATTTCCCATGCAATATTTTAACAATGATGTAGATATGATATCAATTTTGGCTATGATGGTGAAGAGTATATAGAAGATGAGAGTGATAATATTTTGGCTAAGTTAAACTTTATGGCATTTAAACTCGGGAATATAAAGATGATTTAGATTAGTTTGGTATTCATAAATTATAAATTTATTTGAAAATAATTGCTATATATGGAACTACCCAAGGAGAACACACCAATAATGGATATGGTTAAAAATGCTAAACATCTAATAGCTATAAATGATACTAGCTAAAACACTATCGTTCCAACTTAAATATCAAGTCAACCTTCTAATTATCCTATGAATGAACCAATGCTCTTCCAAATTGATACAAAGCCACATTATAATAAAGAGAGATTAAAAAATTATATGTATGAAGTTATGCTTGTCACACAATCGAGATCATGATAGTCTTAGGCAAAAATAGATTTCCAAATTTATAGTGCAACTAGTAGTATTGCACATACCAAAATCTTCCTACCCATACCACACAGTATTATCAAGCATTGAAATGGAACATCATGTATAACATAAGTAAGAGTCAAATTGTATCTCCAAACCATCATGTATTACCTTTTTCATTAGGGAAACCTTCACATATACCATTTAACATTAGCGTAAATTTAATTTTATCCCTAAAAATCACAACATTAATTGATAATTGAAATCCACCTTTGAAGCATATCCTACTCAAGATCATCCTTAAGTACCTATAGTGTGTGACAAAAAATAGTCTTATACTGCCTTTAAATCCACTTATACATGCTAGGAATTCATATGTTAGTGCTCCATTTGAATGTGTGGGTAAATAATAATTACATGTGTAATTATTCTATAGGTAAATATAAAGTTAGTAGTTTAGTAAGTTAGTAATTTATTATTAGTTATTATAAAACAAAAATAAAAAATAATATGTTGTTAGAGAGTTATAAACAACTCACGTAGATTGGTGAGTTGTTATAGCTACCTCCTAAATTATAGGGAGCTATTTCCTATTTATATGGGAGTGTATGTAATGAAGTTTGCAAGAAGATTATAAAGAATATCATTCATATTCATTCTTATTCTTAGATCTCTCTTTTTAAATCTATATCATATTCATCATCTGGTATCATAGCAACATTGTTCTTGAGTGTGTAATGGAATTTTGAGGTTAAATAATTGAGGGACAACCTCTCTTGTTTATTGTCCCGTAGATGTAAGAATTTTTTTTGTGTTTAGTCACCTTGTACATCCGATCCACCTCAAATCTCTTTCCTTGATATTATTCCCATCCCTTTTGTGTGTGCAATTCATGTTCCTGGTGAAAGTGAAAGGAAACAAATCATTCTACTCAGAAATAATGCTTTCCATAGACTAGAATTTTGTCATATTTGTTGGGTGTATAGGCGGTATTACAAAGAATTATGCATACATTTCTTTGAATAATCAAATCACTTTGCGAATGACTAATTTAGGAGCTAGTGGAAGTAATTTTCATACACAAGAATCGCCATAGTTCACTACAATTCGTGGCACAGGAATCACCAATGATTATGGACCTGTAACACAATCACCAACGATTAGGTAAAATCACCACAAAAATTTATAAATAGCTAGTGATTTTCTGCATGAATGGAAATATCTTGAAACCAACTTTTTGACACATTTTATAGTTTATAAAATGGAGCTACGGTTCTCAAGTTATCATCAAAACAGTGAGTGCCTATTTTTTTGTCACATTCAGAGCTTCACCATCAATAAATTTTGCATCATGAGCCTCAAAGATAAATCAGGATGATTTAGTAGCATGACACCAGAGGATGGAGGCATCAAAGGTTGGAGTTTAATCGGTGACCTCTTGTCGATGCCAATGATGGGGCCGCATGAAGCTTTGGTGACATGTGTGTTTGCAGTTTGTGTTGTGTGATTTCCACTGTGTTTTTCAAAGTGCCGCTTTCAAGTGTTCCTATTCAAATATGTGAAAATTTTACATTGAGGGGGAACATGATCCAATGTTCCATTTCCATTATGTTAGCATTTTCTCGTATATGTATGAGCGAAAAACTTTAACAATTTTTCCTATATTATTCCATGTAGTGAAATGTGATGAGGGTTGATAATAGTACTTGGCACATCATGATGTGGTTGTAGGTAAACCACTTGAAAACCTTCACTTTTTGGTTTGTGGTAAACCACTTTGTAAAACCACCACTTTTGGTTATTGGTAAACCATATGTAAAACCATCACCTTTTGGTTTGTGGTACTCCACTTTGTAAAACCACCATTCTTGGTTTGTGGTCAACCGTATGTAAAACCATTCATTGGGTTTGTGATCATCTTGTGAAAATCACCTATTCATGAAAGCAAGTGCAAGTACAAAGGCAGGTTTTCCCCATGTTCGCACTAAGGGGGGAATGTTAGGAATTCATATGTTAGTGCTCCATTTGAATGTGTGGGTAAATAATAATTATGTGTGTAATTATTATATAGGTAAATGTAAAGTTAGTATTTTAGTAAGTTAGTGATTTGTTATTAGTTGTTATAAAACAAAAATAACAAATAATATGTTGTTAGAGAGTTATAAACAACTCACGTAGATTGGTGAGTTGTTATAGCTACCTCCTAAATTATAGGGGAGCTATTTCCTATTTATATGGGAGTGTATGTAATGAAGTTTGTAGGAATATTATTGAGAATATCATTCGTATTTTGTTCTTATTTTCATATCTCTCTCTGTAAATCTATAGCATATTCATCAATACCATCTATTGAAATTCACCTTTGAAGCATATTGTACTCAAGCTCAACCTTTATTACCTAGTGTGTGTGATATAAAATAGTCTTATAGATCCTTGTGAGTGTGTCCCATAAAGGAAATTTTTAACATATAACAAAGGCCACTAGTTTTTATGACTACTAGTGACCCACAAATTATTCATGAGAAAACTTACATCACCTAAGACTTAGGTAAGTACACAAAACTTGACAAATTAATATATTTTGCTAATGATTCAACTACGTATACCACTCCTCACCCATTACATGTGATATTTAAAACTAATGATAGAGGGCTTTCACATGAGCATGTCATTGTCGAGATCATAGGATGGTACTCATATGTTCCTCCTTCCTTGGGAGAACCCTATGAAAATTATTTTACATAGCCCCGCTATCAATTTTTTTCTTGTTTCATTACTTTAATGTGTTATTTGTCGTTATCTCTTACGCGATTCCATGTTTTTACACTAATCATTATGTATTATCCTAAAAATGGAATATCTAAACCTAAATTAAATTTTAGGCCAATTTAATTAGTTTTCTTATATATTAGAGTTGATTCACAAATCTAACAAATATGTAACAATACCAATACTAATTCATATTTGTAATTAAGATCGGATAGGAAGAATTTGCATACACCAACTAAACTAACATGCAATCAAAAACACAAAATGGAGGTATAAAATCACTTAGCTAATTTTTGATGCTTTCTAGAGAGATATGAGATTGCGCAATAGAGAAACATAGAGATATGAACCTAATTAACCCTCACAAAATAGAATGAAACTATGAATGCACCTAGGTCAAGAATGTACCATTAGTTCAGGACCATACCATTAGGTTAGGACCATACCATATGTTCAAACCCTTTCTACATCGTCTTGGATCTGCTCTAAATCTACCTCTGCTGAACTTTCTAGGTTACTCACCTTCCTGTATTTTTTGGTGCTTTCAAACCATAGTTGTCACACATGTAACAAGTGTAGACATGTAAAATGTCGACATGCTCATTTAACAAATAACATACTTATTATACATTATTAATCCCCATCACTAACCATATAATAATTAATCATGAGATTAATTATTATTATCCCTATTATCATACCTCAATTATTCTCATTATTCACCCAATAATCCCATCTCATCCTTAATCATTTAAATCATTATTAATATCTTATTATCCCATTAACTAATCCCTATTATCAATTTCTAAGAATTAAAAATTCCTACTCACCTACCCTACACCTATCCTACACCTAGCTTCTCCATCTAATCCCTCCCTAATCACAATCAATCTTATCTAATTTTAAGCTAATCAAACCCTCCAAATATAGAGGCTTCTATTTCTAAAAGCCTCTCCAAATTTCCCTCCTTCATATTTAAAAATTTAAATATATTTCCCTCCCTCCATTGAATTTTTAATTCAATGGAGGCTTCTTCTAATTTATAGAATTCTCCAATTCTAGATCTTTCTACTCTCTCATGTAATAACAACCATTTATCTTCCATCTACATGGAAAGATCTCAACCCTCCATTATTCCTTCCTCCACCTATAAATAGGAGTGCCACCCTCTATGGCCACCAACCTTGAAGAATTGTAAGTATATGCTGCCCAAATCTCTATATAAAGCTTTCATATCCATTAAACCATCAAGAAAAAAGGGGATGTGTTGTCTAACTCATCCCAAAAATATGAAGCAATACAAAACTATCTTGAGAACATATAAAACAACAAGGGAACAACATTGGAGCTTGTAGGTAAGTGCGAGCATAACACTCTTTCTCCATTTTTATCCAGCTCAATCGAGGTAGATAATATTTGTGTTAGATTAGGAACTAATTTGGTTTAGTTCTTAGTTTGCATTTATAACCAACACCACTTTTTTTCCCTATCTATTTAACCATGATATCCTACGGGTCCCTTTTCCACCATACTTCGAACCACCTAAATTAAAAAATATAAGGGAAAATGCCATCCTTGTGAGCATGTTAAGGATTTTTATATGTTATATTAAGAAGTAGCCTATGATGACTCCTACCTATTAAGACTATTCTCAAGAAGTCTAGGTGGTCCTACACTTGAATGGTTCCTTCATCTACCTAAAGGTTTCGTCACTACATTTGCCGAATTATTCCAAAATTTTCTCAAACACTTCTCCTACAATGTGGAACACGATGTCACTATGATTGACCTATGTAACACCAAAAACATAGTGGAGAAAACTTCTCATCCTTTTTGTGATGGCGAGCCTTTACCAAATTACATTTATGGCCTATCCCTAAAAAGAAACTAGTCGCTATTTTTGTCGCTAGCCTCCATCAAGAGTTAGCTTTTCATCTTTAGGTCCATTACGCTAATACATTTGATGACATCATAGAGAAGGGAATGAAAATTGAAATTTTTCCATTGCTAAAGGTATCATCAAGTTTTATTCTCGCGATAATTACAATCATGTAGTCAACCCTCCACATCTGAAAATCCCAAATTCTTCAATAAGAATAAAAGTGTTGTCGGCAATGGAGTGATGAAAACCAAACATGTCTAACATGTCCACAAATCCTCTATTATATCCATCCCCAAAGGTAAACCCTTGTCCACCCAAGACCCAAGACCCAAAACGAAGGACATATACCCCTCATGGCGAGTCTATTGAAGCAATCCTTGACAAATTGGTTGCTGCCAATATGATTATTTTCCCCAAACTCAACCAATTGATGAGTCTAGACCAAAACCATCTTGGTTTAAGGAAAATGAATATTGCAAATTCCATAGAATCAAGGGTCATGCCACCACTAGGTGTAGAAACCAAAAATTATATTCAAGATATGATTTTTCAGGGTGAGATTGAAATCAAAGATAATTCTTCCTCTACCTCTCAAAATCGAAGCTTGGGATCTACCAAAATCCACTTCCTAATCATGGTCAGACCCATGCTTCAAATTAGGGTCAACAAAATTCTAGAAAAAACCCCAAGTCATCCACCCACCATTCCAACCACATCACCTACTACGCATACCATTCCAGTATGAGTCTCTTGTTGGCCACATCCACCATTCCCCACATCAAGTATCCACTATCAAGGTTAAAGGCCCTTCACAAAACCCTCAGTGTGCAGTTACCACTCACAGGATCCATGTAGTAATCCAAGGAGCCACTCAATCTTCCTCAAATCCACCACCACAAGCTCAGTACAACATCATTAAACAACTTGAGAAGAACCCAGAAATATCCATTATGGATCTTCTCAAAACATCCTCCATACACAAAGATATCCTTTATCGCACCCTTCAAGAAACGTGCCCCCTAAATGAAATCGATCCTACACAATTCCAATCCCTTGTTGCACATCTTTAACCCCATCTGACATTTCCTCTCACCTTCACTCAACAGGACTTGCCACTACATGTCCAAACTCGTAATCTCTCTCTATACATCGAGGTGCATATTGAGAATACTTGCATTAAATGTGTACTAGTGGATAACGGATATGGAGTCAACCTTTGTACCCTATCTCTCATCCAATGATTAGGGTATAATGAATTAGATCTAAGATAAGATATAATTACTATTAAATCCTATGATAATACTGACCAAAAATCCATGGGAACTTTATATCTTCCTATCAATTTTGGTCCTCTCATGCTCCCCACCACCGGACACGTCGTGGACATCCAATTCTTATATAATCTATTGATAGGTTAACCATGGATCCATGAAATACATGTCATATTGTCTACATTACATCAGTGTCTCAAATTTGAGCATGATGGCATAGAGGTTACCATCCACAATGACCCTCAAACCTTATAATATTGCTAAGCACTCAAACCACAAGGTTATTGGGAACCATATTGTCCTATCACTGAAATTGTACCATCACAATCTCCATCTCCATCATCATCCACTACTTCATATGTTTCACCTGATAGTCTTCCATCCACATCACATAATGCCTCATCATCATCCACTCCTCTCTTACCCACTCCATCCATATACTCATCCTCCACTCATCTCTTACCCACTCCATCCGTATACGCTCCTCTTCTACTTACTCCTTCGCTCAAGATGAAATCCACGGGGTGCGGGAATATCAAACCTTCAACATTGAACAACTACCACTATCACCTAAATAGTGTGGCAGGCCCAATATGTGTCAAGTCAAAAAGAAAAAATATTCATTGGGATCTTCCACTTTTATCCATTTTGGGTATCTTGTTGATGAGTACCTCGAACCATCCGACACCACATGGCTCATCGATGAATCTATACCATCATGTTTCTTGAACAACAAATATTTGATCCCCAAGTGGATGATGACTTGCATGGGTTATTCTGGATGAGGACTAGGTCATAACAAACAAGTCATACCATAACCTCTTACTATCATCCCCAACCTTGATGGCCATGGACTAGGGTATCAGCCACAGTGAGGGTATCCACGATGACCATAGTGACACAACCAAAATAGTTGAGGAGGCCATAAAGACCATTGAAACAAGTTCTATCTATAGTCGATATGAAGACCTCGCTGCCACCAATATCTGCCATGACACCATCATTTTTTCCATTAATGTTTCTCTCACCTACCTTCAACTCATCTAGTGGGACCAATAATTTGAACATATCTCTCTCGATACATTTTAGAATGATGAGGACATTCTTGAGTTCATGGGAACTCGAGATGATGTACCCATCGGTGACCATAATAAAGGTTTTCAAATATTTCTAAATCTTGATGCCTACTTTGGTGAACATGAGTCTACCCCCTCCATTTAATCCCAATCTAATATCCCTCATCTTAACTCCTTTTGTCACCTAGACGAGGAGGATCCCTTTGCAAAATTCTTCCAAAATACCATAAATACCAAATACGATACGACCATGGATCAACTTCTTCTAGCTCCTGAAATGCTATAGGATGACTCAACATCATTAATTGAGGAAACCATTGACATTAACATTGGCACTAAAGAAGACCCCAAGATTCTCAAGTTGGGGAATCCAGGTCATTAGTAGAGCAAGCCACATTTATAACACTCCTAAAGGAATTCTTAGATGTATTCACATGGTCCTATGTGGATATTCCCAGGTCTTGATCCATCTCTAGTGGTTCATAATCTCGTAGTGCGTAAATATGCAAAGCCAATTAAGCAAAAAACTACACAAGATACATCCAAAGGTTTCCTTGTTTGTCAAAAAAGAATTGAAGAAGCTACTAGATGTGGGTTTCATTTGTCCCATGAATATTTTTTTGATCTCCAACATTGTCCCAGTCGAAAAAAATACTAGGGGCATCCTTATTTTTATAGACTTCCGCGACATCAACAAGGCTTTCCCAAAAGACAATTTTCCCTTACCAAATATCGACATGATTGGTTACTCTATAGTCGGGCATGAAATTTTATCCCTTCTCGTGTGGTTTCTCTGGATATAATCACATAAAAATAGGCGAAGAAGATAAACATAAGGCCGCCTTCACCATGCCATGGGTACATTTTTATACCAAGTCATGCCCTTTGGTCTTAAAAATGTTAGAGCCACTTATCAATGTGTCATGACTATCATATTCCATGATATGATGCACGACATTATTGAAGATTATGTCGATGAAATTTTGGGGAAATCTAAGACTAGAGAAGAACATCTCGTGGTTATTCGCTGCATATTTGAATGACTTTGGAAATATAAAGTTTAGATGAATCCCAAGAAATGTGTTTTCGGTGTTACATTTGGCAAGCCACTCGGTTTTATTATCTCACGGAATAAAATCAAAATTAACCCAGACAAAGTTAAAGTTTTGGTTGAAATGTCTTGCTACAAATCTAAAACAAATCAGAAGCTGCATGGTAAAATCCAAGCCATCAGAAGATTCATAGCAAAGTCACTTAAAAATGCCATCCCGTAGCGTAGAAACAAGTTGTTGAGCCTTTAATATAGCAAAGATTACGTTGGGGCACGATTGGCTTGAATACGTATTCCCTGGGCTCTCTAGGTCCCGTGATTGTCATACAAAAGCAATAATGTAAACTAAAAGCAGCAAAATAAAATTAACTATGCGAAGCATATCTATAACATATATAACTTCTATATTTTTGTTATTTTTTAATGAATTTTATAAATGAATTTGAAGGAGAAGCTATTTTAATATATCTAGAAATTGACAATTAACCTAGTGTCGAATTTTAAAACAAACAAAGTAACCGAGTATAGCTACTTGCACAATGCGTTGCAAATCTATTCTAAATAATGAAATAACTGATCTAATCTATTTGAAAGACTCTCGATCCTACCTCACAAGTGAGGAAAGAATCATAGTCTCTTAGAAACTATCAATCCTTACACTTCCTTGGCCATATTGAAAGTAAGATTGATCAAATAAAGTAATTAACTACTCTATTTGATATGATTCTAATTAGAACTTTGAAAGCTAGAACCTGGATTCTACAGAACATTGGCAAATCTGATGGTGTGTGTGATCTTGTCCCCTCAGTGTGATCTCCTCATTCCTTCGTGTTCATGTAGATCCGAGAAAAGTGTGTAATGCTAGCATCAGCCAAGTAGATATTGGGACAAAGGAAACTTAGGATACGGGGCCGAATCTATGTGAGTAGGAGAGAGATAGCGCAAGAGTACAGAGCTTGGCTTATGTAATTCCTAGAGGGATTTATTGCAAGTCATGCAACATAAAATGTCAAGAACACAAAACTATCTTGTTTGAAGAACAAAACCTCGCAACTTTAATGGCTTCCTATTGAAAACAAACTACTCTACTCCAATGGATTGGATGAAATATCAACAAAGACTTGCACAAGATGGATATGTGGCTTCCTAACAACAAAACAACACTAACTAAGCATGCAATGAAAGAAACTAAGAATTCTAAGCAAAATGAAAGACTAATCTATTGCAATGAGAGATTCAAAGGCAAATTTGAGGGGCCATTTGCTAAGCACAAGCCAACTATTTATAGCATTTGCATTTACCCAAGGTAAAAACCAAATTGATCTCTTAAACTATAAACAATGGCAAAACACTATTCTAGGGAACCAGAATCATTAATGCAAGCTTATGGCGGTGAAAAAAGCTGGTAAACGTTGAAATTTACATGAGTCATGTTAAAAGAGCATTCTGGAAAACGCGTAAAGGACCACCGCCCTGAGCAGGGCGGAGGTTACAGGACCGCCGCCCTACTTAGGGTGGCGGTCACAAGACTCCCACCCGAGGCGGGCGGTGATTTCAGAATGGCAAGAGAAAAAGGCCAAGAAAAGAGGGAAAAAGAGGAAAAAAGCACGCAGCTGGGGCTAAGCGGGGCATGCGGGATGTTAACGCACACTTGCGGAGCTTTTCGGATCTCGAACACCTTGCGAGAGAGACTGTATCATCATTGGGGCACGTGTTACAATGTTTCGACAAGATAATACCTTACAATTTTGGGTATGTACGGTCACTCTATGTAAATCACGGTATAAACGTTCCAATACTATAGGAGCCCACATAAATACTATACCAGATTACCACATCATGTGCACCACATATGCAAACCCAAAACTAAAATAAAGACCTCCATTATCTAGTAATAAAATGTAGAATCAAGGAGCATAGTAGCATCAGAACCCACTCCATATACTCCCCTCTAAAATAAACCCGTAATTCTATTTGAAACCCTCGGTGGGGTACATCCTCTACATCTGTCAATAGCCTCAATGCGCCTAGGCCTCCCCATGCCATACCACCCATTCCCCCTCCACAAGAAGCTGATATATTTGGTAGACATCCTCTAATGTCACTATCATCTCTCCTGTAAGTAACCATTAAGTGTTTGTCTCTGGGTGCCACTGTTCAGCTAACGTTGTCAATAAACCTCAATCTACTGCATTAGTGACATCCTCCCCACATGCAATAACCTAAGCACGTGCAAGAGTGAAGTCCCATCCTCCTCTGCTTCTTCATCAAATCCCCTAATACAACACCTAAAAATTCCTACACATATCAAACAACGTATATTAACACCTACCCATCATTCCCCATCTTCTTCAAAATCCTAACTTCCAACACTATAACATAGGCGCCACTTCATAAACATATGTGCCACTTTATAACATAGGCACTATTATATGCAATGATGCCATTTCAAACATAAGCGCTATTTTAGAACATAGACACCATTATTTTTTCCCACTTGGTGCAAAGGCACCTCTATACCCCATTTCTTCCCCATCTCAATATAGGTGCCACTATTTCGATATAGGCACCAAATGGCCCGCATAGGCTCCAATTTGGCAAAAAGACGCCACTCCATGCCCACTCCCGGGTGGATAGGCGTGAAAACCTATCCTACCCTCCCATGCTACGCATAGGTGCCATTTAAAGCGCATATGTGCCGCCGCATACCCTCTAAAGCACTTACATTTACCCTAAAAAAGCTTTAAAGCACACAAAATGAAAAATAATAAAAACCACGGAGTACTTACCGTAGGTCCATTAGTTTTCATTCGATGGTAACTTCTCACTACATCCGCTTGGTGATCCATGATCCTCGCGTAGGCCATCGCGCTCTCTTAGAGGCTCTCGTTCTCTACTCTGTGTGGTGAAAATGACTCGTTGTGTGGTCCCCCGACCCCTTTCATATCCACTGCGATGCTCTAAAATATTCCAAGAGCTTGTTCTCTCACCTCGTTTGTCTGCTTTTCCTCCCATATATTTCTACCTTGATCGAATTTCCCCCTCTATCACCCAAAATCATTGAAATCTAAAAAACTTAAAAAATTGTAAAAAAAAAAAAATCATAAAAATATAATAAATTAAAAAAATCACAAAAACCTAAAAATAAATAAAAATTTGTAAAAACGTAAAAAAATTAAAAAATCGTAACAATCTAAAAAAAATTAAAATCCACAATTGCTCACATTTTTTCCTTTGCCTCACGCTTCGTCATTGCACTGCGATCTCTGGTCCCCTCTCTAATGCCGGACCCTCCTGGTCCGGATCGGGGGGCCCCTCTGTCAGGGCCTCTCTCTCCCTCACAGCCTCTCGCTTGGTCAAAAGTCGTGGAGGTTTCCACATCAGCTCACAGCGCGGAAAAGCTTTCCCCTTCGGCAAAAAAGGGTCCTTTTCCCTGCGCATCCCCTCTCATATCACGGAGGCTGCTGCTGCTTCTCGTGACCTGTCCTTGGTGGGTACGCTGATGGGCCCGAGGCCCCCACTGGAGGATATAAAAAAATGGGCTCGTCTAAAATGGCAACCATGTGGAGCACTTGAAATAGCGGCTATGCCAAATGGATTCATCTTATTCTCTTTCAGCTTGAAAGAAGATTTCGCTAGAGCGCTTCTGGGTGGTCCGTGGTTCTTTGGCAGGCGGGGTTTTTATCTCAGGAAATGGTCTCCTGGTTTCAACCCACACACGGAATCCATGACCCAAGCCCCAATCTGGGTCCGCCTTCCGGGGCTTCCTTTGGAATTTTGGCATCCGGCGGTCATAGAAGGTATTGCTCTTTCTATAGGTTCTTTGATTGCTATAGATCAAGCCACGAAAGCAAAAACTAGATTTATTCATGCTCGATTCTGTGTTAATGCTGACATTAGTTGCCCCTTGCCAAAAGACATAGAGCTTATCTCGACTTTGGGAACTGGAAACAGCCTTTTGACTATGAATACATTCCTCAAGCCTGTTCTTTCTGCAAAAAACTAGGCCATAGGGCCTCTAGCTGCCCCTCTAAACCCCAACCGAAACCACTGTCCCAAACCCTCTCCCCAAAATTCAAGAAAAAATTTGTTCCTAAATCGTCCTCCATTGAGATCCCGATCATCCCCACTTCTAATTCCTTTGCTCTCCTGGAGGATGGAGAAATCAACCCGTCCACTGATCCTGATGCTGAGATCCTTCCCCCCTCCTCTATCCCCCTTTCTCTCTCCCCACCCCTGGCTCCTTCGGTTCCAGGCTCTTCATCTCTTGGTGTGGACCTTTTGGCTGCCTCCTCCCCCCTTCGCCGCTTCCTGCTCCCCTTCCCATCCCCCCCCTTCCCTCGATCCCCTCCTCCCTCGATCCTCCCACCCTTCCTCCACTTTGCCCGCCTGTTTCTGATTCTGCCCCCTCTCCCTCGGATCTCTCCACCGATGATTGTTTTAATCACCGTTTCACTAGAAGCAGCAACAAGAAACCTGATATAGGCTTGGAAAAAGTTAGAGGCAGAATTCCAAGCAGTGTTAAGCTTCAGATTGAAGCAGCTACAAATGTGGCGCAAGGAACCCAAAGTACTATCCCCATGGTGGTGGGGAGTAAACCCAAACAAAAGAAATGAAGATCATTTCTTGGAATATAAGAGGGCTCAACTCTCTGCAAAAGCAAAGAATCATCAAAGACATCAAGTTTCAGAACTCACCTGATATCATCATGTTACAGGAAACCAAGCTAAAAACTGAGGTTCGGCTTCATAAAATCTGGCCTGCGGCTGCTTTTGAATCTCAACCTTCAACTGGAAACTCCGGGGGGCTTTGTACCTTGTGGAATCCCAGAATTCTCAAAGGGGATTGCCTGTTCAAGCACCCCAATTTTCTTTGTATCCTTTTTCAAGAAATTGGTGCTGACTCCTCCTGGATCGCTATCAATGTGTATGCTCCAAACTTGGAGAATCATCGAGGAAAACTTTGGAGGGATATCACCAACTTCATCGTTACTTGTGGTAAAATTCCCATTCTCATAATGGGTGATCTAAATTGTCCTCTTTATCCCTCAGATAAACAAGGGGGAATGCCTGCTATGCCGGCTAGCATGGAAGCTTTGGCTGACTTCATTAGAGAAAATTCACTTCTGGATATGGATCTCCACGGCTCTTCTTACACTTGGTCAAACCGTAGATTGGGCAGAAATCACATTCAATGCAGATTAGATAGAGCTCTTGGCTCGCTGGATTGGATTTCTCTTTTTCCGGACTTTTATCTCAGCTCCCTCCCAAGGGTTGGCTCCGATCACAGCCCCCTCCTGTTGTGCGCCAACCATATGGTGAATGTCAAGAATCCTCCCTTCAGATTCGAGCTGGCTTGGCTTGAAAATAACCATCTGACCCCCCTGGTTGCAAGCTGGTGGAATATCGAGATTGAGGGAACCAATATGTTCAGATTTTCCAGCAAACTCAAAGAAATCAAAAAACAGCTCAAAATATGGAAGTCTAAGGTCTTCGGTAACATCAAGGTTCGCAAGAAGGAGCTTTCTCAGAGCTTGATCAAAATTTCTGAGCAAATCGAGAATGAGGGAAGGTTGGACAATCTTCACCAACAGGAAATCTCCCTCCTCAGTGATTATCACAACACTCTCAAAGAAGAAGAAACCTACTGGAGGCAGCGTTCTAGGGCCCTTTGGCTTGACCAAGGTGATCGTAATACCAAATTCTTCCATATTACTGCCTGTAAACATAAAGCTAGGGACAAGATTCGTGAGTTGGTGTCGCCTTCAGGTACTCTTCTTACTGCTGACTCTGATATATCCAATGAGCTTATATCCTTCTACTCAAATCTTCTCCATGCTGATCTGGCTCCTTCGGAACAATCTATGAATGAAATGCTTCAGCACATTCCACATCTGGTCTCTCCTGAGATGAACAACAATCTTACCAAGCCTTTTGCGATGGAGGAAATTCATAAAGCTGTCTTTACTATGAAGCGAGACAAAGCCCCGGGTCCGGATGGCTTTCCGGCTGCTTTCTTTCAAGTTTTTTGGGAAATCATCAAGCAGGACCTTTTCCTCGCAGTCAATGAATTTCAGATGAATGATAAACTGCTAAAGGAATGGAACACCACTTTCGTGGCCCTGGCCCCAAAAGTGCATAATTCCAAGGATGTGTCCAATTTTCGGCCCATAAGTTTATGCAACACGTCTTACAAGATCATCACTAAGATGCTGGCTTCCAGGCTAAAACCTCTTATGCCGAACCTCATCTCCCACAATCAGAATGGATTCATAAAAGGCCGGCTTATTCAAGGCGGTATAATTACTGTCCATGAGGCCATCCACTCGGCCCTCCTTGCGAAGTCTCCTGGTATGATCTTAAAATTGGATATGCAAAAAGCCTTTGACAGAGTCAGCTGGCCCTTCTTAATCAAGACCCTGGAAAAATTTGGGTTCGACAAAAAATGGTGTAGCTGGATTTATTCATGTGTTTCGACCCCTTGTTTCTCCATTCTGATCAATGGCATCCCTGCGGGTTTCTTCAAAAGTAGCAGAGGTATCAGGCAAGGCGATCCTCTGTCACCCTTCCTCTTTGTTCTTATGGCAGATTCCCTCAGCAGAACTCTGGATGCGGCAAAAAATCAATCCATCATCTCTGGCATGAAAATCACCTCTAACTGTCCCTCGGCCACTCATAGCCAGTTCGCTGATGACACCTTATTGCTGAGTCTGGCTTCAGTTATCGAAGCTAGAGCTATTATGGATATCCTATCTCTGTATCAATCAGCCTCGCAGCAAACGGTTAACTTCATCAAGAGCAGCATCTCCTTTATCAACACGCCCCCCAGAGTTCAGAGGAAGATTGCAGATATCTTTGGTTGCTCGATTGTGGATCTCCCAACCTCTTATCTGGGCATCCCCCTCTTCCATGGTAGACAATCAAAAATTATGTGGAATCCGGTTATTGAAAGATATCAAAAAAAACTCGCTGCTTGGAAAGGTGCTCTCCTCAGCCAGGCTGGCAAGCTCCAGCTGGTGAAAGCCACTCTTCAGAATCTTCCTTCTTACTTTCTGTCCATGCTCAAGATTCCCAGCTCGGTTAGGGAGGCTGTGGAAAAAATTCAAAGGAACTTTCTGTGGTCTGGAACTGAAGAAAAGAAAAGGATCCACCTTGTGGCCTGGAAAGAGGTTTGTAAACCTACTGCTCACGGTGGTCTTGGTCTTCGGAAAATAAAGGAGATGAACGGGGCCCTCCTGGCAAAACTCGCTTGGGAGGTGGCTAAAGGTGATTCTTGTTGGGCCCACTTGCTCCGTGCTAAGTATTTAGCAAACAATGAAGACTTTCTCACATCCATCCCCACTAGAGGCTCCACCATATGGAATTCCATTTGTAGCTCGCTCCCCATCATTCGTGCTGGCACTAAATGGAGATTCGGGAATGGGCGTCTCATTGATTTCTGGAGGGACACTTGGATTGGTGATGATCCCCTTGACCTCAACCCCTCTTGGGACCCTATCAAGAGAAGTATCATCAATATTCATGGTAGATTAGCTTCTGGTTATTGGCAGAGGGTTAATTCCATCCCCTCATGGGATATCAAGGATTGGGAGGATATCAGCGACCTGCAAAGAGACCTGCTGTCCTCCCTTAGAGAGCAGCTCTCCACCATTTACATCCCGTATTCCCATAATGAAGATGAGATTATCTGGACTCTTCCGCATCGGGCTCCTTTTCAGTTAGGGCTGCTTACCTCTCGATGCATTGTGCTGACGCGGGCCCCCCTCTTACAAAATTCTGGCCTAAGGAGATCACCCCAAAATTGGTTTTTTCTCTTGGCTCTCCTCTAAAAATGCCTTCCTTTCTGGGGAGAACCTGAAGAGAAGGGGTTTTTCCCTTCCCACCAAATGTGTTCTATGTGCAAATGAAGAGGAATCCTCATCACATCTCCTGGTCCATTGCTCTTTCTCGCATGATATTTGGCAGTGGCTCCTATCGAGATTCGGAGTCTTTTGGATCTTTCCGGATTCCATTCAGGACACCCTTTCTCAATGGTACTCCCCCTTCTCTCATCCGATTCTAAAATTGGCTTGGAAACTCCTCCTCCCGCATGGTTTATGGGGCATATGGAAAGAAAGAAACAGAAGAATCTTCAAAGATAAGTGTCTCAATCCTGGACAGGTGGCTACTCAGATTGGCATGGCTCTCCAAGAAAATATCAACCTGACCACTTGGTCCAATTATCAGCAAAAACTGCAGTTCTGTCACACCCTGGAGTGGCAGCAGTATTTATCCATTCCTTGCAAAAAAACCCATACTGATAGGAATTTGATTTTCTGGCTTCCCCCTCCAAGGGGATGGAGAAAACTCAACACGGATGGCGCTTCGAAAGGGAATCCAGGTATGTCCGGAGGAGGGGCCATTCTCCGTTGCTATTCGGGTTTAATTGTTGCTGCTTCTGCCCATAATTTCAACTTTGGCTCCAACAACCGTGCGGAGGCCTTAGCCATCCTCAAGGGTCTTGAGATGGCCATCAAGTTGGGCAATGATCCCCTTCAAGTGGAAAGTGACTCCCTCAACATCATAAACCTCCTCTGCTCCAATGACCCCGGACATTGGTCGATTAAAAACATCATTGCTGATATTAGAAGTATTCAAAGATCTTTTCTTCAAGTCCAATTCCAGCACGTCCTCCGGGAAGGTAATAGAGCGGCGGATCTTCTTGCTAATATGGGTGTCCTCATCGAAAATCAGCAAATTTGGACTGAGAATTTCCCGAATGAACTTTGTCAGATTGCCCAAAATGACACACTCCACTGCTGACTGGTGGTTTCTGAAGCTGACTTGGGTTTCGGCTTGCCCGCCTTGGCCCTTTCAAATGGCGGCGGTAAATACGGAAAATTTAATTGACATGACTCTTGACACGGGGTACTTGATTAAGGCGCCTAGTAATGATGCAGCAAATCCCCGCACGAACGAGCTCTATGCGCACATTAATCATCCGAGGAGGTGGCGTCAGGGTTTTAATTTAATTGCTGGTTTCCTGTTCAGGCTGGCTCTCGTCCGCTCCTATCTCCGACTCTGTAACTGTTCTAATATTCTTCTCATGGGGGGGCAATTGAAGCGCCTTGAGCCCGACAATTGCGAGTCGCTTAGAATGATGGCGAGGTCTGGAATATCTTAGTGGAAAATGGGATTTCTACTTTTCTGGAAAGAATGTCTGGTTACTCGGCCTTGGTTTCTTATGCTGTTACGGCTTCGTGGTCGAGAGGACGTGTTCAAATTGGCAGCACTAGGTTCACCATCTCAACGAACGCCATCGCTGATGCCACCGGGCTCCCTGCTGCGGGCGATATTTACTACAGGCGTTCCCTTCACGCAGAGATTCAAGACTTCAACGCCCCGGGTGACAGGCCAAGGAAATATATGTCGGGCTATACCCGCGACTCTCTGCCCTCGCCCTGGGACAGAGTGGCGGAAGCCATTATGAGATACTTCACCATCGACGGAAGGTACCATCTGGTTTTCGGCCCCCATCTGTTTATTCTCTCCCACCTCCGTTGGGGGAGAAAGATCAATTTAGCTGCCTTTCTTTTTCAATCGCTGGAACACTCTGTTATGCTGGCTCGGGAAGGTGAGGGAGTCATCCTCCACCAGGGTCTTCTCTACCTTCTTTTCTCCGTCGCCGCTTCCCACACTGACTTGCTCCGTTTCCCACCCAAAATGGGTCGCCGCCGCCGCTCCCCCTCCCCTCCTTCTCGCCCCTCTTCCTCTTCCCACTGCCTCCTCTCGCCGCCGCCGCCGCTCTCCTCCTTTCCTCTGGCTCGGATTCCGACGTGGCCATCGTGAGCCCCCCCCGCGATGCCTCCATTCCCGCTGCTATCCCCCCTTTTCCTACGCCCATCTCATGCCTTTTCTTGGAGGATACCAATGCCAGTGGACGCGCTCCTTCTCCTGTCTCCAGCCCGGGTCTCTCTGGTGCGGCTGATTTGTTGGGACTTGCTCAACTGTACCCTGACTCCTCGGAAGAGGAGCAGGGTGACATCAATCAATTTGTGGCGGATCCCCCCTCTCATTCTGCTGGCTCTAAGGAACCCTCGGCTGTTAAAGATTCCACTGCTGACACTCCTCTCTCTACTCCTGTTATGGACTGTGACACTGCTGATATTGATGCTGATGACAAAAAGGACCATAGCAGAGCTGATATCATCTCCTCCATTCTGAGTAAACTGCAGCGTGCCTTCAAAGCTCTCAAAGCTTGGGAGGACTTCACGAATTCTACCAGAGTGGCCTTAGCAAACGACTGTTCGGAGCTTCTCAAGTTGGCGGATCTCCTTGCAAACGATTCTGGCTCCCCTAGAGCTAAAGATGTTGTTTCTGAGCTGAAGAAGCTCATTTAGTTCCTTTTTCGACTTGTCTCTTCTTCGTTCTCCTTTTTGGAATCTCCTTGTTAATGCTATTGCTTGATCTCGCCTAATGGGCTTTTTGTATCGAGGTCTGGGACCTCTAAAACCCTCACTTTAGCTATATTCCAGAAAAAAAAATTAAAATCGTAAAAATCTAAAAAAAATTAAAAAATCGTAAAAATCAAAAATCAAAACATTATAAAAAACTTCAACATTTACACACAGCTTTTCCATCCCTTGTCCCGACCCGATCCTGTCACTTTTGTTGTTTACATACTTGTGAGTGTTTTAATGCTTGCATTTTTTGGCCGATCCTCTTTGGTTTCTTTCTATTTTGCACGTCCATAATATGAGGACCATCCTTTTTGAATTAATATGTCCGATGTTATAAGGACAATGACATTCAACAACTCAAGCATCATGGTGTTTATAACTTGTTGCACCTTGCTCTATGCCACATTACTCTAACTGCTAATGATGAAATTGTGGACAGATCGTGACAACACTCATCCCCTTTTCTTCTTTATTTACTAACCATCTACAAATCTCCCGTATGATCAACCATCCATCCTCTTAAGAATTATTCAACTATTTGATGATCCCAAAAAGATCCAAAATTTATATTTCAATTCCACACCAAAAGTGCAAGAGGGGCATGGTGCAATGGAACTAACAATCAATTAAACCAAAAAATGACCCTTCGAGTCACCTTTAAATCCTGATGTCTGTTCTTGGGTGGTCCTCCCAATTCATCAAGAAATCAATCCTATAATCTATCAATCCCAACCCCTTTCATCCTTTCGTGACTGGGGCATCTAATCCACTTCAATAATCCTTCTATTCTCTACTCCTCAAATATAATATCCTTAATCTCAACCCATGACTGGGGTATCCTATAATCTAACCCCTTTAATCAATATTCTAATCCTCTACTCCTCTCTATCATGTTTCTCTAATCAACTTAATCAATCCATTCAGATTCATCCTCTCGGCTCGTAAATCCAATCAATCAATCCCACACCCCTTCACTAGGGCATCTTATCATTTAACTCCCTTGGTTGGGGCATCCTATTCATCCTGATTTCATCACTTTCTATACTTCTACTCGCATGATCCTCTCTTCTTTTCGAGCGGTCACCCGAATTGTTTACTCTTCATTTGAACCCTCAAGGGGGCATCACCCTCACTATCTATTTGGCCATCTCTTTTTCTTTGAATGACCATTGCTACACAATGACCATTCAAAGAGGGAAAAAATATAGACATGTAAAATGTTGACATGCTCTTTTAACAAATAACTTACTTATTACACGTTATTAATCCCTCATCACTAACCATATAATAACTAATCTTAAGATTAATTATTATTATCCCTATTATCGTACCTCAATTATTCTCATTATTCACCCAATAGTCCCATATCATCCTTAATCATTTGAATCATTATTACTATCTTATTATCCCTTTAACTAATCCTTATTATCAATTTATAAGAATTAAAAATTCCTACTCACCTACCCACCTACCCTACACCTAGCTTCTCCATCTAATCCCTCCCTAATCACAATTAATCTTACCTAATCCTAAGCTAACCAAACCCTCCAAATCTAGAGGATTCTATTTCTAGAAGCCTCTCTAAATGTTGTCCTTCGTATTTAAAAATTTAATTATATTTCCCTCCCTCCATTGAATTTTTAATTCAATGGAGGCTTCTTCTAATTTCTAGAATTCTCCAATTCTAGATCTTTCTACTCTCTCATGCAACAACAACCATTGATCTTCCATCTACATGGCAAGATCTCAACCCTCCATTCTTCCTTCCTCCACCTATAAATAGGAGTGTCACCCTCCATGGCTGCACCAACCTTGAGGAATTGCAAGTATATCCTACCCAAATATCTCTAGAAAGCTTTCATATCCATCAAGCCATCAAGAAAAATCATTAAACAACAAGGAGAGGTGCTATCCAACTCATCCCACAAATATGAAGCAATATAACAACTATCTTGATAACATCTAAATCAACAAGGGAAGAGCATTGGAGCTTGTAGGTAAGTCTAGGTATACCACACTTTTTCCCCTTTTATCCAGCTCAACTAGAGGTAAATAATAGGTGTGTTAGATTAGGAACTAATTTGGTTTAGTTCTTAGTTTGCATTTAAAACTAACACCACTTTTTGTCTACAACGAGACACTCGAATGCACTGAACATCACCTCAAACCATATTTATGGATTAAATGTCCTACAAAATAAAAATTAGAGGGGTTGTGGGAACTCATGCACATTTTTGACATTGGTACTACTCCAAGGAGGCCTAAAACTGCATGTCCTTTTTGACCTAGGATGTGATAACTAGATATATCAAACAGATTTGGCAATTTCTTTGACCATGCTTGCTTTGACTTAGATCTTGCTAAAACAATGAGAGAGAGGATATTTAGATTCTTTTAGATGAGAGATGACTTTCTTGACATTTTTTTAATCTTTAGACTTGATTTGAGTGCTTCCCTAATGACTATAGATGTGCAATTTTAAGATGTAGGGAGATTTGGATGCCTTTTGCAAGTGTATGGAGTGAGTTTTCTAGTGCATTTTCTTATGAGTTTCATGTTAGAAAATGAGGTAGTGTTTACTTGCTTATATAAGGTTTCATAGATGATTTTTCTAAGAAAGGTTGACCTAGCTAAGGTATAATACACAACAAATGATTTCAAATTGAAAGTTCAATTAGGAGACATATTTGTCCAAGATTTTATAAAGAGGTTAGGACAATATGGTATGGCCCCACCAAAGTATACGATCATGTCCATGAGTAGGGAATGTGCTAAATGAAGTTTGGAGATAGTAAATGAATTCCTCTTTATGGATTTTGTGCATTGTATTCTCAGGATGTGTCGACATGTTAGTGTGCAAGGATAAACAAGCTAAACAATGGACCTCAAAAAGTTTTAAGCGAGAATGGATAAGTTATGTTTATCATAGCAAGAGTGCATAGTCAAATCAAGGGTTTCCAAAGTACAAATTACCAAATTTGAGTGTCTACATTTTTCCCTCTTTTAAATATAATTTATAAATTACATGTTTAAATGAAATTGTACATCGCATAAATACACTTTTCCTTTTTCGAATGTTTATTTTGTAGTTATGTTGTTATGCTTGGTGTTGGCATGCTCCATGATGAAACCTCCAACACAAAGTGCAGTCAATGTCCATGATAGATAATTTACCGTAACTCAAATATAAATTGTAATAAATATTTGAATTTTCATATGTAAAGTAAAAAGATGTAAACAATAAAAGAATACACTTGTTTTCTCATGGTTTTCTAGTACTTGGAGAATTATATTTGTTAAACTTCATTAAATGATTGCGGGTGATCATTCCCAATAAGAGCAGATAGAGATGTGGTGAGTGAAGGGGCAATAGACTATCATTTAGCACCAATCCAAGCCTAGTTAAGGTGACATATGTGTAAATAATATTGGAACAAGTACGATCCATCGAAATATGATGCCAATAAGAATTGTTGATTAAGAGCGTGTATGGGAAAGGAGGTGGTGTAGTTGTAGGATTTTTAGTGGAGGGTGAAAAAACATCCAATGTAAGGAAAGAACCTTGATAAAGTACGAGCATTAGTAGAAGGAGGGATATTGAATTTGTATTCACCAGGACCATTGTAAAACGAAAGTTTCATTAAAATAGGATTCACCTATATCAATAGGAGTTAAATTAAGTTTACCCAATGTGTCATCGTAAGTTCAACAACATCGACTTCGTCATCGGAATTGTCCGTGCTAGCATTTTCATGTTGTATATTTGTGTCGAGAATATTGCTAGGAGGCATACTAGATATAGGGATGAGAGGAGCCTCAACAAGCGGAGCAAGAGTGTCTAACAAAGCATATATTGTGGGTGAGATGATTGCAATAGTATGAGTATAAATAACTAGAATGCTTAGAGCGACGGAAGAGGATTGTGAAGTGATAGATTGACCAATGTCATATGTATTACTACTATATGGAATAGGCTATGAAGGAGGAATAGGAATAATAGTAACATGGTCTAGGCGACTAAATTTGAATGGTTTAGGATCGATAGTAAGTTTATGTTCATATCCATCATGTAAGAATTTGACGCATTGATGTACAATACCTAGAAATACTTGCATTACATGAGTCTAATGTCTACTTAGTAAGAGATTTAATTGAAATGAAACATCTATAACAAATAAGTATTTGAGGACAATATTAGGTCTGACTTAAATAGGTAATGAAAGGGTTCCTAGGCATGTGCGAGTAGTTGAATCATATCCCCGAATAAGAGTAGAGTTGTTATAAATTAGATTATTGTTAATTCCCAATTGTTTGAGAAGGCAATGAGCACATAGGTTGACGTCGATCCATTATCAATAAGTACACATTTAATCCAATTATGTCGATAATAGTTGTGATAAGCAAAGGCACACATGGATTGTTATTAACAAATGGTGATATGTCCTCATTAGTGAATGATATAGAATGTGGAAATTTTTCGAGAGACTGAATGAGGTGTGTGAATGCTACCGAAGAATTATCACTTTATATATGAATAAAACGAAGGAAGGCCTCTAATTTTTGATGAAAATCAGGTGCACTACGCAACCAGTCATAGAGGGAGATTTTGGCCAGCGTATTCTTAAGTTTTTCAATGATATCATAGCCCTTAGAAGTAGTAGGAGGAGCCAAAGAAGTGATAGGTGGTGGGATAGATACATGATGAGTGCAGTGAGTAGTTACTACATTGATAGAAGGATCAGCCCAAGGCATAATAAAGCATGGAGGATTCTAAGTACGAACTTGCATGAAATCAACATCGGAAGTAACCATTCCTGAAACCTTAGTGGGTGTGAAATAAGGATACAATGATTGAGTCATGACTTGATAAGGAGAAGACATATTTAGAAGAAGAGGGTCGATCAGTTGGGTTCACTTTGAAATGAATAAGCTAAATGTGAATTTTTGCCTAATCTAATTGTTATTGTAGCAGTAAATAAATGTAGCAATGAAGTACATAAATTAACCCAAGAAAACTAAGCCAAAATATATAAAACCCTAAGTGCAAAGAGAGGATAAGAATCCTTAGTTGATTCACATAAATCCCAAAGGTGCAGAGAGCTAGAGAACTAGAAAATACAAAGCCTTGACCGTCAGACCGAATCTCATAAAAAATTAGATCTAGAAGAATAAGCTGGAGTGGGTTGGTGGAGAGGGACAGGGCGCTGCAGGCACCCTAGGCCTATTTCTAAGTGCCAGGCTGCGGAATAGCTCATGAAACCTCCTATGAGTGGTCACTAGTTGGTCACTATTATTCACCTTTAGTCGCTATGAGGTTGCAAAATTATCACCGAAGTCGCTAGAAACCTGCAATGAAATATTAACCTGTAAAACCCTCAAATAAACATCAAATCCTAAAAATAAAGATGCAGAATGAGGGGTCAAACTGTCCTCAATTATCACAATGGTAAACTTATGACTGAGTGTTGCACTATATATCGACCTAATGTAGTTTTGTGTGTGTGTGTGTGTGTGTGTGTGTGTGTGTGTGTGTGTGTGTGTGTGTGTGTGTGTGTGTGTGTGTGTGTGTGTGTGTGTGTGTGTGTGTGTGCATGCGGAATCATGCCCTAGGTGGCTCTTGTGCATGTCACACTTGATAGTGAGAAAAGTAGCTAGATGTAAAGAAATGTAATAGATGTGTGCATGGAATAGAATGAACTTCCCTCCTATAAAGTGTATGTAGAATAATCATCCCTTGTGTCCCTTGGGTGTTGTTAGATGGATGTAATGAAGCTCTTATATGCTTGATGGATGCAACCTTAGGTGGTGATAGCTAATGCTTAGTTTTTGGTCCTTTATTATGATCACATAAATTTATATTTATATGATTCCTTTGCTTGAATTTCATAATCAACCCCAAAAAGGCCGACTACTAAAAATATAAAATTCTCAAATGACTAGAAAGGACCCAAAATATGTGAACAATGTATACTAAGGTCATGGGCACCCAGAGGGGATGAGGACACTTGGCGTTGACGTCCTAGCTAGGAATTAGTGTCCAGGATGATAAATGTTGAGGTATAAAAAGGAAGACTAAGAAAGTAAAGGTGTAAGACCAAGATAAGTGATAAAAAAGCAAAGAAATGTGGCCAAAGATGTGGGTTGATTAGTACTTTTCTCACTTAGGAATCATATGAATAATAGTATGTAATCAAGACTAAATAATTACCCAAAGTGTGTGATTTTATCTCTACATTGTCCCCCACTTTATGTTGGTGAACATAAATCTCAGTAACATAAATTAGATAAGAGATGTGTACCTAATAACCATGTAGATAGATGTAAAGGATCATGGCGAGGACATGACAAAGCATGGAGTGATAAAAAAATGTGAAGTGTGGATGCTAAGGAGGAGAAAGTGTAAAAAGTGATGATGAAAATGAACCTAGGGTGGAAACGCATGTGTAGATGTTGTGATGTGCTTGTTGTTGATGTCGATGTTGTGAATGATGTTGACTACCGCTTCCCATATGGACTGACTGCAAAAGAGAATAACAAACAAATAGTCAAATATGCATGTATATACTTGAAATGTGTAAAAAGTATGTAATGAAAGCATGAAAATGAAAAAGGAACATGTGCACCTGATCCGTGATGAGGAAAGAGTGTAGAAAGGATCTTATAGATGTTGTAGATGAACGAGTTTTAGGTGATCTCATGTCGGTTGTGCCCACCACGAGTTTTGGGGTGATCTCACACTAATTATATGGAAGAAGTGTACGGAGAAATTCAGTGTGTTATCCTCCAACCTTTAACTATTCTGTGAATGTAGGACACCACTACAAATGATGTGAAAAATTCGATCCAACGCGAAAGTGCTAAGGATTGTATTCCTTGTAAAATTCATTGTGTGTGGATTTACGTAGACTATGCTAAACTTCCAAAATGTTGTGTAATTTCCCCTAGTTAAAGGCGTCCAGAAGGGGTGTGATGTGCTAAAAAACCCAAGTCTACTTTTGATCCCCGAAATTGAAAATTGTGTTGTAATGGTACTATGCTATGTTATTTAGTGATTTGTAGATGCTATATGGGGTGATTGATTCACCCAAATGATAACCCCCTCATTTTGGGTGTATGTGATGTCATTGAAGGAGTATACAACCTAAAAGAGGATCAACTGCTATGTTGAAATTGTGCCTTGCATGGGGAAGGGAATGTGCTTGGTAGAAACCAAGGCACATGCACAAACAAAGTGGTTGGGAGACAAGTGTTAGTACAAGAAAAGAAAAACATGCATGTATAAGAAAAAATGTATGCTAGGAAGATAATGTGTAAGCTAAGACACAAGAATACAATGTAAACACGCAAGAAGACAATGTAGATCGTGAAAAGTGGGTTGCAAACATGGGACACCACTCAAAATTTCACAAGACAATCAAGGCCAACGAAGCCAAAAACATACAGTGTATGCACACAAGACAAAGGATAAATTCCATGAAAAAGATCATACAAAGAGAAAGAAATGTATAGCAATGTAATAGACAACCATGGAAACATATAGTCATGTAAAAAAATGTTGCACATGAAGCACCTGTTAACATGTTAAAAAGATAAAAATTATGTCAAAGCGTATAATCCGGTAAAGTATTGTGTTATGAAATAAAATGAAACAATAACACATGTAATGTGTGAAAGTGGATGCCCCTAAGAGCCATTGTAAGACTAGTACTAGGTATTGCACCAAACATCCATGTTGCAGTGTGCATAGATCTCTAAAATATACGATCACAACTAGAAAGGAAAGTGAACGCACATGTGTAAACACCAATTTTTGGTGTCATTCCTCCACTTCACCCCATGTCTGCTCTCCTTCATTAGGATTTCCCATTCAAATTCCTCTTCCCTCCTAATTTCATTCGAATTCCATTTCCCACCAAAAATACATATTCAATTAATCAATGTTAATTGGTTAATTGATCCCTTTTAAATCAATAATCCTCATTACATGCTAATATGATCCATGTCAATCCACTTAATAATTTAAAATTCTAAAATAATCCATGTCATTCCACTAATGAATTTAAAATTCCAAAATAATCCATGTCATTCCACTCAAGAATTAAATATTCAAAAATTATCCATATCTAATCCACTCATGAATTTAATATTCAAATATAATCCACATCCAATCCACTCATGAATTTAAAATTAAAAAATAATCCCTATTTAGTCCACTTCTGAATTTAAAATTAAAAAATAATCCACATCAAATCCACCTTTAAATTTAATATTCTAATCATGTCCCCCACTCATCTAATTGGAGTTACTTTTCCAAATCAGGATTACCTAAATTAATCTCCTCCTCATGCTATAAATAAGACTTTCCCCCTCTTTCAGACAAGTTAGAAGTGATAGCAAAACTTTGGCATTATAGCTCCACTCATATCATCATCATACCATCATAATGCCCTTGTGATGCCACTTGTATCACCATAATATCATCCTCATGCCCTTGTGATTCCCTTAGCAATCCCATTTCTTGGCATCCTTCCATCTACACCAATGAATTTGCGGGTTTGTTTTTCAAGTTCTTTACATCCACCAATTCATTGTTGATCTGTACGAGTTTGGTTTATTTACATCTATTTTGATCAGACATGTGCTTTCGTTATATATCGACATTTTCAGCTTTCATTTTATATCAGATTCTACATGTTATCTTATCATTATCAGATTAATTTCTTGAACGTGGATTGACACCCTTGTAAGGAAGTCCATTGACTTCGGGTACTGGACTTTGCAGGTAATCCACCATATATCTGTCTAATGCCATCTTATTCTAAGTGTTTATGATCTGCAGGTTCCTTCGTCAAGGTGAAAGAAGGAAAGAAATTTCATCCATCTCTATGGGTACCTTAAACCCCACATCTTCTGAGGTTGGTTTTATTTTTATTATTTCATTGCATTAATTTGAGTAGAAAGGTAAAAACATCTTTGAAAAAAATTGTGTATGATAAAGATAATGACATACAAGATATGTATCTAGCATGTGTAATAAATTAACATGTAAGTATAAGTAAGCAAGATTAAATGCAACCAAGATATGCAATATGTTATGGATGAGGTGGAATGAAATGCACTGTGAATGATAGGAATTGCATGCTCCCTAAGTGGATGTGTATGCATGCAATAAGGTTAATTTACTTATGCCCCCTCGAAATCAAGAATGAATCGTAAACAAGATTGCATCATAAGGAAATGGTCTTAAATGTGTGTGTGAAAAAAGATCTAATTGCCAAAGCACAAAGTGTAGAGTGTGTGATTAAACATGTGAATGTGATGAGGTCCATTTGAGATTCATACCGTCAACAGTCGAGTATGGACTGTGGAACTAGAGTGCGTCATAGGGTAATGACCGTAATGTGTAGAAGTAGATGTAAGAGAGAGGTAGTTTGAATGTGTATAGTGAATGATATGTAAAGTGTATAGAAGACGTCATGAGAAAATATTTCTTAAGTGTATGATGCGCAATGCATGAAATATGTAGCCGAATGTGGTGTTTGAGGTTCATATATATAGGATGCCCCTAAAGCACACAAGTTCATCATCAAGAAATGATGATACCGAGTGTGTCAAGATGTGTATGTCGTATATGAAATTCTAGAATATAAGACACTTTTCCATTCTAGGGGATGAGTGTGATGCCCCCAAGAATGTGGTGATGAGTGTGATCAAGTGCCACTTTATAGAAGATCATCATTTTCCTGGATCAAAGCCGCTTTGTAGCGGCATTGGAGACTTGATAGGCAATAGTATGAGGAGGATCATATAAAGAGACATTACAACGCAAGGTGTACATAGTCATTGCATATTCTTCATCGGTGAAAGGTGTTGGTAGACACCCATGTGCATACCAACGAGTAAGATTTTGAGAATGTCCAGGAGATGAATCACTACCAATAGAAACATTGTCAAATGGCATGGGAAAAGTGATATAAGTGTGATTGGAGTCTAAAGTTCCCCAATATAGTCAATCCAAGATTACACGAGTATCACCGGAGAAGTGCGGTGGGTAGGTGCGGAAAAAAATACTAGATGAAAAACATGAAGACCATAGGTGGTCGTAATGTGAAAATATCCATGATAGAGATGTGGTGAGTGAGGCATGGTGGTAGAATATCATTAAGCATCAATCCAAGCCTAGTTAAGCCATCATATGTGCAAATAGTATTGGAACAAGTACGATCCACCAAAATATGATGCCAATATGAATTGTTGATTAAGAGTGTGCATGTGAAAGGAGGTGGTGTAGTTGCAGAATGCTCAGTGGAGGGTGAAATAACGTCCAAGGTATGGATAAACCCCTGATAAAGTACCATAACATTATTAGAATGAGGGGTATTGAATTTGTATTCACCAAGACCATCAGCCACAAAAGTGTCATTGAAATAGGAGTCATCTATATCGATAGGAGTGAAATTAAGTTTTCCCAATGTGTCATTAGTAAGCTCAATAGTTTCGACTTCGCCATAATCAGATTCATTTGTGCTAGCATTGTCATGTTGTATAATTTTTTTGAGAATATTTCTAAGAGTCATATTAGATGTAGGGGAGAGAGGAGACTTAACAGGAGGAGTAGTAGTGTCTAGTAGAGCGAGATACTTTGGGTGAGATGATTGCAGTAATATGAGTAGAAATAGCCGGAATGCTTGGAGTGGCAAAAGAGGAATGTGAAGCGCTAGATTGACCAATGTCATATGTATCAATACTACTATATGGAATAGGTTGTAAAGGAGGAATAGACATAGCAGTAATAGGGTCTATACGAAAAAATTTGAATGGTTCAGGATCGACAAGTAATAGTATGTTCATATCCATCATGTAAGAATTTGACGCATTGGTGTACAGTGGATGGAACTGCTTGCATTGCATGAATCCAAATTATACCTAGTAATAGATTGAATTGAAATTAAGCATCGATAACGAATAAGTCTGTGAGGACATTCTTAGGCCATACTTGAATATGTAATGAAAATGGTTCCTAGGCATGTGCGAGTAGTTGAATCATATCCCAAAATAAGAGTAGAGTTCTTAGAAATTGGATTATCGTTAATGCCCAATTGTTTGAGAAGGGAATAAGCACATAAGTTGATGGTTGATCCATTATCAATAAGTACATGTTTAATGCAAGTGGTACCAATAATATTAGTGATAAACAAAGGCGCACATGGATTGTTATTAGCAAATGACGATATGTCATCGTTAGTGAATGATATAGAACTTAGAAATTTTTTGAGAGAATGAATGAGGTGTGTGAAGGATACCAAAAAATTATCACTTTCTATATGAATAGAATGAAGGGCGAACTCTAATGTTTGATGACAATCTAGCACATTGCATAACAATTCATAGAGGAGATTTCAGCTAGAGTATTCTTAAGTTGTTAGATGATAACATAGCCCTTAGAAGTAGTAAGAGGAGCTGAAGAAGTGATAGGTGGTGGAATAGACACGGGTAGAGCTGTAGGAGGACAGAAGTGTGAAGAGTAGTTACTATATTGATAAAAGGATTAGCCCGAGGTGTAATAAAGTGAGGAGGATGTTGAGTATGAACTAGCATGAAATTAACAACAATAGTATCCATGTCTAAAACCTTAGTGGGTGCGAAAGAAGGATAAGATGACTAATTCATGAATTGATAAGGCAAAGACATATTTAGAAGAAAAGGGTTTGATCAGCCAGGTTCACCAAATGATTAAGTTAAATGTAAATTTTATGCCTAATCTAATTGTTATTGTAGTAGTAAATAAATGTAGTAATGAAGTACAAAAATTAACCCAAGCAAACTAATCCAAAATATATAAAACCCTAAGTGCAAAGAGAGAGTAAGAAGCCTTAGCTAATTTGCAAAAATCCCGAGGTTCACGAGCTAGAGAACTGGAAAATATGAAGTGTTGAATGTCACACCAAAGCTCATAAAAATGCAGATCTGGAAGAATAAGTTGGAGTGGGGCACCTGGAGAGGGACAAAAATTCTTGTGGGTGCCCTAGGCCTATTTCTGGGTGCCTGGTCTGCAAGGAAAACTCAGAAACCTCCTCTAACTGGTCGCCGGTATTCGCTTCTATTCTCCTTTGGTCATTATGAGGTTACATAGTGATCAGTGAAGTCACTGAAACCTGCAATGAAGTATTGACTGTTAAACCCTCAAATAGACATCAAATCCTAAAAGAGTAAGATGTAGAATGAGGGGTCAAACTACCCTCAATGGTCACAATGGTGAAATTATGACTAAGTGCTCCATTACAACCTAGACCAAATGTAGTTCTATGTGTGTGTGTGTGTGGAATTGTGCCCTGGGTGGATCTTGTGCACGTCGCACTTGATAGCGAGAAAAGTAGCTAGATGTAAAGAAATGTAATAGATGTGTGCATGAAATAGAATGAAATTCCCTCCTATAAAGTGTATGCAGAATAACCATCCCTTATGTCCCTTGGATGGTGCTAGATGGATGCAATGAAGCTCTTAGATGTTTGATGGATGTAACCTTAGGTGGTGATAGCTAATGCTTAGTGTTTGGTCTTTTATTATGATCACATAAATTTATATTTATATGATTCCTTTTCTTGAATTTCGTAATTATCCCTAATAAGGCCGACTACCAAAAAGATAAGATGCTGAAATAGATAGAAAAGACCCAAAAGATGTGAACAAAGTATATAGAGGTCACGATCACCCAGAGGGGATGAGGGTGCCTTACATTGGCATCTTGGCTGGGTTTTAGTGTCCAGGATGATAAATGTCAAGGTATAAAAAGGAATATTGGGCAAGTAAAGGTGTAAGACCAAGAGAAGTGACAGAAAGAAAAGAAAGTTGCCAGAGACATGGGTTAATTAGTACTTTTCTCACCGAGAAATCATATTAATATTAGTATGTAATCGGGACTAAATAATTACCCAAAGTGCGTGATTTTGTGTCTATATAGACTGACCTCTTTGGTCACCCCACTTGTGAATTACTGAGCACTACACTACATTTCGAGACTCTTGGTGGTTCTCTTAGTGCTTTGCGTAAAGGTGCATGCAACTATCCCTTGACCTATGTTGGCCCTTGTGCATCAATAAAAATAGTGGGATATGTTACTTCATCCCAATATAAACCCTTGTGTGCAGATGAAAACTTCATAATTATGCCCTCTTATGTTGTGTATGTAATATGCAGATGTAGTCCTTACTTTCTTATCTCGATCAATAGTAGATAGATAAATGATTACTAGATCATAAATTCTTGATTAGACTCGTATATATATATACGAGTTCTTACTTTGAAATTAATATCTTAGTAGCGGGAAAGGCTGACCCAAAAGATAAAATAGTGAAAAATGTGCCCATGTAGAGAAAACAACTAGAAATTAAAAGGGGCCAAGACCGTGCACAATTGTCAAGACCATATGTGCGGTCCCGACCTTGTTGTATTGTCTTGGAGCAAATCTCAAATAAAAGAAAAAAGTAAAATAAGGGTGCCATATATCTATGTAAGAATTCTCACCATCAACTCAAAGAGGAAAAATAGTAAGAGGTTGAGTTCAATCAAGTAAAAAAGAAAATCAATAAAAGATTGATGCCACTAAGATTTTGTTTAATTATTGAAAACTCATGTACATAAAAAAATAAAAATCATCATGTAATAATGATTATGTGCAGATTTCGGTGTCTACAACTGCACCAATGGAATTTGGAAATTATATTTGTAATTTATCTCAACCCATTTATTATTGTTTACTTGATTTGATTAATTCCTACATGCATATCTCTCAATTTAGCACTACTTGGTCACTAGGTCACACTTGTTACTTAGTTTTTACCCTTTAATAACCTATTTGTTGAATGTAGAACACATCTTCATACACATGGTCACCTTCTAAAAATTTAAGAACAAATTTTACACCTTTGTAGGACATAGTCACATATGAGGGACAAATCGGTGCGCGGTTTTCCTAACACCAACATTTGTGTCCTACACCAACTTAACAATCACTTTTTCAAATGCATAAGTCATTCCACTCAACTTATTTTTGTTTTAATGTAATTTTATGCTGCAAAAGTCACCTATAAAATCAACATCATGCCACCCATTCAAATGGCCTCTTGTCTTACATCTTTGTCTCGAACATATATCATAAGGATGTCCTAGGTCATTATCACATACTATAATATACACCTAATATCACTTCCAAGTGTTGGAGGCAATTTTATATTCTTTCAAATACATTATTTATTATATATTCACATTCATTCACCAGGAGGAAGAACTATGTGAGGATTTATCCCTCTTTAAAGTATACATACTAAGTGTAATGATCATAAACCTAAAAGGGTAGGGTAAGGTTAGTCCAACCCAATTGGAATAAACCATTTTAAAGGAAAATGTTCATATAATGTATTCACACCAAAGACCAAGCCTTTCAAACTTTCAAAAATTTAAATCCCTTTTTGAAAGTGAGATTGATCATAATATAAAAATACTCTACTCGGATCGGGGAGAATACACCAACAACGATTTTAACGCTTTTTGAAATACATGACATTCATCATTAAATGGAACCTCCTCATACACCACATCAAAATGGTGTTGTTGAAAGTAAAAATCATACTATCATGGAAATGGTACGATGTATGATCAACAATGCGAGCTTAATAAAAACATATTGGGCAAAAGTAGCTAAAACAACCATTTATCTACTAAACATTGTTTCACTATAGATCTTAATGGGGTAAAATCACATGAAGCATGGTGAGGGAGAAATCCATCAATTATAAATCTTAGAGTTATTGTATTTAAATCTAGTATGCACATTCCTAAGAAATTAGAAAACTAAACTTGCTATGATATGAGAAAATTATATTTTCTTATGATACAATGATGAGGCACTTGGTTATAGACTAATGAATAAAAAAACTAGAAAGGTTTACTCTAGCATACATGTTGATTTTTTTGAAAAGAAAGAAGCATATGATCCTTCGATACACTCACATGATGATTAGATCAATCTAATTGTGAAAACAAAATATGGCAATCATGATGAGGATAGTGATGATGAGGAATATGGTGAAAAGCCACCACCAACACCAACTACTCAACGTATTCTTAAGTGACAATAATAATGTTACAAGATGCAAAATTGGATAGTGTCCCCAAATATATACCATTGAAATTAGAAATCATACTATGACTCGAAATATGGTAATTTTTTCCTTAATGATTATAGTTGTTGAATCTACTGAACCATCCACAGCTTTCAAAATTCGTACACTGGAAACCTTGGAAATATTCTATGGATGCGAGAATACAAGTCACTAATGAATAATAACACATTGAAGCTTAAATATCTTTCACTAGGGAATAATTTGATTGGATGCGAGATAGATCTACAAGATGAAATCAAAAGAATATGACAATATTGATAAAAAATAAAATCGGGATGGTAGCAAAGGGATATGATAAAAAAGAAGGAAATTACTACGAGGAAACTTTTTCTCCCACAACTAAGATAAAAAATTTCGGGATGATTTTTTCTAGCTAAACAATTTGGTTGGAAAATCCCCCAAATGGATGTAAAAATTGTATTTCTTAATGGATATTATTGGGAAGAAGTTTGCATGACTTAACCAATGGTTTTTTCATCCTTGAAAAATAGGAAAAGACATGAAGACTCATAAAGTCATTATATGGTCTCAAACATGCTCCCGAGCATGGTACATAAAAATTAATGAGCATCTCATACATAGTGGATTTAACCAAATTCCATATGATCCTAATTTATACCTTAAACAAAAGGACGAGAGAAATTGATTGTTGTCGTATATGTCGATGATCTAATCACCACTTTGGAGGTTTAGTGAGGGTGATTGAGTTAAAAAAGGAATATCTAACCCAATCACTGACATGATAGATCTTGAGATTTTACATTATTATTTTGGAATTGAAGTTTGGAAAAGAGAATCATATCTTTGTTTCTCAATTGAAATACGCCAAGACAATGTTTAAGAATTTTTGTATGATGGATTGTAAGCCAAATGTCATACTTATGGAGACAAGACTTCATCGTTCTAAATAGATTCATCATTGCAAGTAAATGCAACTCTCTATCATAAAATGATTGGGAGTCTCATCTAATTGACCTACACTAGAACAAATATTAGCTATGCAGTCATTTAACTTTCCTGGTTCATGTAAGAACCCAAGTTTTGTCACTAGAAAGCAACAAAATGGATACTAAGATACATCGAGGTGTGTGCAATGAAAAGTTTGCAAAATTCTATGAAATGGGGGTAAGAACTCAAAAGAAAACCCCAAAATATTTGGAACAAACAACCCAAATGACCATCAAATTAGAGATAAGAAAGAGCTACCTATTTGCATGCATATTATAAAGTTTGAAACAAACAATCAACCTCTAAACATGACTATATTAGTTCTCTACTCCATGAAAGCTATCTATAAGTGAACCTATTAAAGCTCTAGTAATTAGTTTTGTGTTTATTGATGTTTCAAAAGCTTAAGAATGGAAGCTCACCATTAATGGCTTCTCCCATTTACCTAAAGCTTTGAAAGGATTAGCAAATAATAAGTAAATAGCTCAAATAAACTATGAAATGACTCTAAAATACATAAGCATGACTTAAATTAGAAATGAGAGAGAGAGAGAGAGAGAGAGAGAGAGAGAGAGAGAGAGAGAGAGAGAGAGAGAGAGAGAGAGAGAGAGAGTTCTTAACAATGGAGTATGGCCAAGATCCAAATGTTTTATAGCTTAAAGCTATCACAAATGATTTCTAATGCCTTTCCAAAGTGCTTGAGAGATTTTGTTATGTAAACAAGGTGTAAGGTTGAAAGGGTAGGCTTAGCCTTTTATTTATAGTTTTGGATTTGAGAAAAGGATGTTTTAGATGCATGTCGACTAAAGGTAAGCCAAAAATAAATTTTAGATTAGATTACAATAAACATGCTTTAGGATTAGTTAAGCTATTTCTAGGCTAGTTAAGCGTGATTAGCGAGTGATTAGAGATTCATTGGGAGCTGGGAGGAGTCTGATTAACCATTTGTGACTGATAGATAGCCTAGGAAGCCAATAGAAGTGATCTAGAGGGGAATATGAAGATGGTTTAGCTAATAAAAGGGGGTTATTATCTAAATGAGTTGAATATAAGAATAATACAACCAAGAAGGTGTTGTAAATAGGCATCCGAAAATGGAGCAGAGAAGGGTTGATTAACGAAGTGTCGTTAATTAACTAAATTAGAGGAAATGCTAAGTGTAAGAATATTTTAGGTGTCTACAAGAGGAATTATGTATTTTATCCTATATTACAAGAAGAATGATAACTTTTTCTTGATAGAATATTTAGATTAATATCATGTAGGGAACATAGATAATAGGAAATCGACTTAAGTGTTTGAATTATTTTTAGGATCTTGACTAATATAATGGGGGAGTAATAACAAAACTCGTGTTTCAAGACCCTCCATGTATAATCAAAATATTTCATACTATGAGGAGTTTTATATGAAGCAATATGGCTCCAATGTATACTTGAAGGATTAGGATTACCACGAAACATCCAACTATCCTTGATGTTGATAGATATTAAAAATTGTTCACAATCATGTGTTTCATGAGAATAAAAATCACATTGAGGTAGAATTAAATTTTATTCCCAAATATGTTTAGGATAATAACATCCAACTTTAATATTTCCGAATAGATCAACAACATGCAGATGCCTTCACAAAGTCACTTACTTGAAACAAATTTGAGACTTCGAGAATTTATCTCCCATTTAATAGAGACCATGCTAAATTAATGGGGAATGTTAGAAATAAACCTAGCTTAATTCACCATAGCGAGTTAATAAATAAATGTAATAATTTAAAGTAATTTATTTTTTTACTTTAACTTTACTTAGTTGTCTCTTAGTTGTCTAGGTGATAATATTTTATCCCTATGTTTGTGGGATTGTAAATTAGATGATTGTTTCCAGATGTATTCTAGCAGGGGTAATCAAGGGTAGTTAGGGGTAATATGTTATTTCTACATATTTTCCAAGAATAGTTGATTTTATCCACTTTATGTGGTACGGATAGAAGTTGTCCAATGCCTTAAACATTGCATCTCTTTCCTTTGATTGTAATTAATTATGTTTCTTGATTAATAAAACTATACAGTATCATCATAATTCTACAATCACACAACCTCCACATGAATAGGCACATGTAAGATAAGTGATCATGATATGAGTTTCACCTATCCTTGTCTAAGCCTAAGAGGTGTGCAGAGTAGATTAAGTCAACAAAGCTTAAAACATATTTAAATAAACTAACTAAACTTAAAATAAAAGGTACATATATATAAATATTGTACCAACATATAGATCTTAGATTACTCGCATCTTATTTTAAAGGAATGGATCTAGATCGGTTCAAATCTTGTGTGCATGATCAATCTCTTCATGGGATAAGCTAGGAGAAATTTTGAATAACAAATTCAAGGAGAATTAAAAAAACATATATTTCATTTAACACCTTAAAACCATAAAAATGCCCCCATAGAGTATGTTTTAGATTATAACATTGTATTAAGATAAGCATTCCCTCAATATTGTAAAACTATATTAGATATATGGCATTCTTATTCTACGTGAGATCCTTTGACTTTAATAATGTTGTGATGATTCGGTCTCTTTTAGGTAGTGCTCTTCCTTAGGCCTATGATATAGTTATATGAGTATAGAATATCCTTATTTAAGTTGGTTAAGGAATCACATCCCCATTACCCCCTCCATCCCATGTATTATGATGTACCCTCATCTTTCCATGTGATTATTGAGATCCTTTCCCAAAAACCGCATATGAAAAAACCTCTTATTATACCAATCATCCTTTTCACATCACATAAAATACCCCACCACAACCTCAAGTGTTGTACACCCCCAAACCTTTCATAATATAATATTTGGAGTCCATGGTAACTTAAATACCTAAATTTTTTATTTCCCAACCATTTTCAAACCTACGTATGCTTCAAGGGTGGTGGATGAATCTATTTTCCATTTCCACAATGGAAAGGACATCCCACGAGTATCATGCAATAATCAAAGCCAACTATGACACATGAATATTTGATAAACTTGGAAAACTTCCACGGGAAAGAGAAAATTAGACATAATTTCCTAGTTTCTATTGGGTTGTAAGAGCAAGCACACATCAAGGAAGAATACCTTTAGTGGTTGGAGAGGAAAATCAAAGAGGTCAAAGATAATAACTTTCTTTTTAGAGAGATAAGATGGAACACAATACTTTCTAGTATTTTTTGGCATGTTTATACAATCTTCATAAACAAACTCGATAGTGATCAAAAGGTAAAATTATCATAGTGGATTGAAATCGATAATGATGATGATGTTATGTTTCCTTCAAGCTAAAGAGTATTTATTGTAAAGGATGATTAAACTAAGTCATGAAATGTTGAAGAGAAGGAAGATTAGGATGAATTTGTTGAATAAAGTGACCTTAATTGCGTTGCATTTTTAGAGCTCGCTTCCACCCTCAAAGACCGGAATGTTGAGAGGCCAATAGAACTTGGGATTAACTTAGAGGAAGAGAAGGGATATGTTTCTATAGAAAACTTATGCACATATGAGAGTGGGGATTATATTCTCAAAGTACATTATGTTTATACCATCAGATACAAATTTATGATTAAATAACATGCCCTCTCAAGGCTTGAATTGTAGGTATTTTCATTCATGCTCACCACCTAACATGATGAAGAACTTCACTATACCAAAATCCATATGATGGCCTTTTAAAAATCATAAATGAAGGATAAGTGTACTCCAAGAGTGAAATTGACATTTTGAAGGATAATTAGAACTAAGTCCTATATTTTTTCCTTCCATTAGCCACAATCATCATGAAACTCATTGTGTGGTCATGAATCATTAGAAAATGCAGCTACTTCTCCAAGTCATTAAATGGATTTGTATAAATATTTATCTATAAAAAAATTAGATTATTAGAATATGTTTTTTTATATATAGAATAATTTCTTTACACCCCTTAAATTTTCCACTTAGAATATATATGCATTTATCTATTTTTTATAATGTCTTTGAACCCTTCTAGTAGGATGAAAATTTAGAGGGGAGTTCAGAAAAACAATTCGATGTAGGGTCCATGCCTAATGGATGATTATTTTTTCATGCTTATGAAAGAAGTGTCCCCATTAGTTTCCATAAATGTTAAAAAAATGTGCCCCCACCCATTTCGTGAACCTTGTACTCCCAAAATATTAAGATTCTTAAGAACTTGTTTCTCTCTTATGAAAACTGTTGGACTTTATTCAATTCATGTTGTTCTAGCTGAGGTATGGAACATTGTTCAAATCCATCAAATACTATTCACAATTGTGAATTTATTCTACATTGTATCATGCATAATCACTGCACCCTATATTTTACATGATGCTTCTTCCCGTGACATGGAACAATTTGTTTTATGTTTCCTTCTAATGCTCTAATGGCTATAGTGACCACATTTCATTGTTGTAGTTACATTTTTAGTATGACAACATATTTCCATATTCTTCTACCTATTTGACAATTTATAGAGATCTCCTTCTGTTCATGTTACCTTTTCCATGGTTCCATGTGTTTATGCTTATTCATTCACTTCTTTATGTCATAGATAACTCCCATCAACTTTTGGTAGACTGCATTGATCTACCTTGTGCCTCATTGGTAGATTGGTAGATTGCATTGAACACCGTGATGGTTATGTAGCTCATTATACTACCTCGAGTGGTTACAAAAATTAATTTCCAACCTAATATGACACAAGTGGAATGAAAATGTGGATCGTCATGATACATGACATTAGTTGAAATATGATTTAAATGGATATTTTACCCCTCAATACACATTATTTCTACCATAATATTTGATTACCTTGCAAGATTAGATCTCTCTTTCATTTTAGATGTCGATTTTTCGCAGCGATGAGGAAAATATACCATTCGTCATTCATGACATGTTTTACTTGTTTCTTAAGTATTTTCCTCTCCATTTTATTATTTTCTAAGGGATTTTTGTGGTTTTCTTCTCTCTAGAATTTATTTGGATTTTCATATTTTATGTATGGTGTTTTAGCTTCTATGTTGATGAATATAATTCATATAGAATATATTTTATAACTAATATAGTCAAATGTATAATTGAACAATGATAAATTTGTTGTGGATTATACCTTTCATAACTCTTATCTCTTGTCTCCCTAATATTTAGTAGATCATTCTTACCTACTATTATATTGTGATATGAATGTGTGGGATATACTTGCATTTATCTAATATATTGTGTTATCCTCAAACATATAGTGAAAAGAAGATCCATTTTTCACTCTTGGTGCATCTCAAACCATCTTCCTTTAATTTCCTTCTTCCTTATCCTCCGTAGTTGTTAGGTTAGGTATTTAGTGGTAAAATTGGGAGAAGAAGTAGATGATAACAAATTATCTCAAGGGGTTTTCTTCAAGTCAAAAATTACACACTTGAGAAGAAATCCCATGTTGTGTTGTAAGTGAAGCAATCTTCACAAGCACGCACTTTCAACATCCAAAAGGTTATTCTTCACAAAAGTAGTTTGAATTCACAAGAATTCCTTGTACCTCCCTAAATCCTAAAGATATTCCCGCATCCCCATAATCCGATGCTTCTCCTATCAATTAATATTTTGAGTCATAACTATATCAAAACAACCTAGTTTTGTATTTTCTCTTTCATCATGTAGTTCACATCAACTTTCCATTCGACGTTTCCATTTAATCTCCATCCCACACATCCTCCCATATTACTTCTTCATCTCCAATATTTTCCATGTCATCTCTTGGTACTATTAACAAAACTATCCAAACATTCACTATCTCTAGTGGCTCATCATTTACACATGTAGTCCTTAATTGACAAAAAGAGAAATACCTATTCTAAGGTAATTTTTCCCATATTTGAAATGGTTGTAATCTTGATGAAAATTTACCCTACTCGTAAAAAGGTTAATACCACTTCTCATAACATAATCGGTTCGTTAAAGGATATATTTTTGAAATTTCCAAGCCATTGGTTAATAAGAATGAAGGTGAGATGGCCTTGGAAGACTATAATTTGAGTAGAAATCATCTAGGAGAATATATTCATGAAGAGGATACAAATTGATCTGTAAACTTCTACTTTGGAACTCTACAAATCACATAATTATGCTGCTCTACTTTCAACTTTGGAAAATGATAGATTTGCTTAAATACTAGAGCTTCGTGAGTGATTATCTAGTGCTATAGAAGGAAATTGCAGAGAAGGAAATAATTCAACTTCAACACCAACAATTTTATCCTGGAAACCTCTAAAGAGGAAAACCAGTCGGGAAGGGAAACTACTCTTTCTTCCCACTTTTATTGGTCTAATATAGACAATTACATATTACAATAAGTATGAAAAGAAGCAACAATGTAAACCTTCTCTCCAATTACTTGTTTGCTCTGTTTCTACACCTTGCTCCTACAATTCCATTCCAGCATTGAAGATCTTGCTTACTACTCTCATTAAATTTTGATTCACCTTCGAAATCTACTCTCTTGCTCCTTCCATGTATTTATAGGCCTTCCCATGTCCTCCCGTGCATTGGAGGATGTGAAGGGGCATGGAAGTGAAGAGACACAGCTGGGCACTTCAAATTTGCATCCATTTGCATTCCATTCTTCTTTTCATTAGAAAGTTTCAGACCACCACTCGAGCATACTGGTAGTCACAGGACCTCCACCTTGTAAGGTAGAGGTTCTGAAACCTCTGCTCTGCACAGAGAGGTGGTTCCTTCCAGAACCTCTGTATTCCTCAATTTATTTATTTTTCCTTCTTCTTCTTCTTGGTGCTGATGAAACTGATGAAGTGGTGTGTTTTTCTGGATCCCTATGGATCATACCTCCCCTACTTAGGAGGCTTTTGGTCCCACAAAATCTTAGTGGTGGAGTGGTAGAGGAATCAACTTCCTCTCGTGCTCATTTGAGTACCACTGGGTCTACGCCTTGGTGTCTTCTCTCATCCAACCTACCAAGACTCCTGTGGATCTCTGGTTTCCAGTGCTACATCCTCCTCTGAGATGCCTCAAGTACAATCCTCTTTGGAAGGTAACTTCTATATCTTTCCTTCTTTGTCATGCATAGATGGCGTTAGTGGGTGCGAGCTCTTGCAACTCACTATCACATGCATCTGCATGAGGTATGGCCCAAAGGTTTCTTCTCCAACCTGCTCAAGTATGGCGAAGGTCCCATACTATAGTGGTTTAGTCCTTTCTTGTCTCTACCTCTTGAGATGGATTGGCCGAATCCTCTCCAATTTTGTTGTTGCTATAGTCACCACCGTTTCTTGTATCTTATCTTCTTCTTGCTTCCCCACGGTCAAGTCCAATGAATCTGTAGGTAGATATGGTGACTGCATAGCAGAAGTTTGTTTTGCTCCTTGAATGAGTGGTTCTTGTGGTGGCTTATTTTGCAAAAACTGACAAGTGCTATCCAAATTCTCCATCCTTTGGTCAGAAATATCTGCTCTCACGTCCATTTTGTTTTTCTTCCAATGAAAGCAACAAAACTGATGATTTTCCTGAATAAGTCTTGGTGCTTGGTTGGCACTTACCATAGCTTTCTTTGATTTGCTTTGGTGTGCTTGGATGTAAAAATAACTCCATCCTTGACCCATCTGAACCGGTTCTCCCTCCTTGTGAACACAACATCCCTGATATACAAGTAAGGACTTCCAAAGACAACGTCAAATACATCAAGTGGAATAATATCAGCCTCTAATACATCTATGTATTGGGTGTTTATCCCAAAATGAAACTTACACTTTCTTGTAATTTGTATTTCTACACCCTTCTTCACCCATCCTAGTGGGTATGGATGTGGATGCGCGTAAGTCTCTAGACCAAGTTATTCTACAACCGCATCAAAAATAAAATTTGACTGAGAACCAGAATCTACTAAAGCATTTACCTTAGTCTTCTTGATTTGGATTTTGATTTGAAATAGCTTACTCATCTCTTCTTCTTCTTCGCTGCCCCATACATGTTAGTGGCCATGCATCCCAACCTTTCATCTACATCCGAATCATCCTCAATCTCCACCTCTCTTTCTATCTTCACAGTGGCCATGGATTTCTTGGAATCCTTGGTTCGGTGCTTTGGTGCAATTCTCGCATGCAACTTCTAACATGTGGCGTCGTATGTCCATTTACATCATAATTTTTATAGAAATTCTTTGGATCTTTACAAGTATGCAAAGCAGTAGCAGTATGTTTACCTTTCCATTTACCTCTGCTACTTGTCTTCCCTTGTTCTTTTTCTTGTTGTTCTCGTTGATTGGTCTCTCTTTAGCTCTATTTCTCCTTGTTTCTTCTTGTCGTCATCAATGTAGTATGCTTGTACACAAGATTCATTGAGATCCTTGGGCTTTGTGGAGATTACCTTCCTTCGAAGGTGAGTGTGAAGTCCTCCCAAATACTTGGTCAGAATGTCCTCATCCTCCAAGTCCATATTAAGCAACATGGCTTGTCTCTGAAATTTTGTAGTGTAGTCTTGCATGCTTTGACCACTGCCCTGTCTAAAGTACTGCCACTTAATCATCATGTCAGTCTTATGGCCAATAGGATAGAAGTTAGCTCTTATCAATTCTTTAAAACCTTTCCAAGTACTGACAATAGGATGTTTCTTCTTCTCACAAGTGGCTAGATGGGTTTCCCACCAAACCAGAGCATGACCTTCCATTTTGAGATGTGTAAAGGTGACCCTTTGTGCCTCAGTGACATTATGCACACTAAAATAGACTTCCAACTATTTTATCCATTTATCCAATAATTTTGCATCTACTTGTCCTTAAAATTCTTTATTTCCACTTTTGTTTCAACTTTAAAAGGTGTATATGCAGATTTTACCTTCTCGCTTACAATTGACGTCTCTTCATGCTCTTCCTATTTTTCCTCTTCGTGGCTCTTTCCGATACCAAATTTTTCAGCTAGTGCTCGAACCACCAAGTCCATGGAATCTTGCTTAACCGAAGCCATCTTTTGCAGATCTGAAAGCTCTTCTTGTTTCCTATGCAATCTATCCATCATGGTCTCTAGCATCTCGACTCTACGGACCAAGTTCTCTTCCTCCATTTGAGATCGAATTCTTTGTTTCCACTTCTTCATAGAAATATCTGGCTCGCAAGGTAAAACTTCTTCACCTTTGGACCTTGTCACTATCATACAAAATCACAAGAAATATTCAAATACCATAGTCCTGGATATATAATCAGCTTTGATACCAAAATGATTCGTAAACTTCTACTTTGGAACTCTATGAATCACAAAATTATGTTGTTCTACTTTCAACTTTAGAAAATGATAGATTTGCTTAAATATTAGAGCTTCGTGAGTGATTATCTAGTGCTATAGAAGGAAATTACAGAGAAGGAAATAATTCAACTTCAACACCAACAATTTTATCCTGGAAACCTCCAAGGAGGAAAACCAGACGGGAAGGGCAACTGCTCTTTCTTCCCACTTTTATTGGTCTAATATAGACAATTATATATTACAATAAGTATGAAAAGAAGGAACAATGTAAACCTTCTCTCTAATTACTTGCTCTGTTTCTACACCTTGCTCCTACAATTCCATTCCAAAGATCAAGATCTTGCTTATTGCTCTCATTAAATTATGATTTTCCTTCCAAATCTATTCTCTTGCTCCTTCCATGTATTTATAGGTCTTCCCATGTCCTCTCGTGCACCTTTGGATGATGTGAAGGGGCATTGAAGTGAAGAGACACGGCCTGGGTGCTTCAAATTCACATCCATTCATGTTCCATTCCTCTTTTCTCGCTTTGAAAGTTTTAGGACCGCCGCCCTTAGTAGACCGGGCGGTCACAGGACCACCACCCTGGTTGGGCGGTGGTTTCAGGATCTGCCACCTGTAGGGCGGCGGTTCTCAAACCGCACGCTTCTGCATGGAGTGGCGCTTCCTTCCCGTAACCTTCGTATTCCTCAATTTATTTATTTTTCCTTCTTCTTCTTCTTCTTCTTCTTGGTGCTGATGAAATTGATGAAGTGGTGTGTTTTTTTAGATCCCTATGGATCATAAATAGTTTTAAGGAATCTGCAACAATATTAGTTGAAATATATGAAAAGAGAAACAAAAATTAAGAGTAGCTTGAAGTAAAATTTCACTCCCTCATCACCTTAATTGAATAATTTCTAGATCAATACACTACTCTTTTGGCCTCTATCCATGATTCATTCTATGGGGATGATATTGGTAAAACGTGCTTTTTTAACATTCACATGTATATTTGTAATGGAAAAGTTGTCAAGGTTTAGGTGTTTTAGCTTTTTATTGATGACTTCAAGTTCATAAATGAAAGAAGGAAGGATTATGAGATTTTAGTTGAGGCTCAAGGTAAAATAAATGCAAAAATTAAGGATGTGAACCAAGATGTGATAATAAGGGATAACTTAACACAATATTTGTGTAAAATGGATTCCATTGATGAAAGGATTCTGCTTTTTAAAAATATATTTATTTTCTTAAAGGAAAACCTATCTCATCCTCGGTAAAGATATTTAAATTGGATAATTAAAGTACTAGAAGAAAATATAGTTGATCTCCTCACATAATCCAAAGTGGAGAATATATGAAGTTAGAAATTCACACAAATATCCGTTCCCTTCATTGTGATTTTCTAAGGGATAATAGCTCTTAGTTATGAACAACCATCAAAATTCCTAAACAAGATCGAATGTGGTTAAAAGTGAGTTATTTAATGTTGAATCTTTTAAGATGGAAACTATGAAAGAGCTTCAATAAATATACAATGTCATTCATGAATCATAAGTGAAATGTTATCTAATTTTACCCCTCGGGAAAAAATTATCAAACAAAACCTTGTATAGGAGAAATGGAGAGGTTGGTTCAATCATGTGAGCTCACATTCAATCCCAAAAATTAAGTTGCAAGTGGGCTCAACAATGGAGAAGCGAGGTCAGAAAATGAGTGGCCAAACAATGTTGAAAGAGATCAGAGCTTAAGAGGAAGAAAAATGGAGAAAGGATCAAAGTTTTTAGTTTTTGCATTTTTGGCAATTTGAAAAAATAGGGAAAAAAATCGCCCTAAATGTCCAAACTCCAAACCCCGAAGGTTCAAAATTTCAGACTTTCAGATTTTGGGGTTTTGGAACTCTCAGCGCAAAGTTGGAAAATCGGCCCCAAATGTCTGAAACCCAAAACCCCAAAAGTCTGAAATTTTAGACTTTCGATTTCGTGGTTTCGAACTCTTAGGCGCAAAGTTGGAAAATTGGCCCCAAATGTCCAAAATCTGAGTCTGAAATTTAGGACTTTCTAGTTTTCAAGGTTTCAGATATCTTGGGAAGCATACCGTAAAATGGAGTGGAAATGTCCAAAATCCTGAAGTCCGAAAGTGTAAAATTTTGGGTTTTTTTGGAAATCTCGATGAGAGAAAGAAGCCCAAAATATGAAATTACTGAAAGTCCAAATTTCGACTTTTGGGTTTCGGGTTTCGGATGTTTGGGTTTCAAACTTTCTAACTCTTGAGGTCATTTGGGTGATGAACAAAGTGAAAAGTTTCGAAAAGGCAAAATGTCCAAAAGTCCGAAATTTTGGAATTTTAGGTTTCGGGGTTTCGAGAGGTTTGGGTTTCATACTTTTAGAACTTTCAAGCGAAATTGACAGATGAACAAAGAACCCAATCTCCAAACGAAAATGTCCTAAAGTCTAAATTTTGGGATTTCAGAGGTTGCATATTTTTTTGGACTCAAGGCGGGAAGATCAACAATTGCAGAATGACACCTCGACCTTCAGATGGCCATATATTTCGACTTGGAAGCTCAAATTTGAGCAAGAGATGGCCATGTCTTTAAATTAGTGGGACTAAGTTCTTAAAACGAAGAAATATAATTCACCATTTTTGAGGTGTCCCAAGTTTCTCACCTACCACCATAATGAGGTATGGGCTTCCTTTCTTGCCCAATAAGGAACAACACATAGAGGCATGGGTTTTGTAGTATAACCCATCATTGTTGTAGGCAAATTCAATTCATTTCTTGGGTGGTTGGAGTAGGATTTCAGATTTCTTCTATCTCCTTCTCTAATTCTTCCTATATATTGTAAGGAGGGGCATTTTTCAAAAGGTTGGACATTTTTGGTTTTGTACCTTCCCTTCTTCTCTTTTTTGCAAGTGAATTTGTGAATTTGTGGAGTTCAAACCTCCCATTTCAAATTGTAATTCAAGTTTGTGCCTCTTGGCCATTATAATGGACTATATCAAATTCTTGGAGCAATAAAAATAAGTCTGTGGATGATTTCAACCCTCTCTTATGTTCATTGTATCTTCCTAATCTCTCATTACAATCCTGGTTATTTGTGCATGGTGGTTGTATTACACTTTTAATGGTTTGTGTTTAATTGCAAAGCAAGTGTTCATCATCTCTATTAATTTAGGTTTATTTTCTTACATCTTCTTAACCCTGTCTCCTTGGCAAGTTAGAGTATATTTTAGAGTAGTATGTGTGCACTGAAATGCAGGAATAGAACTGCCTTCATCTCGGGAGAGCTTTCCCGATCAAGCTAAGTCCCACACTTTAGGAAAATCTCCATGTTATGCAATCACACTGAGAGTTTCAACCCATCGAGTTGCAGACATTCGGGGTACTATGATTACTCATCAACATAAACCTCCCTAATTTTATTAATGAAATTTTTGAGATGATTGATGTCATGGGTACATGGTTGAATAATTTTTCCAACACTATCATTCCTAGGGAAAATGATATTGAAAAAATAGTTACCAAATTCGGGATGTATGTATTGAAATCAAATCAAGTTGATGAATCTAACAAGAATCCCTCTTCATCTCAGATTTAGCAACCTCAAGGACTTGTTTCTATCCTTATCTAGTTCCTCTCCTTCATATTCTTTGATTTTTTATTTTTCACACTTAAAAAAACTTTAAGTTATCATAAATTCACTTTAAGTGATTATAAAGTTGAGTTCAATAAAATGTGAGAATTTGATAAGTTAATGCCAAATAAGTAATGAGGTAGTTAGTTATCTCTTAGTATAAATAAGATATCTTATAATTATTATATACTTATTGAATATCCTCATATTTTTTGGGAACAATAAATAAATAAGAATTTTTTATTCCTTTTGTAAGACAAAAAATATAGAGGTGTTTTCATATTGTGTTTAAATGTCATGCTAAAAAAATTTGAACCTAAAATTATTGTTAAAACCAAAGTATTTTTTAACACTTATTACACCAAAACACTTGATTTTATTTCACTAAATTCCATAATAACAATTCACATCAACCCAATAGCCACACATGTTATAGTTTATTTTTTACACACCCATTACAAATATAATTACTTGATTAATATTTTTATTTTGAAACATCTAGAAATCACCATGATAAAATGAAAATCACTACAATGTTAAGATTTCAACCCCTAAACATCATCCCGATGAGGTCTTAAGGATATACACATCCCACTCTTGTTAAGGGGTAAAAACACACTAGAGATATCACTAGTCATGTGCCTTAAGGTATGAGGGGTAAGGAATTACCCTTGTAGTAGTTTAATAATCACAACATAAAATCAAGGTTTCCCCAGCCTTCAAATCACTCTTTGCATGACAGATAGGTGGAAAGGTACATGTTTAGGTTTATTGGTAAGATTTTCTATTCACATTGAGTTGAAACATAATTAATAATAGATTTGTAAAGGTATAACACCCAAGGTAGAGGACCTTTTCATCTAAGGAACTAATGGAGAGTCGCATAAGTGTGACCCACTCCACACAAGGTTATACAAGGGTTGATATGGAATGTAAGAATGAGCTACTCAAGTTAAGATAGAGTATTATATCTATTGATAGATTGGTCTCACTTTTTATTTTCTACTTGCAGGCACAAGAGTTATATTGTACACAAGTTACTAAGATTTAATTCACACAAGGTATATATTTTAGTTTTTTATAATTATTTTACCAAGGAAATTATTATGAAGGTAAGGTATAGTGATACTAGTGAAATTACATATTAGTTCATTGTTCTAGTACATTGCAATATATAATAAGATATATCTATTCAACATATAATAAATATAATTATAACCATACTTTGAGAAAATATTTAATTTACCTAGATACAACATACTTATACAAATACATGATATTACACATCTCATTTAAAATAAATAGAAATACAAGATTAACTACAACATAATAAATATTTGATCAACTTTTTCAGGTCACATTTTCTCCACAGCACCTACAAACTTGCAACATCATGGGTTAGCACAAGGTGCACATTTATTAGATAAATGATGTTTTATCTCTCTCTCTCTCTCTCTCTATTTTGTCTTTGATATGCAAAGGAACTTGGAATTTTTTGCGAATAAATGCAATCTATAGATATTTGAAATGTGAATAAAATTTAGAATTTGTGTGAAGGTATTGTTCTCTCTCTCTCTCTCTCTCTAAAATATAATGGGTTGAATGAGTTTCAAAACTCTAATGAGTACATTTTGTTTTTCTCTACTATTTGGAGGTTCAAATGTATGATGTTGTAGAGCTAGAACAAAAGAGTGAAATCATGTTATAAATATTCCGCTCTTGTTATTACTCACATGGGTGAGTATTTTATTGTTATGGTACGTTTAAGTAGTATTATGTGAGTTATAACAAATCACATAATAATAGCATTGTTGTTCCTCATTTATAACACTTCGCTACTTATCTTAAAGAGGCGTGTGTGCCTATTTATTAGAACCATTTTTTACCCAAGGTAATGTGAAGTCTATTATTTTTTTGAAATGTGGAACAAAGTTTATTAGAAGAAAATATAAAAACTTAACATTATACATTGTGTAAACAATGGTCCTAATAAATAGGCACACTCACCTCTTTAAGATAAGGAGTAAAGTATTATAAATGAGGAACCAACACTATTTTCATGTGAGTTATTATAACTCACATAATAACACTTAAACGTACCATAACAATAAAATACTCAACCATGCGAGTAATAACAAGAATAGGAATATTTCTAATAGAATTTCACTCTTTCGATCTAGATACAACATCATACATTTGAACTTCCAAAGAGGAGAGAGACAAAAAAACAAAATTTACCCATTATGGTTTTCAACTCATTTAACTCATTAGAGTTTCGAGAGAGAGAAAAGAATACCTTCACACAAATTCTAAATTTTATTCACATTTCCAAACTCTAGAGAGAGCATTCATTTCTTCAAAAAATCATGTTCATTTGCATATCTATGACAAAATTAAGAGAGAGAGAGAGAGAGAGAACATCATTCGTCACACAATTTACAATTTCCATCTATAGATTTGAGAAAGGTTTATAGAGAGAGAAATTAGTGTAGAGAAAGATTTCTTGAAAGTAGCTTATCAAACCTAAAAAGTTCGTGTTGTGGGGTCAAAATGGGTTAAATAGACTTAGCAAAGGTGTAGTACAAGGTAGTTGAAATGACCATGAAATGGCCTCTAAAAGGTATATGAGTGTGTGAAGATGAAATATGTCACTTCCAACCTCTTCTCTTATATGATGACAATAATGACAAGCGAGATTGAACAAAGATTTTCTAATTTACACTCATTTTAGGAGTACTATTCCAAAGGGAGTTAATGATATTTGAAGGTTTGAAATCAAACGAAATAAAACAAAGTGGATCTGAAACTGACATGAAAAAGGTGCTTTCTAAAGAGATATGGTAAAAAAATTATGGGTTCATAACCCCAATGTCAAAAATAAAATGTTAGAATTGATAGGACACACTTTATTAGTTTGCAAGCATTTAAATTTAGGTTGATTCCAAAGTGGTTTCATAAAGTTGAGTAGTCTCCTCTGCAACTAGCTCTTGAAGGTGGCTTAAAACCCACTTCAAATAAGCTCCAAACAAATGAAAGAGTGAGTTTTAGGGTTTTTACATCACTTAGCACTAAGGAACGTGTTCAAATCATAAAATAGAGAAAAGTGAGTCTACATATGCTTTCCATGTGTCATTTCCAAAGTGAAGTTATACCTTATAAAAGGTTGTTTTTCCAAAGGAAATGTTTAGTTTTCTAAGAGTTTTGTTCATGCGAGTTTCAAGGGCCAAGCTACACATGTGTGAGAATTCAAGTTTCATGTTCTATTTAATATAAAATATTTGGTCTAGTTGTGTTCTAGACCAAGTATGGATTATTTTATAGTTTGGTTTCTCTTAAAAATACATCCATTTTATTTTTACTTATAGATAACATAAATATCAACACTAAAATATATTTTATAGACACTACTATATACTTTTGAATTCTATATTAAACCAAATAAGAATTCAAATAGTAACAATCTAGAAAAAATATAATAAATACATGTCTAGTACACTTTCATTGTGATGAACAAGAAATTACTCAAAAGAATGGTTCCACTACCCTTCTCAAAACCAAATTTTAATCTCACTCCCAACCTCACTTCCAAATCCACCAAGCTAAAACTCTACTTAATAGCACCCCCAAGATTAACTCCTACTCTCTTTGAATCAACTTCAAGAATTGGATTGATTGAATACCCTTCACTTAGGATTTAAGCAAGTACATCTACCCAACAACTACAAGTTTAATCTACATTTGTGAAGAAATGCTTATAGCTTTCTCATAACAAACAAACTTCTTTGAACTTATCAATAATGTAGGCATAAAAAAACAATGAAGACAATGTTATGAAGGGAAGGAAATCCTTCTATTAGAGTATTTATAATTCTCCATAAAAACCTACATAGATGTAGGCTAAAACATCACATTAAAATATTTACATCTCTCATTAATCATCAGTAAGCTAAAAAATAAAAAAGAGAACCTTAAATGGTAGAGGTATGCTTTATAGAGCTGTAATATTGAAAAGAGTTTGATAAAATTCTTATAAACCCCATTTGGTATGTATACTAAAATTATGGTATCCCATGATGCCACATATCATGAGGCATTTTTTTGAACAACTCACTCTTGCGTATGCTTCCACATTTTGCATACATATATCTTAAGGAACTAGCATACCCATCTACCAAAGAACTAATTTCCCTAATGATTTAATTACCTAGTCTACATTTCCCAATGGTAGCACACAACTACTAGAGTGAATACACTAATAAAAAAGGTGTCTAAATGAAAGCATGTTCATTTTCCTACAAGAAATCTCCTCCTTAGGTTGTTTCATATTGCATGCCTAACTAAATTCCTGTAAAATCCTTCCCATACCCTTCTTATATTCCTTGGGATGACTTAAATTTCCGACACCGTTGTCCTATTACATGCCACATCCCGTCCTCCGACCATTTCTCCCTCTCACCAACTTCACCAACCACCTTTAGTTTCTCCACTACCACCTTCATTCCTCTACCATTTTATTTTATTTAGTATCTTAATTACACACAAAATTATGTAATTCCCCTTTATTTATAGAAAATGGGCCCATTTTAAATAACTTGTAATGAAATATTACAATCAAATGTACTAAACTAGGACTCTTAGTAGGACACTAGCCATTTTCACTAGTTAAATCTTCTCGAGTTCTCACGAACAAATGTTTAATATAATTAAAATTAAACCTTAATTCAGAGTAACTTACTGTAACAAATGATATTCAAGTGATTACATATAGTAATGTGCAAGCATTAAGCATTCAATAATGTAAAACCCTAAGCAAGTGAAGGGAAGAAGAAGACTCGAGTTGATTCTGTGTGATCTAGGAGTGATTGGGACTATGTATCTGCTGGAATAGGCTGGGAACAAAGTTATAATGGCTCGATGAAGATTCATAAGTACAAAAATATACAAGATAGAAGCACTCACGAGGGGAAGGAACGTCCCAGAATCGCTGACCAACTGGGTGCTAGTGTCCACTTAGATGCTCGCTTTTGACTTTTTATGGATCAAAAGGTCTTCGCTCCAATATGCATTTTGTTGCTCCAACTTCGTTGTTAGGGTTACGATCACACCTGTAACTTGTAAAATAGATGACTAGTTGCACATGCCCACAAACCACATCAAATATAATAAACAATATACATAATGGGTAGTTGGACTGACCTCAACAGTCACCCAAAGAGTTAACTTATGACTGAGAATTACACTACATATCACACTCCATGTAGTTCTTTGTGTGTGTATGTGTCTTTTGCCCTAGGTTTCCCTTGTGCAAGTTACACGATGATAGTGAGACAAATCTAGATTTTCCTAAATATGCAGAATGTGTGTGATGGAATAGAATGAACTCTCCTCCTATGTAGTGTATGTAGACCAATCCAACCCTTGTCCCCTGTATGAATTTTCTAGATGTATGCTTTGTAGTACTCTTGTTTCTTTTTGAAATATTAGGTGGTGATAGATAATGATTATAGTGTGTGTCCCTTTATTTGAAAGAAGTAACTAAGTATATATGATTCCCTTGTTTGAAAATTGTAATTGACAGCTGAAAGGCCGACCCAAAGTTTTAAAAGGTGACCAAGAAGTGAAAAGGACCGAAAGAGTAAGAGGAAGAAAAAGATCGAGAGGAGCATCCAAGAGGGACATGAGTGTATGGGCACTTCAGTCCTAAATGGGTGCTAGTATCCGAGGCTATTAAAATATAAATTAGTCAAGTGTCATGAGAACTGTAAGATGTGTAAAACCAAAAGGATGCTAAGTCAAGGTCGGAAACAATAAAGTAAAAGAGATAAAGAAATGAAAAGGACAAAAGGAGTTTTCAACCACTAGTTTTCTTGCTTAGGAATCATGCATAAATTAGTATTATTTAGGACCTAGAAATGTACCTAAGTGAGAATATTTAGTGTCTACAAAAATATGACAAAAATGATAGGCACATAGATCTCTAATACTATCATTGTTAATAAAGCGTCTTATGATCAATCAACAAAATAGTCCAAGTTTGGGTATTTTGTTTTGTTTGAAAATTACATGGATTGAGAATTTGAAAAAGGAGTCTATAGTGGTCAATGCATCAATCCAGCGGTTACAACTATGCATGTAAAATCATAGTATTTACATTTTTATGACAGATAGCCAAGTGGCATCAAAAAGCATAAATCTTTGAGTCACGAAAATAACCGAAAACTAATAAATCTTGGAAATCAAAGATAAATGACTTAGTATCCACATTCAAACTATGAAAATATCATAATAAAGAAACAAGTAAATTTTGGATCCTTGAATATTATCAATAAGTCAACTAAATGTGCTACTAATGAGTATAATAAAGTTTAACAATAAATATACTGAAGAAAATATTCACATCATGTGCATTACATGTCCTTTCAAAGCCACCCAAGGGGTACTCTATCATCGAGCATGGCTTAGAATATAATCTTGTATACTAATAAAAACACTATCAATGCCAAAGTCTTTATCTAAGTCATCATTTCAAAGTCTCTACAATGATCAACACAATCAAAGTTCACACAAAAGTTTCCCATAAGAAATAAAAGAAAGGAGTGAGAAAAGGGGGCACAAATTGTCTTTTTAGAGATTAAGGTGTACGCACATAGTACACATAATGTCTCCCTATGGGTGTCATGCATATCAAAAATATTAAAAAAAAAATCATCCTACACAAGGATTCACTTCCTAGCTTGTACTCAACTCAAACAAAAATGGACAACATTCTCACATCTTGTCACCCAACACTTATACCTTGATGTTTCCCATTGGGACCAAGTGATTCAGGGTTACACAACATGATACCATATCACTTAGGTGGGTATTTACTATATAACATCATCATAAGGGATGATATGTATAAGTATAATATAACAAGGTGATATAACATCAACATACATCCATAATTCACAAGGTAAAACATTGGTCATATAACATATTGAAAACATGCAAGGCAACACTAAGGGACCATATAACATTACAATTACATTTACAAACACCACATGTATGCGTTTTTTAACAATACACGTGATGGTACACTAGAAATTGCACATGATTTGCAAACTATGTCATAGAGGACAACAATGTTAAGTTTGTTGGAATTGTAATTTGTGATGAAATGTGTGCTATCTTAAATTGTTTTAAGTTTTTGTGATGGGTAGGAGTGAAAAATGGATTACAAATGCAACATCTAACAAAATACACTTCCTATTTTTCCTTGATGGATTCCCGTACACTATTCCAAATCTCTTATTTTAGCATGACATGTGAGTATGTTGGTAAAGGTGAACTGATGGGGTTAAATATTTGTTTGTTGCATTTAGTGAAAGAGTATCAATGGATCTTGAGGATGACCATCAACGTAAATGGTCATCAATGTTAAACATGGGCTAGAGTCATGACCTCAATGTCTCCCTCACCTTGGACATATTGAACAAGAAAATATGGCAGAGACATTAAAAAAAAATCACCAACAAAAAGATGCTAGAAATTTATTCCACCTTAATAAGCACTAATTAAAAAATAATATAAATGCATCATATTAGGATTTACTAATTAAAAAATCACACAACATTAGAAAAAGACAAACATCACACTAAGGGAGCCCACAATATCATACCCTCACCATCAGAAGGCAAATCAATAGTTTCACTGCTAAACCCTAAGCTAATAAAAGGATACACAAACTCATCATCTTCTCTAACCAAAAATATCATGATTGAACATTATAAGAAGTCATAATTTCATTTACATTAGGTATTACAAAAATGGCCAAACGTAATATGTTATTATGGCAAATAGGTCAATAAAATTGGTTTGCATTTTTATTGTTTAATGCTTCTAGGGATGTCCATGCGATGTTTTGAAGCATATATGTTGGCATGGGATGGTAGCATGCTGTGAAATGTGGATAGATCATAGTGTACACATATTAGTTGCATTTGGTGAAACAACGTCGATGCTCTATGAGGATTTAAACTTCTACCAAGTGCAACCTAGATGTAGGAAGTAGTATACATAGGAGAAAATCACTAATGATTTTTTCTCCACCGACCATCTATGTAACCCTTATTCCAAACCCTAATTCAGGTCTCAAAACACTAATTTTGGCCTCTCGATCCTCTGTCTCTCATTTTCTCGAGACAGCTTTTGTCTGTCTCCCCACGATAGTCTCGCATTCCTCTTATCAAGTGGTTGTCCACCATTTTATCGTGTCACCCATCCCTTAGAGGGGGCACTCCTCGATCTGAAATAGACCCATTGGGGCATCCAAATGTGTCACTAGGGTAAATCAGGTAGTCCACCACACTTCTTCATCATTTGTTCACCGATCTACATGCATCTACTATCTTTAAAGTGTTATTACTTTGTAATAACACTTTAAAGAGGGGAAAATGTAGACACCCTAAAATATCATATTATACATTATAAACCTCTCAAAATCATCCCATAATTACTTCATGAAACATTATGATCATTTTCAACCTATTACAACCAAGTTTGATATATTCTACTATTTTAAGACCATTAATGGCATTTTGTGACATTTTCTTGAATAAATTTCTATCATCCCCACAACTTCCCTAATCATCCCTATCACTCACACATGGTCTTGAATTATTAAATATAAATCCTCCACCTATCCATTTCCACCTCACTAGTTGACATCTCAAGTTGACTAAAGAAAATATAATCATGACTAAGGCTAAAAAATATTAATTATATTCAAGATGGAAAGTTTAAATTAAATCAAATCATAGATTTGAGTTAACTAAAACATATCCTTAAATCATGGCTTTCCAAATTAAAGCAAAATATCTCTCTCAATCTAAAAACTCACATCAATTTTTGGGTGAATAAAACAAAAGACATGAAATATTATTTTGAATTATTCAAAAGATATTCCACATTTTTCCAAACTCAATCAAAACTCACTCAATCAAGCTCAAATCAACAATTTATCTTGCTAAGTAAATTAGAAAATAAGAAAAATCATTCCAATCATGCTTCAATCAACATCATATTAGAAAATCAATCACACAAATAAAGGCTTTGGGATTCTCTTCCCTTAGCTATAAATAAAGACCTTTTCCTCTCCATTTTTTATATTTGGAAGCTTAAGAATCTGCATTGTTATTGTGTCAAATTTCCATTTAATTTTACACATTGTTACGTTGTCCATTTGATCACGAATCTACTAATCAATTCAACCATTCATATGCATTACTCGTAGCTGAAATCTACTTCCATTCGAACATTTTTGGAGCATCCACATCCAATTGATCATAGAGATTCAACAAGTTTGGTGCTTCATTCTAAGCTTCAACCAATCTCATCTAAGGTTGTAAGGAGGTACGAAGGAATGACAAGGTTTTCTTAGTGTTTTTTTCTTCCCTTATTTCACATTTTCTTTGTATACACCACCTTCTACATGAATACCTCATTCTTGGTTTAGTATTAATATAAATGTTGGGAACAATTATGAGTCATGATTGGTACCGATTTGATTTATCAACAAGTGTCGTAGTTTAGCATTAGATTTATTGAGTAACATCTCAAGATAATTTTCATTACTTGTACCTTTGATCAATATTATTTCAATATACATTATCTAACATTCCTAATCGGGATGTATTCATCACCGATTCCTTTACTAATACCATATTTCTTCATCTCGGGATATATTGGGAGTTCATGAGGCTTCATCTTTTGGAGGGGTTTGGATATTCCTCTATTTTTCTCTTATTTATCTCTTTATTTATGAGGGGTGATGAGTGCATAAATTGACTTATTATATCATCCCTATAGCTATAGATTTTTCTCCTAAATACGTTAATTAATGTGTGGGGATGTTCTAGATAGTTGTATCCAAAGTAAGATTGATGCATTTCTCCTTATCTTGTCTCATGTGAACTAATGACCTGTAGGAATTCCCACTAACTACCTTTGTGAGTGATGTGATGACATGTGCAGGTTGATAAAGCACATTTTTCTACCAATTTTGATCAAGTCACAAATCGAGAGATTGAAAGGAACGATAACCAAATCGTACTGCCAATAACACGATGTTAATCAAACACCATGATCAATAAGATGAAAGCAATTCGTCGAATAGCTTTACTTAAAACCTTTGCAAACAAATGAGCAACAATATCATATATTATTATGGAACTCAATGCAATACATTGAGAATGGTCCTTGCTTAAATAAGCAAGGAATAACAATCTAAGAACCACCAAGGTCGTAGATCAAGCCATAAATGAAGGAAATAACTAGTCATCAAAGAACTAGTCAAGACCATAGATTTAGGAGAGAACTAGACATCAATGATATAGTCAATACCATAGATCAAGGAAAGAACTAGTCAATACAATAGATCAACGAAAGAACTATACCTAACAACTAGATAATATCTCTTAATATCTAAATAATATAAGAGAAATATCCACACAAATAAGTGGGTGAGGATAAATACAATAAAGGTAAATAAAGTACCTAGGTGAACATGAGCTAAGGTAAATACCTACTCTAACAGAGATCGAGTCCTTTGCCACTATGCCATTCTGAAGGATTTTCTCATAACAACCTACAAACGAGGACCCTATTTTTAGCTATATTACATGATTATTATGATGGAGTATGTTTTGAACTCATTTGAATCAATATAATCTATGTTGTTTTGAGTATCTATTGGTGTTAAGTACCTCAATCTGAAGGAGAGAAAGGGCCCACTCAACTGAGGAGATTGGAGGATTGGTGTTTTGTGCATAATCTTTATTCCTGATAAGTTAAAGTTTCAGTATCTTGATTCGAATGATTATTTGAATGCAGTATTATATTTCCATGCTTTAGTATATTCCCTTACTATCATTTCTTTCATGTGATTTGATGGGTCGTTGTATTCTCCAATCATTTAACTAATAGATTCTTCTACTAGTGTCATTATAAAATCAAGGTTATGTGTCTAAGGCTATATGCAATGAAGCTTTATGCAACTCAATTGTTCGGTGGTTCCTTTTTGGGGGTTTTGGTTGTTATGTTTCTCTTTGTCTCTGCTAATCTATACGGAAATGTAATGCTAAAATATTGAAACAACATTACTGTAATGAAATGCATTTAATGGAAATACTTTGCTGGAATTGAAATGCACACACCAAATCAATATAACATAATTCAAATAACACACACTCTGAATTGAAATGACACACTCAGAATTGAAATTGCATGAAAGGAAATAACACACACTTTGGATAAAATTTCAAAAAAGGAAATAAGTAATTACATTCAAACTATAACTTATCAGAAACCACGAGCATGCATAAATGTAAAAGCCTCTAGTCACCTTGGTCGAGTGGGCCCTTTCTCTTCCTTGAGATGGAGGTAATCTCAACACCACAAGATATTCAAAACAAAATCTAATATATTGATTCAGAAAATTTCCATAACATACTCAATACATAACTGGAAAATAGATACTAATCTGTTATAAATTGTATTGTAGATTACCAACATCAACTAACTACTAAATTGTTCTTCAAGGAGAATTATATATAGACATAGTTAGTTACACATCATGCCAAAATTGTAGGCACTAAGTTTTTCCACTAACAACCCTACTATAATTCATTAAATCCTATGAAACTGCTAAAAACAAGATCCATGTTTATAGGTTGTCAATGGAAAAATTCTTCCATGACTGCACAATGGCTCCAGACTCAGACTCCTTGATTACAATTCCCAACATTGGCAGTAAATGTCCACTAGTATCCTGCACATATCACCATATTTCACTCACAGAGGTGATTAGTGGGAGATTCTACGGTTAACAATTTGCATGAAAAAAAACAAGAGAAATGCATTGAACTTACTAGGATATAACTATATAAAGCATCCCCATGCACTAATTAATCATGTTTAATGAAAAATCAATAATCACATAGATGATATAAACAAGTCAATTAATGCACTCATCATGACCATTTCAATTAGGTTAAACATTTCCTTTTGAAATCATTTTATTATAACAACATTGTTTCAGTAGATTAGATGCATTTCTTGAATTCTATCTTTCATTTCAGTAGCTTAGAATTATATTTACTTTCTGTAGTGTAGAGAGAAACAAGAGAACAATACCAACTGAAACCCCCAAAAGAGAGAACCACCATAAAACTGAGTTGCATATTCCTTCTCTGCATACAACCTAGGACACAACCCTAGTTCATAATGACATCAACGTTTAAACAAGTTGATTAAATGATTGGAAGTTACAACGACCCATCAAAGGGCTTCTTTATGTTCTTCTAGGGAATTCTCTTAAGGGATATTTTCTATGTACTTATCGTTTCTTTTTTTGGGGAAGAATTTTTACTTCAAGTGTTCTTTTTTCTCCACTTTATGAGGGATTTTCCTTATACTTGGGTGTTGTTGGAGCTCAAAGTTGCACCGCCCTAGATCAACATGAGAGACATGGGATTTTGATATAACATGGGATGATATTTGTAATGTGGGTATTACAAAAGTGAGATCAACCCCTAGAAGGCCGATTCCTTTACCAATTCCTAATTCTAAACTACTCCTACTACAGAAATGCAAATATCTAATCCTAATCTAAAAATCCAAGGGACCAGGGGAAGAGAGAGATGCATAAGAAGGAAAATCCTAAACTAAGGGGAGGTGATAACACCAAGAGAAAGGGTAAAGACACTCTTAAACGAGGGAAAATGGGAGGAAAATGAAGGAGGAGAGGGAAGACATGAGTGCCACAGTCCAGTATCAACATTCAAACTTCCATTTTCAAGCAGCACAACAAAAATAAAACCATGCAAAGGAGATAAAACATGCACAACACACCTACAATGAATTAAGAGGTAAGAACATGCAAGAAAACACAAGATAGGGTAGAGAATAGCCACAAAATGTGAATTTTATTGCTTAGGAAGATGCATAGTCCATTACAATTGAGGAAGAAAACAAAAACACATTGCAAAGGTGTCAAAGCATATAATTGTGTCCCACTTTTTTGCACTTTTTCTACCTTTAGCAAAATATGTCCAACAACCAAAACTTAAACAAACACATAAAAAATAACCAAACATGTATTTTTAAAAGCTTAAATATACCAAGGTTTAGTGCATTCATAATTTACTGATTTATTTGAGTTTTTCAAGTATTTTAAAATATTTTTTTACTATAAACACTAAATCACACACTTTGGGTACATTTATAGGTCCTGATCACATACTACTATTCATATGATTCCTAAGTGAGAAAAGTACTAATTGACCACTGTCTTTGGCCTCTTTACTTTCTTTCTGGTTTCCTTCTTGGACTTTCAAACCTTGCCCAGTCTAACCTTTGACACTTCAATTTTTTTGATTCTAGACATCAGTGCCCATCCAGGATGTCAGCGCCTCCATCCTCCTGCGCCCCAGAACTCTTTGTATCTTTCTTGCATCTTTTGGGTCCTTTATAGCTATTAGGAATCTTAGTTTCTTAGTGGTTGACCTTTTAGTGGTTAATTATGAAATTCAACCAAGGAAATCATATAAATACAAATCTATGTGACCACAATAAAGGACCAAACACTAAACATCTACTACTCTTGCACTTAGGGTTTCAAATTTATTAGCTTACTTGCTTCACAAATATGTACTTCATTGTTATATTATTGTGATGTAACTTAGTTGGTATTTAGCATTTATTTTTCAATATTTTCTTAATCATTTGGTGAACCCAACTGATTCAAACCCTACCTTCTAAGTATGTTTTCTTCTTCTCAATTCATGGATCAATCTTCTCATCCTTATTTCTCTCCAACTAAGGTTTCTGGCATGGTTACTACTGCTTCTGATTTCATGCAAGTTTGTACTCGCCTCAATTTTTTACGCGTAGGTCCGATCCAACTATTAATGTAGTTAGTACTTACTACACTCGACATCCTATGACCCAGCCCATTTCTATCCCATTGTCTATCACTTCTACAACTCCTACTACTACTTCTAAGGGCTATGATGTCATTGAACAACTTAAGAATATGTTGATCAAAATATCACTTTATGACTTATTACACAATGCACCTAATTTTTTTCATACTTTAGAGGCCACCCTTAGGTCTATTCACATTGAAAGAAATAATTCTTCGGTGGCCTTCACACATCTTATTCAGTCTCTCAAAAATTTACCACATGCTATATCATTTAATGATGAGGACATATCACCATCTATGCTATTGATAATCCATGTGCACCTCTGCTTATCACCACTATCATTAGCAACACTTGTATCAAGTGTGTACTCATTAACAATGGATCCATCATTAATCTATGTTCTCACTCTCTTTTAAAGCAACTTGGCACTATTATTGATAATCTCATCGCTAAAAATTCCACTCTCATTCGTGGTTATGATTCCACTACTCACTCATGCCTAGGTACTATCACATTACCTATACAAGTTGGGCCTAAGGTTGTTCCTACGATTATTCATTATTGATGCTTCATTTTTGTTTAATATCTTTCTGCTAGATCTTTGATTCGCACAATTTATGTTGTCCCATCTATTATCCAAGACTACGTTAAATTCTTACATGATGGATATGAACATACCATTATTGTTGACCCTGATCCATTCAAGTTCTATCACATAGACCCCATTACTTCTATGTCTATCCCTTCATCATAGCCTATTCCATATAGTCATATTGATACATATGATGTTGGTCAATTTAGTGCTTCACATCCTTCTTCCATAGCCACAAAATTCCATATATTTCCACTCATACTACTGTTATCATTTCACCCACCATGCCTGCTCCACTAAACACTTCATCTTCGCTCATTAAAAATCCTCTCACTCTTGCATTGGACTCACCTCCTACCAACATTCTTGATACGCCATCGAACATGAAAATGTCAAGACCGATGATTCTAATGACGAGATTGATACCGTTGATCTTACTAATGACAAATTGTGTAACCTTAATTTTACTCTGTCAAGAGATAGATGAATCATACTTCAATTATAATTTCGTCACTATTGTCCCCGATGAATATCAATCCAAGATGCTCCCTCCTCGCTACTAATGCTATGGTGATTTATTGAGGGTTTATCCATACATTGGGAATCATACCACCTATCTCATCTTCTCATGATGATCCCGAACCTGCACTTCCTCCTTTCACTTGCACTCTTCTCATGAATAAATCTTATTGCAATCACATTCCATTTGATCCCGCTTGCTCTGAAAATGTTTGCACATATGACAGCTTGGCTTGACTTGGATTCACACTGGAGGATATCATCCCTCTATCTTATTCTCCTCATTTATATCATGGATATGCTCACATTTTTGTTGCTTATGGTCTCCAAGTCTTCAGCATCTATTGGTTTATGTTGCACACACTTCTCACACTGCTCCACTCACTCTTGGACAATATTGGCTTGACTACATTGGGGGAACTCTAGATCTTAATCATATTGATATCACATTTCCTATTCCCTATGGCCATGTTTCTATTTGCAATGACTCATTTCTCACTACTTACATAATCTCACTCGCTGGTATGCACATGGTTGTCTTCCAAAACCTTTCACCGATGGGCATGTACAATTTGCACCGAATGGCTCCTTATATGACTAACCACATACAATTGCTTACCAAGTCTCGATGCATCTCTATACGGTTTTGACCATGACAATGAAAATCTCTTAGATGATGTTACTTAATCATACTTATCATCATACGAACAGGGCATCATGCTTATTATTCCCCCTCTAGCATTATCACGTGTCTCACACTTCTACTAGTTTACTCCTTACTTCACATCTAGTCTTTTACACGTGTCTCACACATCTTGATACATTTGTATCGTCATTACCCGATGACGCACTCTTGTGCTATGGTTCAAACTTGACTGTTGAGGGCTCACTATATTCATGAACCTCACATCATCACACTACACATTTCACATGTGGCGCATTAATGACTCATATTTCTCGTGCACATTCATCATAACACACTACATTATGATGCACTCTAGTTCCATGGTTCATACTTGAATTCTGAGGGTCTAAATCTTAAATGAACCTCACTAAACTCACACACTATCTACACTTTTTCGATCATATCTTTGTAGCGCACGATTCAAATAATTTCCTGATGACACACTCTTGTTCTATGGTTAATTCTTGATTGTCGAGGGATTGTTTATAAATGAGCCTTGTCTCATGCATACTCATTCACATATGCTTGGGGTTATGTTGCTCTTATCACACTCACATTTCATTTCATTCCATTAACTCTCACATCATACTGCATATCTTGGTTGCACATTGTTCTTGCTTACTTATACTCGCATGTTACACTTTGCTTACTATGTTAGAAAAATATTTTGTATGTCATTATCTTTTTTATATACACATGCGCATTCACTTTCCTTCTAGTTGTGAATACAAACTTTACACAGATCATTACATGCAACACGGGTGCTTAGCATTGTACCTCTTACCAGTCTCACATCGGCTCCTCGAGCATCTAAATTCATACACATTACATGTGTTATTGTTTCGATTTATACTATTTCCTATTCATACTAGCACACTACTATATCAAATCATACACGCTTTGACATACTTTTTATCTTTCTAACATGTTAATGGGTGCTTCATGTGTAACGTTTGTCTCTGGGAACTATTTTCCACTATGGTGGATATATTATTAATTATGCATAGTTAGATTATTTAATTAATTTTATTAATTAAATAATTAATGGTTAAATGGTTATATGGTTAATCAACCATATTTGTCGATATTCACATTGTTATATTGTTATAAACAATATATTTGTTTTTATTTAATTGTTGCTTCCTGATGATTTGGAAGCTTGTTTAGTCTCTGGTTTTGGTTGCACCTATGCAACTCATTCTTACGATGTATATGGTACATGCAATATCTATAAATATTGCAGCCTATTCAATGTCTTGTTTACTTGATTGAGATCAATAAAATATACACAGGCTTCCGTCCCTGTTTCTCAATCAACATTTGGTACGAGAGCGAAATTCTGGCCCTGTGAAGGAGTGGAAAAAGAATGCAGAAGAAATAGAGAAGATTGGAGAAGAGTATGCAGCATAGAGACATGCGACCTCCTGCTGACAACCTCCCAGCCTCATCTCTGCCTTTCCACATTCCCCAGTTCGTTCCAGGTGTTTGGAACGCAAATTTTTTTCACTGCACTGGCAAAAATAGCTACAGGTATTGAATTTTTTTTAAAAAAAAAAAAATTCCAATCAAGGTTTTGTTTTACTGTATTTGGAGATTGTTTTGCTTGTTTGGAGGAGGTATGCATGCACTGCGGTGAATACCTGACAGCAAATAAATAAATAAAAAAAAAGGAGGCGTTTTCTTCATCTAGCGCTGTCTGAAAAAAAAAAAAAGGCGTTTTTTAGAGCATACGTGCCCTTGGCTGTCCCCACGGCCTGCATAGCAAAAAAAACGTTTTTTGAGCTTGCCCACGCCATTTGCTGCCCCCAGCGCCTGCACAAAGAAAACAAACGTTTTTGTGAGCAAATACAGTCAAAAAAACAGCGCCCCAAGTCAAAAACGAAAAAAACGCCCCACATTGACATTGCAAAAACGCCCCGAACATTGCAAAAACGATTAAAAAAACGCCTGCAAAGAGAAAATGCGGCCAGGACAATAAAAACACAGTTCAGGCATTCAAAACGCAGCCCACGGAGAAAAATACAGCAAAAATACATGCTGTACAGTGCGTCCAAAGCAAAAAACGTGGCCCCAGGAGGAAAATACAGCGCCCATACAAAAAACGCGGCCTGTACTTGCATATTTGTGCGTGGAAAGCAAAAAAACGCGGCCAAAGGAGAATACAAAGGAGTGGAGGTAAAAAGAAAAGCTCCAGATCCGTTTTTTGGGCAAATACAACCCTAAAAACGCCCCTTCACCAGCATGCGCCACGTGGAGGCTCACCAAGCTGCATTTTTTTAAAAGGTAAGTCAATTTATTTGACATTAAATACAAATTTCTTCCATTCATAGTCCAAGCGCCCCAAGTGGCCAAGTTGGTTATTGCATGTGCCTTAGGAGTGAGAGGTTTGAGGATCAAATCCCACTAAAAACACTCAAAAACTCTCCTTTTGCATCTGGCGGGAATTCTGGCGGAACTGCTAAATTTAGCAGGCTTTTTTGAATTTAGTTACGACTAACTAAATTTAGCGGAGAATCCCTAATTTAGGGTAAAAAAAAAAAAATTTCTCCTATTTGGTCTGTTTTCTCATTCCAGACATTTTTTGCAAAAGGAGACCCACCTAAAAATTGCATTTTCAGCTATTTTTTTGCAATTTTTAGCATTTAGGGCTCAGGAGGTCACCAGGACCCCGAAACTGAAATTTTTTGCCTGTCATTCAAATTGTATTATATATTGTACTAATTTGCAGGTTGCCATAGTCAACTGCAAAACTTTGTAACTGCTCAGAAACTGGCAGAATTGTAATCAAAAATAGTAAATTTGGTTCTGTAACACTCACGAGATCCTAGATCTCATTCGCAGCGTTCGGTATATACAGTGCCTCTGGGAAGCGCTTACGGGTAAAGCCGTCGCGACTACTACTGCACTTAACGCCTAATATAGCTGCAACAACGTCGTCTGGGCATCGTCCCTATAAATCGACGGGGAGTAATAAGGTCACAGTGCACACACTATGAACCATCCCATCCGTCTGTGAACGATTGCAAGACATAAATCCGGACTGAGAAATTATCCGAGTATATAGCGAAGTTACGTGCGCGTATGAGGATATTTCTTTGAGCCGGTGTCAATAATCGCACAGACCCCATCAGTACTGTCTTGGTACCACGTATCGAATTCTTTCACGTACGTTAACGCCTCTTTCACGTCTGCGGGTATATAGAAAGGCGAGCTTCTTCCACGTACTGCGACGGGTATATCGGAAGGCGCGTATATAGAAAGGTTCGGTATATCGGATGACGGTATATAGATTGGGAGACCTTATACAGGTGATAAGAGCCAAACCACCGTCGGTGATCTCTGCAAAATGGGCACCAATGCCCCCAATTTTTTTCTTCCGGATTCACAATTGCTCGGAGGAAGCAACTATCTTTGCTTGGAAGACAAAAATCAAGACACGACTTGAGTTTGAAGAAATCGGCTGTTGTGGTAGTACTCTAACCGAGATCACCAACGGATGCAACACAAACGACAATTTGATAGAGCGGATCGAAAGCAAAAGCTCATCATCTTGTTTGGAGTATCCGACGATGTGCGAAGTCCACATTCGAGATGCTACATCAGCAAAAAAGCTTGGGATAAGCCGAGAGCACAATATATGAGGCCAAGAACAAGAATGTCATACTCAATTTACAAAGTCGATTACATACGTTGAAATTCAAACAAAATGAGAAAATTGAAGCCTTCCTAAGAAGAGTTGCGAGTTGAGGGCTTCACTTCTAGCCCTAGGAGAAGAGGTCAAAGATGAGTCTCTCGTTCCCATTGTTACGAGAGCTCTCCTTCTTCTTACCGAATTTTTGTCACAATTCTCTAAACTTGTCGGATACGACAATTAGTTTTGACAAGTTAGTAAACCTCTTTACTGCAACAAGAGGAAGCAATGCACAACAAGGATGATGAAGAGGAGCAGGCACTGTCTTCACATCAAAAATGGAAAGGAAAAGGTAAAGGAAAACCTAAATCCTATCAGAAGTCCCCACATCAGAATCAGTATCATGGGGACAATCAACAGAAGAAGCGATGTCCCATTTGCAAAAGAGGACATGACTTGCAAGAATGTTGGTTTAATACATATAAGAAAGGTTCATCAAGCAATCTTTGGACCTCAACAACAACAAACTTACAAGGACATTCAAACAATTATCACGGGTAGAAAAAGGGGAACTGGAAAGAAGACCCCACCAAAGTGAGTAATATTGAGCTTTGAGCAACAAGATCAGTCAGACAATGAAGACTTCTTGTTCACTGCTCGATCAAGTGAACCATCCACGTCATCTAGTGAAGTCTGGTATGTTGATTCGGGAGCCACTCGACACATGACCGGCCACAGAGAGTGGTTTATTTCAATGAGGACACGCCATCGAAAAATCATGTTTCGTTGGGAGATGATTCTTCATATACGATCTGCGAGGGATTGGAAACATTTCTCTACCCCTTGGTTCACGCAAATGCAAACTATCAGATGTTCTATATGTCCCTAGGTTGACAAAGAACCTTCTTTCGGTCAGTCAACTCCTAGATCACAACCTGAAAATTGACTTTGATAGTCAATCCGGCAAGAAAATGTGTTTGATTCGAGATAAATCCGGAGGCTCGAAAATAATTGCAAAAGCCTCAAATGTGGGAAGAATGTTTCAACTTGATTTCATTCACAAAAATGATCAAGCACTCGTGGCTAAAAACTCCACCTCAGCTCAGTTGTGGCATAGGAGATTTGGTCATGTAAGTTTCAAATATCTCGACACACTTCGCCGGTGCAATATATGGTACATGGGCTACCATCTCTTGAAGGATACGAGACAAGTGTCCTCAGCTTTGCTTAGCAGGGAAAACAACAGAGTTTCATTCCAAACAAGTACTTTTCGAGCTCATGGAAAACTTGACCTGGTTCATACCGATCTCATGCGGTCCAATGCGGCCAAGTCATTCGGGGTTCCAGTACTTCATGCTCTGTGTTGTGACTATATTCACGCAAAATGTGGATTTTTGTCTTCGCAAAAAAGTGAGGCCTTTGAAACGTTCAAAAAGTTCAAAGTGGCGGTTGAGAAAGAAAGCGGTCGTCACATCGAACTCTCCGCTTAGATCGAGGGGGAATTCACCGATGATGAGTTCGAGACTATCTACAAACTCACGGGATTCATCGACAAATGCCTCCTCCACACACACCGCAGCAAAATGGTGTTGTTGAGAGAAGAAATCGTCTTATCATGGAAATGGTGCGATGCATGATCGATGATTCTCGAACTTGCAAAAAGACATTTTGGGCGAAGCGCAAAAACAGCAGTGGTGTATTTGCTAAGCAGAGCGCCTGGCAACTGCTCTTGATGGAATTACACCACAAGAAGCATGGTCAAAAGGAAACCATCCATTGCACACCTCGAGTATTCGGTGCAAAGCCGGCATGCACATACCCAAACAGCAGAGAGAAGAAATTGGACATGAAGTCACAAAATCTCATCTTCATTGGATACGGTGAAGAGACTCTTGGGTCTGATGATGGATCCTAAGACCGAGAAAAGTCTACACAAGCGAGATGTTGAGTTTTTCGAGAAGAAGGAAGCGAGACTCCTCCTCCCGGACTCATGAGATGTAGATTTTTCACCGGTTGTAAAAACTAAAGCAAATGTTCCCTCGAGAAGATGAAAGTGATGATGGGGATGATGGTGTTGATCGAGATAGGACCACAACCCATGGGAACAGCTCAACGTATGCCTAAATGGTGTACAAGAAGCACATTACGAGATGCAAGTGGATGCTCCACCGGATACATCCACCCCACGGACCACGGACTCACGGTAAAGCAAGAGAAAGTTAACTTTGCTTTGATGAGTAGAGTTATTGAAACAGACGAGCCATCTACAGTCCAGGAAGCCCTACAGTCAAAAGCTTGGAAAGATGCCATGGATTCTGAATATCAATCAGTGATGAAGAATAACACTTGGCAGCTTGTCGATCTTCCACCAGGGAAGAAACCCATTGGTTGCAGATGGATATTCAAAACTAAGTACAAAGCAAGATGGGACGGTGACAAGTGTAAAGCAAGACTTGTAGCAAAGGGGTACGCACAGAAAGAAGGCATTGACTATGAGGAGACATTTGCTCCCACAGCTAAGATCAAAACGATCAGGATGATCTTTGCTCTAGCTATTCTTTCAATTTGGATGGAAAGTTCACCGGATGGACGTAAAAGTGCCTTCTGAATGGAGATTTGCAAGAAGAAGTCTACATGACTCAACCTGAGGGATATGTAGTACCTAGTCAAGAAGAAAAGGTATGCAGACTCAGGAAATCTCTGTATGGCCTCAAACAGGCACCCCGGGCATGGTACATCAAGATTGATGAGCATCTCGTACAACATGGATTTGTCAAAAATCCATACGATCCCAATCTCTACCTCAAAAAGCAAGGGGGGGAGATGGTGATTATTGTAGTTTATGTCGATGATCTAGTCATCACTGGCAGTTCAGTGAAGATGATTGATGAAACAAAGAAAGATCTTAAGCGATCATTCGACATGACAGATCTCGGGCTTATGCATTATTGTCTTGGGTGGAAGTATGCGAAAGAGAATCACATATTTGTTTCTCGGATGAAATATACCAAGACAACGCTCGAGAAGTTTAGGATGATGGATTGCACACCAATTGCTACACCTATGGAGAACAGATTACTGATTATCTCGTTCGAGATCCATCTCTGAGGTAAGTGCCACTCTCTATCGGCGGTGATTGGGAGTCTCATTTACGACCTACACTAGACCGGATATCGGCTTTGCGGTGAGCTATCTATCCGAGGTTCATGCGGGAAACCCAAAGTTTGTCATTGGAAAGCAGCAAAGCATCTTGAGATATCTCAAAGGATCGGTGGATCTTGGTCTAGAATACAAGAAGAACGAAAACTTCTTCTTGATGGATATTCGGATTCGAGATCATGCGGGTAACATTGATGATAGAAAATCCATTACGGATTTGTATTCTTTATGGGATCTGGACCAATATCATGGGGAAGTAAGAAACAACACTTTGTTTCTCGCTCTTCCACGAAGCCAGTATCGTTCTGCGGGAGAAGGCATGCGTGAGCGATTTGGCTACGTCGCATCTTTGGAAGGACTTGGAATACCACAGGACAAACCGACCACCATGTATGTTGACAATGAAGGTGTTCTCAAACTTGTTCGCAATCCAGTTTTTCACGAGAGAACAAAGCACATTGAAGTACAAGTTCATTTCATACGCGAACATGTGTTGAAGCACAACATCCAGCTTCAATTTTGTCCAACAGCTGAACAACGAGCAGATATTTTCACAAAGTCACTTGCACGTGACAAGTTCGAGTTGTTCAGGGCATTTCTCTCCTCATCTCTTCAGACAATGCACAATTAAGGGGGGGAATGTTAGGATATATTATTAATTATGCATAGTTAGATTATTTAATTAATTTTATTAATTAAATAATTAATGGTTAAATGGTTATATGGTTAATCAACCATATTTGTCAGTATTCACATTGTTATATTGTTATAAACAATATATTTGTTTTTTATTTAATTGTTGCTTCCCGGATGATTTGGAAGCTTGTTTAGTCTGGTTTTTGGTTGCACATGCAACTCATTCTTACGGATGTATATGGTATGCAATATCTATAAATATTGCAGCCTATTCAATGTATTGTTTACTGATTGAGATCAATAAAATATACACAGGCTTCCGTCCCTGTTTCTCAATCAACAAATGAAGGGGGCATCATCAGGTGAATTATTCACCCCATCCAAAAGTTCATAGTCACAATACAACACAACATAGTTTAGTACCATGCAACACAATCTTAAGTCTCAAAAATTACCCAGAATCTAACTTGGGTCTTCAAAGACATCACGGATGTCGGCGCTAGACATACAAATGAGCACCTGGGTGATCCCGACTCTTCCTGGGCACCTATGACTAGGGGAAAGTTACAAAGTTTTTCTCAAATCAACACAATTATCAACAATCTACATAGTAGTCTTCACAAGACATGTACAACCCTTCAAAGAATCAACATGCATGTTTTCACCTCTTTTTTATTTTTCGCATTGGATCGAATTTGAGCACACCATTTGCAGTGGTGTATACATTATCAAGAAGTAGTCAAAGGATGGATAATAACACTAGACCTTTCTCTATACAATTATTTTTTCATGGCATGAGATCACCCCAAAAACTCACACTTGGCACAATTGGTGTGAGATCACCCAAAAAACTCTCACTTGATGCAACCGGCATGATATCTTCCTAAAAAATCATTCTTCTACAACTTTTCAAGATCCTCTCTACTCTTTTCACTCATCACAGATTAGGTGCACATTTTTACATACTTTTTACACGTTTGGATCAAATTTTTCATATACACATATTTGACTACTCATTTTCTCTTCTCTTTTGTAGGTCTATCCTTATGGGAAGCAACAAATCACATCGTCAAGCATTAAATGACATCAAAAATAGGTACAATGCAACATATACACATACACTTTTCACCCCTAGGGTCACTTCCTCTTCTCTAGCTTTCACACTTCATTTTTATCACTCCACACTTTTTCTTGTCTCCCGGCATGCTTTTCACTATTGATCTACATGGTTATCATCTATGCATCTCTTATCTACTTTATGTTATCGAGAATTTGCTTAACAACATAAAGTGGGGGAAAATGTAAACACTAAATCACACACTTTGGGTACATTTCTAGGTCATGATCACATACTACTATTCATATGATTCCTAAGTAAGAAAATTACTAATTGACCATTGTCTTTGGCCTCTTTAATTTCTTTCTTGTTTCCTTATTGGTCTTACAAACCTTTTTGCCTAATATGACCTTCGATACTTCAATTTTTCTGATTCTAGACACCGGTGCCTAGCCAGACATTGGTGCCCAGTGCACCCCCTCCCCTCTAGGTGCCCCTAACCTCTTTCTATCTTGCTCGCATCTTTTGGGTCCTTTCTATCTCTTGGGCATCTTATTTTCTTGGTCGTAAGACTTTTAGTTGTTAATTACAAAATTCAACCGAGGGAATAATATAAATACAAATCAATGTGACCATAATAAAGGACCAAGAACTAAGCATCTACTACTATCACCTAAAGTTACACCCAAAGGCATTTCAATAACATTAAAGCATCCATACAAGGGACAAGGGATTGCATTCTTCTACATACACTTCATAGGAGGGGAAGTTCATTTTTCCATGCACACATTTATCTACATATTCTACATCTAGTTATTTCTCACTATTCAAGTGTTTTTGGAACAAGAGCCACTTAGGGCATGATTCTACACACACACACGTAGAAATACATAGAATCTAAAATGCAAAGGTGCAGCGCCTAGATCATAATTTCACTCAATCGGGTGACCATCGGGTTCGGTCAATCCAACTCCCCATTTGCATCTTTTTCTTTTTAGGATTTGATGTGTTTTGGGGTTTTGTAGGTGCTCTTTCTCTTTGCAGGTTTTAGGTGAATCTTGAGGACTTGGTGCAACATACAAGTGATCAACAACAAAGAGCAATGACATAGAAGTGATTATGATAAAATGTAATAGCCTAGCTTAATCTAATGCAAGTTTGCAGTAAATAAATAAGAAATGAAATAACTGAAATACACCCAATCAAACTAAGAAATAAAATGTATAATGCTAATGTCCAAAGAGGGTTAGAAGAAACTTAGTTGATTCGAAGATGCCACACGATTGTGATGCGGTGAAGACCGATTGAATAGGATGGGATACCCTCACACATGATCCTAAGAAAATGTAGATCTGAGTGATTTGGCTAGACTAAGGTGTCTAAAAAAGGGATAGGGTACTTTGGCCACCATAATCTGTAATATGGATGCCCTTGTCTATACTAGAAGTTTGGAAACTAAATTCACGAGTTTTCATATGATGTGAAGCCTTCACTACTTGTCGTGTGTATGTCACACTTAAGTCGTTGATGTCATTATAAACCTGTAATAAAGGAATCACCTGCAAAAACCCAAACAAAGAATCAAAACCCTAAAAAAAAAAGATGCATATGAAGGGGTTAGACTATCCTCAGCTACCAAATTGATGGACTTATCCTCGGTATTACACTACATCTCGAGATCTAATGTAGTTTTGTGTGTGTTAGCGGCAATTGTGCCCTAGGTTGCTCTTGTGCCAGTCACACTTTGTGAAGTAGCGAGCAAGTAACTAGATGTAGAATGTAATAAATGTGTGCATGGAAACAATAGAATCCCCTCCTATGAAGTGTGATGCAGATGAACCAACCTTTGTGCCTTGTGATGGAGCTAGATGGATGCAAATGTAGTTATAGATGCCTTTTATGGATGCAACCTTAGGTGGTGATAGCTAATGCTTAGTGTTTGGTCCCTTATTATGATCACATAACTTTATATTTATATGATTCCCTCACTTAGAGTTCATAATTAACCCCAAAAATATCAATTACCAAAAAGATAAGATGCTCAAATGGCTAGAAAGGACCCAAAAAGTGAGAGTAAAGTATAAAGAGGATAGGGGTGCCTAGAGGGGACGATGACGCTGACTTTGTCATCCCTGGTTGGGTGCTCCAGGTCTAGAAAAGGTAAAGCTGAATATGAAGAAATGATAGGTTTGGGCTAGTAAAAGTGCAAGACCGAAAGTAGAAAATAGAAAGCAACAAAAGATGGCCAAAGACATGGGTTAATCAATACTCTTCTTTCTTTAGAAACCATATGAATAATAATATGCAATTGAGACTAGATAATGACTCAAAATCATGGACATGGGTTAATCAATACTCTTATTTATGTAGGAACCATATGAATAGTAGTACATAATCAAGACTAGATATTGACTCAAAGTGCATGATTTTTTGTCTACATTTCCCCCACTTTATGTTGGTGAGAAGAATTCTCGGTAACATAAATTAGATAGAGATGCATACCTAATATCCATGCAGATTGATGTAGAAAGCATTTTGAGGGACTAGACAAGGTGTGGAGTGATAAAAAGAGGGAGTGTGGAGACTAAATATGTAAAAAGTTTAAAGAGGTGATAATAGTGAAACTAGGGTGAAATCACGTGTGTAGATACTAATGTGTGTAATGTACCTGCATGTTAGTGTGACGTTATTGTTGATGTTTTCTGCTTGCTTCCCATACAGATGGACCTGCAAGAGATAAGATGATCAAGTAGTCAAATACACATGTATATGTGTAAAAATGTGTGTAAAGATGCATGTATGTCTCAGTAAAGATCATGTAATGAAAGTATGAAAAATGAAAAAGGAAGATGTGCATCGATCTCGTGATAAGAAAAGGGTGTAAAAAGGATCTTGTTGTTGAAGTGAATTTTTTTGGTGATCTCATGCCACTGGATGAAGAAGTGTAGGGAGGAAAGTCGATTTAATCTCCCACTTGAATCGCTTCCCGAAACTAAAGATATCTTTGTAATAGAATAAGTGTAGGTAGAAACTTCTTGGTGTTGTCCTTGACCTTTAATTACTTATCATTATATAAAACACCACTTCACGAAAGGAACGGTAACTAGATCGTACCAATCCAAGAACACATATGCTAATCAAACACCACGATCAATAAGATGAAAGCAATTCACGTAATAGCTTTACATAAAACCTTTGCGAAAGAAATGAGCAACAATATCATATATTATTATGGAACTCAATGCATACATTGAGAATGGACCTTGCTTAAATAGGCAAGGAATAACAATCTAAGAACCAGTCAAGGTCGTAGATCAAGCCATAAATCAAGGAAATAACTAGTCATCAAAGAACTAGTAAGGACCATAGATTTAGGAGAGAACTAGACATCAAGGATCTAGTCAATACCATAGATCAAGGAAAGAACTATACCTAACAACTAGATAATATCTCCTAATATCTAAATAAGATAAAAGAAATATCCACACACATAAGTGGGTGAGGATAAATACAATAAAGGTAAAAAAATTACCTAGGTGAACATGAGCTAAGGTAAATACCTACTCTAACAACCTCATTTGGTGTGTACCCACGCATGTGCTAAGGACAATCTGCCTTGTAAAATCCATTGTGTATGGATTTTTGTAGACTGTGTTGAACCCACTCGTTGTGTAACCCACTATGTCATGGATGAAAACTAAAAACTAAATTGTATCGATCTTAGTGATGTGAATTGTGTGTAAACCCAAATTATGCCCCCTCTTTAGGGGTGCATGTGATGTCGTTGTAGGAGGATGTGGCCCCAAAAGAGGACCAACTATTGTAACTAAAATTGTGCCTGTAAGGGAGGATGGGATGTGCTTGGTAGAAACCAAGGCACATGCAAACAAAGTGGATAGAAAAAAGTGTTAGTAGGAACAAGCATGCATGTAGAAGCAAGTGTAAACTACGCAGACAATGTGTAAGCAGATAATGTAAACACCCAAGAAGACAATATAGACTATGAAGAGTGGGTTGCAAACATGGGACATCACTCACGATGTCACAAGACAATTAAGGATGTCAAAGCCCAAAAGCATACAAGTGTGCACACAAGACAAAGGGCAAAGCCCACAAACAAGAACAAGCAATAACAAACAATATAACAAACAAGTATGGAAGCAAATATCCCTACATAGAAAATGTTGCACATGAAACACCCATTAGCATGTTAGAAAGATAAAATGTATGTCAAAGCGTGTGTAAACCAATAAAGTAGTGTGCTATGAACAAAAATGAAATAATAACACCTATAGTGTACGAATGTGGATGCCCCTAGGAACCGTTTTGGGACTGGTGCCAAGCATTCGTCTTGCATGTAATGGATTTGTAGAGTCTGCGATCACAACTAGAAAACAAGTGAACACACATGTGTGTATGATAAATATAATGACATACAAGCTATCTATCTAGCATGTGTAATAATGTGAACATGTACAAGTAAATGCAAGTAAGAGTAAATACAACCAAGATATGCAATATGTTGTGGATGGATGGAATGGAATGCAAAGTGAATGATAGGAACCATGTGCCCCGAGTGAATGGAATTGTATGTAGTGAGGTTAATTTATTTATGCCCCCTCAGTAGTCAATAATTAACTTGTAAACAAGAGTACATTATAGGGAAATGGTTGAACTATGTTGTATGTAGCATGATGTGATGAATGTGTAGTGATGATATGCGACCTAAAAATGAAGTGTGAGGATGTGTGACGATTAGCCTAAATTGTATATCACTAGAATATTATTAGGGAAAGTGATGATGTAGCATAAAGTGTATATCACTAAAACATGTTGGAGAAAGTGATGATGTAGCCTACATTGTTTATCACTAACCTAGGAATGTCGCATGAGAAGAAGGTTGAATGGTTGAATGTGTGGAAAAAGCGGTGTGGTCCATTTGTGATGTTTACCCTCAATAGTCCACGTATGGACCATGAGACTAGAGTGCGACATTGTGTAATGAGCGCGGTGCATGTAAGTAATGTAGTAGATATGGTGATGAGAACTTATCATGTGATGTGTAATGTGTAGCATATAATGTAGGATGTATAGTGTGTAATGTTAGATGCGTAGATGAGATAGAATGTGTAGATGCCTAGTAAATGTAGGATGTAAGATGTAGAATGTAGAATGTATTTATGTAAGACATGTGAAGATGTGCGATGTGTAGTGTCTAGTGTGCAGTGTGTGAGGTTCATGTGTATAGGAAGCCGTCAGCGAGTAAAGTGTGAACTGAAGCACAAGAGTGTGTCATCAGGTAATGGTCGATGTATATATGTCTCAAGATGTATGAGTAAGGTGACTATAAGACAAGTGTCGAATCTAGAGGGATATAGATGCAATACCCCCCAAGTGTGTAACGGTGAGTGAAATATCCTATGAAAGTAAAGGATGATGGTCTGCTACTCGATGATTGTTGTGAGGAAAGAGTGTGATCATGTTCTAGGAGTGGTGGTATAGCGAGATAAGCATTGCGTCGGTGATTGAATCCTATGTGCATGCAAGGGATGATTATATGATGTATATCGCGGTGTTGCAAAATGTTGGACTAGCAAAACGATGATATTGTGTTAGTTGTATGTGAGTAGGTGAGCTAGGAGTAGATGATGCTCTAGGTTCTATAAGATGTGGCATACAAGATGAAGCGAGAGGATGCATTGACAAATGTGGGAGGAGAACGTGACCATGGGGTAGACGGAGGCATGCCATCAATAAAAATGGCTTGATTATTGTGAATGAATTTTAGATGCAAATGATTCAAGGTGATGATATATTTAGACTGTGGACCCAATTGTGACCTAAGACCATGTCACACCCATTGATTTCCTTTTTGACAAGGAAATGTACAAGCATAATGAGAGGACCAACCATAACATGGAGTTTTACAACGCCACATGATTTTTCATCGGGTATAAAATTTATGATAGCGGATAGCCAATATTGATGATAAGTGGAATAGAACATGCATTGATATGCCATGATGAATCAACCTTGGTGTTATTAAAAGGAATATATCCAACAAAGGAACTAATATGTAAGTGATTAGAAGAGAATGTGGCATGATAATCATGATCAAAGAAATAGATAACTGGTGGAGTAATGTCAATATTAGCCACCAAGAAATCAAGGGCCCCCGATGCAAGAGGAGGCACTACGCGATATGTATGATTAGCTCATTAATCGGTAGTTTTCTTTTTGTGTTGTGGAAGTGAGTTATTAAATATTTTGAGCTTACGATTTTCGTTGACTGTGTGGAGTTTGTAGGCTCTAGAAACTTAAGCTTTTTGTTATCAATAAGATCTTGAATGATGGTGCGGAGTTTGAGATACTAGTTGGTAGATTTTCCCACACAGTGGTGATAACCACATCAAAAGTTCTCATTGTAATTTCTTACTTTTGGTCATGACGAGTCTAATTCAAATGGTGGAGGAAGAATGATAAGATTTATCTCAAGAATTTGTTGTAATATGAGATGTGGGGCAATAAGGAATTTGGTGAATGTATCTTTGAGGTGGTTATGACTAAATATCTTTACTAGTAGCTGCCACATTGTGATAATTTTTGAGTGAGTAGGTTTTGTGGCATATGGTTTAAATGTTGACTTTTTTTGAAAACGTGCAGATTATAATGCGTGTTACTGATATTTAAGATTGCCAATGGGTAAAATCTTGGTTTTGTGAAGCTTAAGGGTATGACATGGTTGGTCGAATGAGGGAGATGTATCGAAGAGAACACTTTCTTGAAGAGAAGGTAGGAGGATCTGGATGAATAAATCTTGAAGCTCAGATTCGGTGAGCATATTAGACATCTTAGTTAAGTTGTGTTTGTATCACAAAACATATTCCGCTACATGTTCATTATATCCTTGTTTTAGTTGTGCGAGTTGAGCATAAGAGATATTGGAGTTGATGTTGATAGAGAAGTGAGTGAGAAAAGCATCAACTAGATGCGTAAAAGATGTTACCAAGTGAATAGGTAGGTCATAGAACCAACGCATTACATAATCATGAAGAATATAAGGAAAGAGCTTAGCTAGGAGAATGTGATCATCTGCAAAATATAGACAAGCCACATGGAATGCTTGGAGATGCTCTTGTGGGTCACCATGGCCATTGAAAATAGGTAGTTTAGGGGTGACAAAATTTAGTGGAAGTGAATAAGTGGATATAGCGGTAAGTGGATTATGCAACAATAGAGTAGAATCTAAAGATGTAGATGGGAAAGAAGTAGCATGTCGTAATGGCGATAAATTTGCACGTGAAGGTATTGATAAAGGGAGGCTAGATCTTGAGTGCCAGCGGTGGGAACTGTCATGTATGAGAAAAAGAGGTGGAGTATAGTGATTAGTAGGAGTAGGGACAGAAATGGGAATGGTGGAAATAGGTGGAAGAGTATAAGCAAGTGGTTGAGTAAAGAACGGTTTGTGGGAATGGCAGTGGAAGCATTAGGCTTTGCAAGGTTTGTAGATTCCTCATGAGCAACATATAAAAGTGAGTCTAGATCTTGGGGATGCTTAGTGATATGATCATTAAGGGCTTTAAGATGGGCTTCAATAAATTCTTCAAAAGATTGATCCATAGTAATAAGAGAAAAAGAGCCTTAAGTCAAAGGTAGTGTCAAGCGTGGGGTTCACTAAAATTATTATGCTAAAATGTAATATCCTAGCTTAATCTAATGTAATTTTGTAGTAAATAAATAAGCAATGAAATAACTGAAATACACCCAAACAAACTAAGCAATAAAATTTATAAACCCTAATGTGCAAAGAGAGTTAGAAGAGCCTTAGCTGATTCGAAGATGCCATAGGATTGTGTCGTAGTGAAGATCGGATCAATAAGAATGGGAGACTGTCACACAGGAGCATGAGAAAATGTAGATCCAAGTGATTTGGCCAGACTAGGGCACCTAGATAAGGGATAAGGGTTCTGGGGCACCCTAGTCTACAATCTGGATGCCTTTGTGCATGTGTCGGAAGTCCGAAAACTAAATCCACGAGTCTCTAGATAATGCGAATCTGATGCAGCCTAGAATTTATTGTAAATGACCCAGGAACACTGGAACATCACTTAACCTAAGATGAGCGCTCACCCAAAGTGTGCAAAGGCACCAGGTCCCTCTTTATGGTTTCTTATTCAGAATGTTAGCATGATGGTGCATATAGGCATTCAGATTCATTACCAATAGTAAACAACACACAGTGCATAAACCAGATCTAGATCTTAGAATATATATAAGATGAACTAAATAATGACTATAACAAGATTTACCATGCAAGAACCAGATTCAGTCATGTTCAACACCATTATCTAGCCAATATGAACCATTTTATTAAATATTGTAAAACACATAAGCTTCTTACATTACATAAGTATCTCTATGAGTCATACGCACGACAAAACCAACAACATAACTCTACAATTTGACACACACAAAATTGTGTAAATAAATACATATATATAGGGGTGGGGACTTGGCCTTCATTGCCCATGCAATTCTCAAACTAGGTCACATGCTAATAATAGCCATGCGCCTTTACAAAAGGCTACACAACATGTAAGTTCTCTTAAGAATAGACTTCCTATAGTTAACTCTAAGTAGAAATCCTATTATTAGCCTAAACTATGCATGGCGCTTAGTTGTTTCTTGTTCCCAAAATACCATTGCGTGGAATGCAAATATTTATGTCTTTGTGTGCTCAAAACGCTATCTCCAAGAATAGCCCTTATCCACAAAATAGCCAAGTCCTAAATTCAAAGTGTTCTAGTGTGCGCTTATTCTGCAATTCTTACGCCCTCAAATGTGCCTTGCTTTAGCGTGCATCCTTTCACCTTAGAGAAATATATTATCTACTCAACATTACCCCACACTAAATTACATTGTCACCCCAACAATGGGTAATTATTTCTTATGTTTCCAACAATAAAGAATAAGAAATGAAATAACGAAGGAAGAACTGTATAAAAGAATGAAGTTTACTCTGCAGTACCCTCTTCCTCAGGTAGGACTAACTCTCGATATTAATTTTTAGTTCATCCTCCAAGGTCTTCCAATCACTTAGCGCACTCCCTATCTTTTCCAGAATGTCTATCACTATGGCATCCATTTCATCCTGAGTGATCTTTTCCTTTTCATTCTACAACACTTGGACAACATTTTCCATACTTGAGACCATTCCCTCCATGAAGTCCATTTTTGCGTGATAAGTTTCCATAGTTCATTGATCTTATCTTTGTGTGGATCTTAGGCTAATATAAGGGGCTTGAACTTTGTTTTACTAGGGCTAACCTCTCTGCACACCCAAGTGTTTCGTCCTTTATTGCCTTGACACTTCATTATCCTCTATTACGATTCGATTTTTATTATAGTATCTAGCGTTGCACACATGTTTAAAGCTTGATCCACTTTCTTCAGCTCATCTTTCAATGTTTGGAGCAAGGCCTCAAAACTTGAAATTTTCCTAACAATGGTAGCCCTTTCTCTTGTTGTTTCTTTTGCAAGATCTTTTGGTGTGGCCATAACAACGGGCTCTTTATTCAAAACTAGATCCACCAGAGTGTGCAAATAATGCATTGCAGAGGGAAACTTCTAAGGAACTTTAGACTCCAAATGAGGCCTTACCTTAAGGATATGATCACCAAGTTCCTCAGCCATGCTAACAAAGGCCTCATTCTTTTCCTCTTCTCATTCCTTCTCTACTTTCAAGCGCTTTATTTCTGCAGTCTTATCCTTGTTATCTTCAAGTAGTGCTCGAATGGTGGTTGCCTTATCAATGTTCCTCTGTGCCACTTCAGCAGATACCTTGACCAAGGCATTGCTTACTTTCTCATTAGACATTACAGGAGGTTTGATAGTCATGTGCCTAATCTATGGTTGCTTCTTTACCTAGTGTGAGACACATGACTTCTCGCACACATCAAAATCTGGTTTGTCCATGTGTATCTACATGGACTAGGATAATTGCTTTCTAGTCCATGCATTGGCCTTTTTTGGGTCCATTAACTCCCAGCCATATAAATTCTTTGGCTCTACTATTCTCTGGAACCTGGCGCGAATGATCTTGATGGAGTCCTCTATGTACCCCATATCCAGAGTCACATAGTCCTCACATGCCTTTCCTTTCTTTGTTTTCTTTCCCTTGGGAAAACGGGTGCTAGAATCTGCAGTGGGTCCTTCACCTTCCTGTGTGGAGTGAGGTGAGCTAGATGGCTCGCCCAAAGTAAAGGAGTTCATATAGCTACAAGACCCTACTTTCTTAAACAACTTCCCTCCAAAGCATCATCATCATAGATAGACATGTCATCTATTATGTGCTTGTTTGTCTTTTTCTTAAAATCACATCCAACTCTTCCTTGTTGTCGGTTGTACAATAATTGTAGTCATTTACCTTACTCCCGTGGATGTGAGAATCCCGGTCATGTCCCATGATTACGTCCTCTGGGTACTACATTTATGAAAACTTGATTTTGGGGCATCCTTGATTTCCAACTCGGTTTATACCATCTTCTTCCCCTTTGTTCGTTCCCGAGTGCTCTCCTTGGTGCCATGGTAAGACAAGGTTGCACCTTTTACTTTTATCGAGAAAACTCCCGTGCCTAGCTCAAGTCACATGCCCTAGCTTAAAATTGCATGCCCTAGCTTATTCTCAAACCCCGCACTCTATTTCTCGTCTCCGCACGCCTCTGCTTCACTCAAACCCTTCTCCAATTAGGATGCAATCAATTTCATGCATAAATATACTCTCCTCAAATGCTGGTTTCACAACTCTTTGTACCTTAACATGTCTTGCTCGGTTTAGTTGCAATTAGCTCGCTCAAATACTCATGATCACAAAGGTAAAAATGAACCCGCATCACGTTCTTATATATATTTTGAAAAATTTATCACATTTATTCCTCCTCCGCCTACCATTGATCCTCTCATTAATTGATCATTTACCAAATTTCTGCGCTATACACTGCGCGCCACACCCATAACCTTCTAGCGTGTCTTTCTTCCTTTTCACTATAGATCTCCTTCCACGTAATTCCATGCGCCAAAGTACCTCGCCAATGTGACTTCCTCTAAGTAGTTTCCATGGTTGCAACTTACCTTACATTACATTGTGCATTCATTTTTCCAACTATGGTCTTCTTTAGGAGCAATTTTCTTTCTAAAGAAAGCACCATTCCATACTATATTCACTATCTAATAAGAGAAACCACCGCACAAGTATTTCCTTATACATACTCATCTTTTAATGACAACCACCCCACACTAAAGGTATGTTCAGTCCCCTGCACATAAAAACACTCTAAATTATAGTCGACTTCAGCAAGCAAGCGCACTTATTACACAAAACACTAAACTAAATTGACAAAGCATAGCGATGATGAAGGAAACAATTAAGGTAAATACAAGAGGTAAATTTAATCTAAATGGAAATATTGCCTTATTACAAACACCAAGAAGGCTTATTTATAGTAGGGCTTCAACATACTCCCGTTGAAGTAACCGGGAAACCGTGTTCCATCAAGCGCCTCTAACTAGAAAGTGCCTAATTCAAGTATATGGATGATAACATACGGTCCCAACCAATGCACCTTAAGCTTGTATGGGTGGCGTGGAAAATTTGAATCATAAAAAAGTACCATCTACCCAAACTCAAGATTCTTGTTCTGATGTGTCCATGTCATGCCATGCCTTTTGTCTAGATTTTTCTTGCTTTTGACTCCATCATGCTATTGTGTGTCTCTCGTCCAGTTGTATGAACTTGTCAATTCTTTCTTCCAATGCTTGCTCATTAGCTATAGCTCTCACATGCACAATACACAAATAAGGTAACATGACATCCGTGGGAAGAACAACTTTCGTGCCAAACACCAACCTGAAAGGGTGTTGCCTTATGCAAGTGTTTGTAGGTTGTTCGATATGCCTAAAGCATAGTAGAAACTTTATCATCCTAGTCTTTCCTTCCAACATCAATTTTTTTTTTTCAAAGTGTGGTTCAATATCTTGTTGAAAGCCTTAGCAATACCATTTTCCCGAGGGTGATAAGGTGTTTTCTTATGGTGTGCAACCATAAATTCATCCAATAATATCTTGATGGTCTCATTAAGGAAATGTGTGCCTTTATCACTTGTCAAACTTAAAGGACATCCATACACAGTAACAATATTTTCCCACAAGAACCTTGTTGTTGTTGTTACTATACAATTCTTTGTAGGTGTCGCTTCTTCCCCACCTTGTAATATAATTTTTACAAGTAATGATATAGCGCGATCCAGGTTACGTTGTGTGTGACTAGGGAATAGGACCCATAAAGTCTATTGCCCATTTCTCAAAATGTTATGTGCAAGCTATAGGCCTCAAAGACATTTCATCTCTCTACCTAGGTTTTCCAAGGTGTTGACGGTGATCACGCGCCTTCAATACTCCTTGCGATCCTTATACTGAGGTCTCCCACCATAAACCAGCTAGTAGAGAATATTGTGCGCGGTGGCCTCACTTACATAGTGTCCACCATTGCAATACCACCATGAGCCTCCTCCATGATTGTCATGTGCTCATACTCCAACACATTGGCGCATTGCGCATACTTCATCTTGGCCTAGTTTTGATAAGTCACCACCGATTAACATGAAAAGTTCGTATGCAAATTGTAAGTTGTTTCTTTTATAATGTGTTCATTCCTTCAACACCATACTTGTTTGTAAAAAGACAACAATATCCTCTCTGATTTTGAGGGTGCATGGTTTAACTTGTATAATTGTGCATCTAGAATTGTATCTTGATACTTTGCTCATCCTCTCCTGATTGAATCCTTGACAAATGATTTGGACCAAAATTGCTTTTATCGGCTTTACCACCACTATAAAGGCAAACTCCTGGAATAACCATTAGTATATGCGCCCCTCAAAGACAGGATTGTTCACCAAGTATCTCAATGCCATGTGATCTGTATAGAAAACAAAAGGTTTTGCTAGCAAGTATTGTTGGAACTTATGCAACATGTAGATCATTGACAAATCCTTGCGGTCTGTAGTTGTATAATTTTGTTCTGCAGAGTCAACTTTCTACTAACAAAGCAAGATAGGATGATCTATAATACCTTCTCCAGGATGAGATAGAATTGTGCCAATGGCCATGCCATAGGTGTCCACATGTATGTGAAAAGGTATATTCCATGAAGGAAAATGTAGAATAGGTGTCGTAGTAAGCCTCTCCTTCAACGCTTCAAATGTGCGTTGTTGCGGTTCTCCCCAATAAAAATTCCCTTTACCTTTTAATAACTCTTCCAAAGGCATGAAAATCTTAGCATATCATTTGATAAAATTCCTATAATACCCTATGTGGCCCAAGAATCCGCGCACCTCACTCTGACTAGTGGGCGCCTCCAAGCCTAAGATAACTGCAACCTTAGCTAGATCTACCAACAAACCCTCCTTGCAGATGATATATCCCTAGAAGAGTTCTAAAAGGTGTAGCAAATACACACTTCCTGATATTTAAAGAGATGCTTAACTGTCTACACCTCTCAAACATTAACCAAAAATTGTCACAATGATCCTTGATAAGCCCATATATGGTCCAATCATCCAAGTAAACCTACAAGAATTTTTGAATAAAATCCTGGAATGCTTGAACAACAATGCGTGAAAATACTGTAGGTGCGTTCTTCAATCTAAAGGGCATCACCATGTATGTAAAACTTCCCCATTCAGTGGTGAAATTTGTCTTCTCTTGATCCTCTTTAGCAATTCTTACTTGATGATACCCAAAGAATCCATCTGTAAAAGAGTAAATTTCGTGCCCTGCAACACCTTCCAATATTTCCTCAGTGAATGGTGTAGGGAAAGGATCAATCACACATGCAACATTTAGCTCCATGTAGTCCACACAATCCTGATTCTTCCATATTTATTTATGTTGATTACCATAGGGCTAACCCACTTTGATTCCTCCATGGGCTGAATAATGATAGATTCCAACATCTTGTCAATTTCTTCTTTAACTTTTACGTGCATATTAGGGTTCATCATGTAAGGTCTCTTCTTAACCGGGCATGCACCTTCCTTTAACTTAATTTTCATCTCGTCCAAATATTCATGCACTCCTTTCAACTCATGGTAGCCCCTAGGAAACAAGTCCTGGAAGTCATGTAAAAACTCAATTATCTTAGCCACTTAAGAGTTAGAGAAATAATCTCTTATTATGGCCTCCTTAGGTTCAATATCCCTACCAATGTTCACTTTCTTCGTCTTCATGGGTTCATGGTAGGTGCATGCCTTCTCATTTGTATTGTCTAATACCTCACGTGTATCCTGTGAATGATCTATGTCTAGGTTTTCCACCTCTTCCTCATCCCCCATGTAGACCATATTTCCTTTCTCCTTCTCTAGGCAAGCACGCTCAAGTAGTTCTACATTTGTCTCATCTACTTCTTCAAAATGCACTTCCAGGTATGTCTCACCAAATAACTCCTAAATGAGTTCTTCAACCTTTGCACTATCTGACATGGTCAATCGCTTCATATCCTGTGATGCGTCTTTCACTGGAGGTTTAGTGGAGAAGTAGTCAAAAGTCTAGATCATTCCTACAGTCAAGTCTTACCAATTTCTAGTCTCTCTATACAACTCCACATAAACATACCAAGCGCACGCACAACCTCGCAAGGTGAAATAAAGTTTTGCACCCACAATGAAGGTGGTAAAGCTTCCTGCCCCTCACTCCGAGTCTCTCACACTATTGAACATGGTGCTAAATAGGATTATTACAATGATATTCACATATTTGAGTAGGTTCATTACTTCCTGAGAAATTGGGCGATAAAGCAATTCTCACTTCTCTCCATTCTATGAGATTATCCCTATGAACCATTCACCAACGCACTACGCTATCTTGTAGGGTATAAACTAACATATTCCTTCTATCCACCTGATCCTTCCATTGTAATTCCATGGCTCGCAGGAATACCTTAGGGTTTCCTTCGCGGTGTATCGGGCACAGGGGTTGTTGCCTAACAACCTAACACAACACGACCTATTTATGCATGCATATGCACTTCTTACCTCGTGCCTAACCATCTCATAAGTGCCATGTGCCCAATTATCATAGGAAATACTTGTAGTATCATTGATGGAATATGCATAATCCCATTGGAGAATTCCTTCCTTAGATGGCTCAAGCGCTTTTGGGTCTCGAATGGTGCGCACATAAATTCTATTTAGGTATTCTTCACTTAAGGGCTCAACATAAGGTACATATTTCTCATATGTTAAAGGGATAATAAATCATTCCTCCTTGTTCTCAAAATTGATATATCCCTTGTTGAAACGTAGATCAACATTATTTTCATAGCACCAAGGGTACCCAAACAGAGCTAGGAAGTTGTCCGCTTCTGCAAGTGTTAAGACCTCAAAGTCCCTAATGAACTTGGCCCCTTGTATAGTAATGGATGCATCCTTCAATACTCCAATTGGCATGGCCTTAGTCTGATTTTCCATATACAACAAATTAGAAGATGGCTATAATGAAGGTTTACCCATCTAAACCCATGCATCTAAGTTAAGCACATTCACTTCGGCGCGTTTGTGTCAATCAAAATATTGCTCAAAAGCCATCTATCCACAATTGCATTGAGTGATCTCCTTTCAAAATAAAAGCTATGAATAGGGATATTAACAAGAAAAACATACCATCCATTCTCAATACCAAGACACACAGTGTTTCCTTTAACCAACTCCTTAGTGATGGAATAATATTCTCCTGTGCAACATCTTGCATACTTCTTTCGAGATCATCAACATATGACTAGAAAGTCTCGGTTGCCTTCTTTTGTTCCAACTTTTGCAACTTTTCTTTTAAACATTATATTTCACCTGTAGATTTCTAAGTACCTTCAAGGTTTCCTAATAAAATTCCTTTTGATGTGTAGGGTCTAGATATTTTTCATGTAAAACCTCCTCCTTAGTAATGGTGTGCTTCTATTTCAACGTTTTTCTAGTGCGAGTAGCTTCAATGCGTGTAATAATCTTCATAGGTGCTACCTCAGGATCCGATGCTAGCTTCGGCATCCATTGGTTTTCCATGGCATGCTATATTCTAACAATCCTGTGCCCTTGTTCTCCCATTTGTGCTTCTTGCTCACATGTTCATATAAGTTTGGGCACTCTTTATAGTTATGATTCTTTCTACAAAAAAGAACAAGTAATGTTTTGATGACATTTGTTCTGTAATGGTCAGGGGATCTACACGTATAACATGTTCCATGAGGGAACTCACTTCATCCACCGCCACGGCCTTGGCCTCTGAATCCACCACAGTATCCTCAACCTCTACCACGACCTCCCTCAAAGTGCCCTTCATTTTGATCATAGCGCCCTTGAGTGTGATCATGATCATGTTGCTCACTTTTATCCTTAGAGTTATTTGAAAATTTCATCTATTGTACACCAATATTAATGGCATCATGGATTTAATCAATCAACCTGCAATCTTCAGTATTGTGAGTCATGGACCAGAAAATTTTATAGTAGCGAGGACACATTATTTATTATCGCGTGTTATAACAATGGACAAGTGGCTTCCATCATGTTCTAAATGAGATATATCACATTCCAAAGAACAAGGAGCGCACCGATCTATAAGGAGAACTATCCTTAGTATGCCCCTCTACGTCACAATCTATACACCAAATTCTAGTGTGTGTCTCATGCATTGTATTGGTGATAGTTTCTCTAATAATTTTGCCATTGTTGAAATCTGAGCTTCCAAGAATGGGATCACTCTAGTGTTTATGCTCCCAACTACCTAAGCACGTAAAGCTCGCTTCAAGTGCCTCACGCATGTCTGTATAAGTCTTATGTGAGAGTGCCCTCCTAAAAGGCATGATCAGGCCTCCGAAGAACCACTGTGCATGCTGGTCCTTGCATGGATATCATATGATAGTTTAGACAAGAGTGCTTTGAAACAAGCATCATATTCTCAAACACTCTCAGTTGTGCCTGCTTGATATCCTTGAGCGTGCTTATACTTTTTTACTCAAACTCAGGGATATAAAATTATTTAATGAAATCATCTCATAATGTTGTATAATCCACACAAGTTTGATTAGGGTCAAACTTCCTATACTAGTTGTGCACGCATCCTTGCAACGTAGTTGTAAACTGACTAGCCTTACGCTTTGAAGTTGTAATTCCTTTTTGGCGCCACAAAGATCTCACACCTATGGACATACTCAAAACATCTTCTATTCCCCTATACTCTAGGAGACAAAGTGATATCTCCATGTAAATATTTTGGGGTTGGTGAGGACCATGCCCACTAGATCTAGAACCTCATGTGTTACCTCCACCTCCGATCCACCGATCTGCTCGCTAGATCCCGAGCCACCCGATCCTCCACTTGTAACAAGAATTGAACCATAGGATGCACTACCATGTGTCCTAACATTGGTGCTAAATTGAACTCCTACAGTCTACAAAGTTGTGTTACTCCCCAATGTGTCCAAATTTATGTACGCGCCTATGTTCTCATGCCAAAACGTACCTAAAAGCGTTCCTCCAACTGGTCCTCCAAATAATAGGGAAGATGTCTACCTAGCCATAAATGTACTTACTATCTAATTTACTCTTGATCCTGTTGATAAGTCAACTTGACCTCTTATTACTATACTTTCCAAACTAGCTTGCGACTACTCAGGTTGTACTAGATACTGGAAAACAAAGCATAAGGGCTAGGTTGCTAGGTAGATTTAGATGCACGCCCGCAGGCCCATGTTGTCTCTATTGGTGCACTCTCAGAAGATGCCAATGAGGGTTCCCTGTCATGCTTGCCCAAATGGGGAGTTCCAGATGCTCTGTCTCCACGTCCTCTACGTGAGCTCTAAATCCTTTGTGAGCCATATCTCTCCACAACGCCATCCATTTTGCAACCTCACCTTGATTCTTTAAATCCCTCTCATGTGCCTCATTGAACTTAAGTTGCCTTTCTTCTCTTTTCCTCTCTGCCGCTAGGTCCACCATCCTTCACCACACCTGCTCCTTCGCCGCCATACATGGTGGGGTTAAGCTCACCATCGTCTTCTCTTCCAAATTTAGGGTTACCATCAAGATCTTGATCGCCAATGAAATTCCATGCGAGATATGTTGATGTGGATAACATAAAAATTAAAACTCAGCTACCTCTAGACAAGAGTAAGTGGAAATTGAGTACTCCAAAATATAGCTATTCAAAACACCATGGAACCAAGTATCCACAACGCGCATCCAAATTAGATCAGCATCATAGAGAGCCTAAAATTCTTCTTGTGTCCAGACAAGTGTGCAAAACCTCCAATTCCTTTTAGATGCATAAGCAACTAGCCACTTGTATAGTTCTATGGGGAAGATAGCAAAGAAGCTTTCATATAAGTAGTCATACAAATTTTGCTCAACCCACACGCGTGTGGAAAACTCGATCCAAAGCTAAATCTCCGAGCGTACTCTTCTTCCAAATCTGCTATCCACTCCTCAACACTTGCAAAGGTCAACCGGTACGTATTCATCATGCAACATCCTGAAAATAGCTAAAAAAAAGGCCATGACAATTGAACCAATGATGCAGCCTATAATTTACTATAAATGACCTAGGCACGTTGACACATCACTCATCCTGAGCTGAGCACTCACCCGAAGTGCGCAAAGGCACTAGGTCCCTCTTTATGGTTGTTTATTTAGAATTTTAGCATGATGGTGCATATAGGTATTTAGATTCATTACCAATAGTAAACAAAACACAAGTGCATAAACCAAATCTAGATCTTAGAATATATATAAGATGAACTAAACAATTACTATAACAAGATTTACCATGCAAGAACCAGATTCACTCATGTTCAACACCGTTATCCACCAATATGAACCATTTGTATTAAATACTTTGAAACACATACTTTTCTTAAATTACATAAAGTATCTCTCTCGAGTCATGTGCGCGACAAAACCAACAACATAACTCTACAATTTGACACACACAAAACCATGCAAATTAATAAATATATATTAGGGTGGGGACTTTCCCTTCACCACCCATGCACTTCTCAAAATAGGTCACATGCTAATAATAATCATGTGCCTTTACAAAAGGTTGCACAACATGCAAGTGCTTTTAAGAATAGACTTCTTATAGTTAACTGTGAGTAGATATCTTATTATTAGCCTAAACTATGTATGTCACTCATTGTTGCTTGTTTGTTCCTAAAAATACCATTGCATGGACCGCAAGTCTTCATGTCTTTGTTTCCTCCTCATGCTATCTCCAAGAATAGCCCTTATCCACAAAATGGCTAAGTACTAAATTCAAATTGTTCTTGCACGCGCTTATTCTGTTATTCTTGTGTGCCCTCAAATGTGCCTTGCTCCAACGCATGCATCCTTTATGTGCCTTCACCTCAAAGCAATATGTTATCTACTCAACAAATCCTTTTTGTTTCTCACGTGTATGTTGCACTTAGGTCATTGATGTCGTTGTAATCCTACAATAAAGGAATCACTTGCAAAAACCCTAGACAAAGCATCAAAACCCTAAAAAAAAATGCGTATGAAGGGGTCGAACTGTCCTCATCTTCCAAATTGATGGACTTATCACTGAGCGTTGCCAGCATCTCGACTCCAATGTAGTTTTGTGTGTGTATGGAATTGTGCCCTAGGTTTCTCTTGTGTCGAGTCATACTTTGTGAAGTAGTGAGCAAGTAACTAGATGTAGAATGTAATAAATGTGTGCATGGAAACAATAGACTCCCCTCCTATGAAGTGTGATGCAGATGAACCAAGTTGTGTGCCTTGTGATGGAGCTAGATGGATGCAAATGTAGCTATAGATGTTGTTGATGGATGCAACCTTAGGTGGTGATAGTTAATGCTTAGTGTTTGGTCCCTTATTATGATTGCACAACTTTATATTTATATAATTTCCTCGCTTGGAATTCATAATTAACCCCAAAAAGGAAGACTAACAAAAAGATAAGATGTTCAAACAACTAGAAAGGACCCAAAAAGTGAGAGTAAAGTGTAAAGAGGACAGGGGTTCCCAGAGAGGATGAGGGCGCCTGGTGTTGGCATCCTGAATGGGTACTCCAGTCTAGAAAAGGTAAAACTAAAGTATGAAAAGATAGACTGGGCCAATAAAGGTGCAAGACCAAAAATAGCAAATAGAAAGCAACAAAATATGGCCAAAGACATGGGTTAATTAGTACTCTTCTTGCTTAGGAACCATATGAATAGTATATATGCAATTGAGACTAGATAATGACTCAAAGTGCATGATTTTGTGTCTACAAGAAGTGACATGGTAAAAATCATTTTCTAAGGTTCTAAGCAGTCACGAGCACCCAACAAAGGCCTATAGTTCCCGAGTTCCCCCGACTTGATCCAGCGCCCTAGTCCCAAAGATTTCGACACACACAATTTTTTGGGCTCGGTTACGACATTCTTCCTTCTTGTTCCATCAGTTTTCTAGCTTGTCACAACTTGGGGATTATTGTGAAATAGCTAAGTATCTCATCCCTTCTCTTGCACTTAGAGTTTCAAATTTATGAGCTTACTTGCTTGTGTCAAATATGTACTTCATTGCTATATTGTTGTGTTATAACTTAGTTAGGATTTACCATTTCTTTTCCAATATTTGCTTAATAATTTACTATCTATATTTTAAATGATTTTTGACACCAAGTGGGAAACACTATTATGCTTTTACCAAGAGGTTTAAATATGAGGCATGTAACTCAAAAACACTTGAGAAACACTCGAATGAATCCTTTTCATTATGAGAGGATCCAACCCTTACAAATGAGCCTCATTCTACAATCTATAGAAAATGGGAAGAGAATGGGGAAGGAAAAGAGAGGGAAAATGAAATTCCTTCCTTGACCACCAACAACATACATTAAATGTTTGAAAACTATGATGGGTTCCCCTACAAAGATCATTCCCTCATGTTACTTCGATTGTAGGAGAAGGAAAGAGCATCATACTTCATTAATTCGGTAGTTAAGCCATCTCAGTAACTTTATTTTTAATTCTTGAAATATTTTTCCTATATTTTACCCACAAAACCCCACCAATTTTGGAAATAAATTATGCAAAATTGAAGGGATCAAGGAGACCTTTCCAACGAGAACAATCTTGTGTGATTTGGATCGGTGGAGAGAAAGTTATTATGGTTTGAAAATTTGCAGGTCAGGAGGAACATGAAGGTGACCATGGCATATTTTGGTTGGTTGTTAAGATTGCCTTTTCCCCGTGTACATTTCACACATGTCACATCATGATAGTTTGTGGAGCTTCATATCTTTGACCACGTAGACTATTTTTTAACCACCATGTGTCACGTTTGGATTGGTTTGGGGACCAAGACCTTGGACACAAGTACGGGAATTAGGGAAAGAATGCATGCTCACATGAGAATGCAATGGTGCAATGGAAGTCAGTGAGCCCGCGAAGGGATGTGGTAAAGCTTGAGGATGTGGAAGCATGTTTTAAGTGGGAATGTTGTGTTCTTTAGGATGTTGTCAATTTGCGAAGACCCAACACAAAGGAAAGGTAGGTTTTGGGAGTGGGGTGCACATTACATCTTGCGTGGGACTTGCATTGATGTAAGAAAATCCCACCAACATGAAAAGGAATATTGTCATGCTTAGGCCCGCCTTACAATTTTTCATAAGCGTGGCCCTTTCTTTCTAATGGCTTATTTAAATTCAAGGACTTATCTTTTAGTGATGAAAACTGGAGTGAATTTTGCACAACATTGATTTTCATCAATTCCACCTAAGTCCTTGAATTTATACTTTCTTTGTTCCGTGGGTTAGGAGAACCCATGGAACACTAAGTTCATGAACTCCATGGTAGATTGAATTAATCTCACATGGCTTTCCTAAGCATGAAAATGGTTAAGCCCATTTTTGATGAGTTATTCAAAATTATAGGGGATGTAATTTTTATAACAGGTACCTCAATTGGCCTTGTTTCTGAGACCTAATTCTCATACCCACCTAAGCTACCCTTAAGGGGGTGTTAGTGTAGTTTTTATTCCATTGCATGGTATTTCCTACTCATGTATTTAAATTTCTTAGGTGTCATCGAGATAGATGGAAGTTACACTTATCCACCTTTATATGTAGACATTACACTTCTCAATTTCTATTTATACACCTCTTATAAAGTTATTTTCTTATACATTCACTATAAAATCTATCTTTGGGCTCATATTTGGTTCCTCTCTCTCTCTCTCACCATTACCTTCTATTTGTGTTTGTATTTTATCTTGGCCCATATTGATGCAGTAGCATCTTGTAAATAATCAATTTTGGTCATCTTAGGTGTTTAGGGTTTTCTAAGGTCCACTTGAGATAGTCATAGCATGTACTAGTCCCTTTGAACTCTATAGGCAATAATAAGGATTTTCCATCTAAATGTATAATTTGAATATTTGAATTAGTTCTTAGAATGTTATAGCATTAGGTGGTTGTGAAGGTTAAATTAGATGGGTAAAACCCTAACTACCTCATCATACATCAATTGGAGAAGGAGGCATTAGAGTAGTAAGGAGGAGAAAGCTAGTTTTGAATAGGGACCTCTCTAAAAGAGCCCGAGAGGCTCATGAAGCTACACAATGACTCATTTTTTATCAATACAAGAGTTTCAAAATTTGTAAAATGTATATGACTGAGTTATCATTGAATGTGCATTTAATGGTTACATTTGAATCCCTTGAAAATGTTATTTGAATGTGTATTCATGTGTTGAAAGGACTATACAGTCCCAAGGAGGTTAAGAAAGGGTCTTGAAGTATTGTAATGATAAAGGAAAACAATATAAGGGTAAGGAACATAATCGGTGTGCATGAGGTAAGGATGAATTGTGTCTTGAAATAAGAAAAAAAAATGAATGATGATTGTGTGAACATATAATGAAGACACTAAACCCATGAATACTAATTGTATACAATGATTAGGGTAGTAATAATGTTTATGCATTTCTTTGAGGGTTTGAAGAATCTTGATAATTGTGTTTGTAGACGGTGCACAATGACTAGAAGGATTGGTTGCAGTATATAGTGGGTGTAAAAAGGTAAGGGTTTGTGGAATCATTGAATGAATGAAAGGAATTAAATGGTGTAGAGTAATGAATCTTGTGTGAAATAAAAAAGTTGAACAATCTCCTTTTATGCATAGTCATGTGAGAACATTCTTATGATTAAAAGGTTGGAGATATAGTGAAAAATTTGATCACTTTGTTTGAGAGAGGTTTAAGTGAATGAATAGTGAAATTAAATCCATATCATAAGAAAGAACCATGATAAAGAAGTTAAAGAATTTTTCTAAGGCCCATGTGCTCATTTGTATCCATTCAAAAATTCTAAGAGATCAAATCCAATTTGAACAAACTATTAAACCACATACAGTCTAAGAATACCATGTTTCAGGTTCAATCATCAAAAGTTGATATAATACTAATAAAGAAGCCATGAAATCATATTTTTGTATTAATGAAGTGATACCATGGTTTTAGAGTGTGTGAAACTTTTCTTGAAGAAGAAATAGAATAGGAGACATTATTTTGGTCAAAACTTGACTAACTATGTTATGATTTGTGTGTACCCAATCTTGGAGATTGAGATGAAGCATTTTGAGTACAATTAAAGGTTTAAAGAGTCATTAAGGGAGTCTAAAATATTTTTACATGTGTCAATAAGTATTTATAAAGTCATAACAAACATTGTACTAGTCGGTCTACCAAATGATTGAGGGAATTAAATGTGTAGCTACAATCATCTAGATAAGACTGTGATAATCTTTGGAGATTGATGTGTCGTAAGGGTTTATGAGTCAAAATTACAAGAATAAAGGTGAAAAGGTGGTAAGGAAGTGTGGGTAAGGTGTGATGAGGTCTTGAGAGGGAGTGAGGAGTCCGCTAAAGCTACAAAATAGAGAAAAACCATACTATCTTGTTCTAAAACAGCTTTAGAACTTGAAGAGAATCCCAAGAGGCTAGAGAGGAGTATATTGATAAAGAGAAAGTAACTTGTGGGAGTTTGTAATTAATAAAGGAGTGATATGATAGTTTAATCATGTTGTGTTAGAAAATAAATTAGACCAAGTCAAGAAAATTATAGAACAACTCATAAGGATAGTTTAGCAAGACAAGAAGCCTAAAAGACCAAAAACTTGAAATAGACCAAGATGGAGATAGGGAAGTGTATGAACATGGTAAATAGCCTACGCAAGTGTGATAGAGAAGGTTTGAGATTTTGGGAAGGTTTAAACAATGAACAAATTCTAAAACCCTAGTTGGTCTCTAAAACCCTAGGCTTGACCTAGTTGTGACCTTGTCAAAAGGAAGTACTAGGAGTTGGGAGCATTGTACAAAGAGTTTGGCCATGAAATTTACCCTAAAGTAGAAGGGTGATAAAGGGTATCTAAAACAATAATTATTTTTCTTTGAATTTAGTGGATCCTTTTAGACACAATGGTTGTGTGCAAATAGGGCTAATTGGAAAGGCTAGTGAAAACTGATAAAAGAGGAATAAAAACTCATGGGATCAAAATTGAAGCATGAAATTTTGGAATCTCTCCAATGGATGAAATGGATATATAGAAAGCTTAGAAGTGAAGGATAACACTTTATATTTTGTCAATTTAATTGGAATTTGTGCATTTGGAGGGCTATAAGGATAAATTAAGGTCTACAAAGAAAATAGTAATAAATGGAATTATGAAACTTGTTAAAGTGGTCTAACATGTTGGCTTGGTGATATCTAGTAGGTTTAAAGAGATTTTAGCTCTTGATTCAGTCATTTGGTGCATTTTGGGTGTTGGGAGCCATTTCAGGCTACTTGAAGTGAGGTAAAATTGTAGTTTTTGGTGATTTTTGATAAGTGATTATTATAACAATTGATATTGGTTGAGTTTTTGTTGATCTATGCATCAAACAATATCACATTTTCCCTAGTGCAAAATATATTTCCAAAAGAAACACATGATTACATGATGTCATTACTAGATACATGGTGATTTACATATCCAATATCTATGGACATTTTTTCATGGTATACAAGATATGGATGCATGACATAAGGGATATACATGAGAACTAACATACATATGCATGACATAAGGGTTATACATGAGATATTTCATATAGATGCATAAAATTTCTCTCATCAATGATAAACCTTTATACATTTAGGCGTGTTCCCATACGAGCACATTTTGGGACAATTATCATGTGATATCTTTTTGTGCTAGTCCATTAATTATCTTGAGCTACTTAGAACAACGATACATGATTTGATATTATTCATACTTAGAGTAATATGGATAATATATATTGTTATGCTAGGTGATAACATTGATTGACTATATAGACTAACATTTCTTATCATGTGCCAACTTGTAATCGATGACCACGACATTAATTATATTGTTGGATATATTGTGTATTATATGCAGTACATGTGCAAGTGTGTGCGCCATTGGTTATGTGTATGTACATGTGTGTCATGTCGTATTTTAAGCATGTTGAAGGATACATTAGATGTGGTCGAGTGTATGTCATGTCTTATATATACTTATGTGAATCTTGATCATGATATGCATGTGGTGATTATGATCGTGTGTGTATATATTTACTCTTAGGTGTGAAACTACTTGGTTATTACTACATGCTTGGTGTCATGATTTCTATCACATACAATACCATTGTAATTATATTGAGAGCTTTATTAATATATCTATTTGAAATTGATCCTGTCTATAGTGGATTTACATGATTATATCGTATGTGTTACTAACAAATAATTTACATTGCATTAGTTGACATGTACATATATGTTTGACTTATCAATTCTCAATATGATGACATATCCTAACATAATTATATGGGATTTACATGATTGAATTTTTTTATAACATATGATGTGTTTAACTCCTTTTGATATGAGTGATTCATGTGCTTCATCTCTCATATCGAAGGGGGTATATAATGGGCTTGTTTTAGAGATTTAGACCATGATAGAAAGAACATTCCACATTCTCAAACATATTATATGATTTAAAAGGATAAAATAGGGTGTAGGGATATATATTTACACGAGTTAGAGAAACAATTGACATATTCAATCATATTCAAAAGAATAAACAATTTATATGACTTTGAAGAGCAATATGACATTCTAAAGATAAAATGGTGTCATTCTATACGATTTTGAGGAATAAACATGTAATTATATATCACTTTCGGGATAAAATGGATCACTTGTGGGATGGATTTCATCCATGTATATATTATGTTTTTACATTTGGGTAATAATGTGGAGCAATGGTACTAAATTACACTTTTGGGTCGATATCCATCAAAGATGGATAATCCAACCTTTACAAACCTAATTTGGGGTCTGCCTTGACGAGTGATCGAACACCCTTGTTCAAATATTTATCAAAAAGATGAAGAGGATAGATTAAATTTCACCGAATGAAGTGGATCACTTGAGGTTCATGACATTTACACTCTCAAATCAACAAAGTACATTTCAGGTAGCAACATTGGTTCACATATTGTCATGTGTAGTTTTTCCATAGATTTTAAAATTCAATGTTTTATAATATTTCAAATTATTTCATGTTTTTCATCATGATAGTAACTTGATGCACATATGGTTTCTTTCATATTTCACATGGACCACATGGAACATTCCAGAGTTACAAGTCAAGACCCAGTGTCATTATATTAGGTACTAAATTTGGTTATCCTTTTTAATTTAGTATTTTAGATACTAAATTAAAAGGGACACATATAGACACCAAAATTTGGTCTTTGGTACGTTAAAAACATTAACTTCATAAGACTTTGGAATACTCTAACGCCTTTGGACAAAGCACATATATTTGACTCTTGAGTAAACTTTCCCTCTATCAGTCCACCTATTACTTCCTTTATTACCTCTATCTACCATTTGTGTTTAGTCGGGTTAAAATTAGTCTATATAGGAATAATCCAAAACCCTAGACATACATTCTCTATTTCTTAGATCCACATTTTGCACTCCCAAGTCACTACTTGGTAAGATGGAAAGTTTTGGTTGTCCTCAAAGGCCGTCTTACATTGGTAGTGTCAAGGATCCCTTAATGACTAGTTTTTAAACGGGAATCTTTACAAGGTTATCTTAGACACGTTTCATGGGTCGACTATGATGAGAACAAAGATTTGATTATCTAGAAAACATATATGTTGTTATTACTCACCTATTGGATATATTTATCATCCCTTAGACACATCATACTCTCTTGGAGCCCTCTCACTACATTGATGATCACATCTTCACTATTAGGATGGGATCATCCAACCATCACAATATACTTGATTCTAATTATCTTGCAAAGTGTGAGGGTTCCTTTGGCACAACTCAAAATTTGTTCTTTAGAGCATGAAACTAGGGATCATTTTGTATTTAGATGTTCTCCTTAGGCGGGGCATTTCTTTTTTCTCTTCATAGATTCACATAATTCTCTACAAAACTTCATGGCTTATGAGGACTAAGATGTTAATTAACTCTTTTCTTCCAAGATATGTTTGATCTTCACCATCATTTGACCAAAGACTTTACTTTTACAACTAGCAATTGTATGTGAAATGTACGATGTAAACACTTTGAAGGGGACAAAACAAATAAATAACACTTGAGGAAGTAAAAACGAGGGAGAGGATTAGAGGTTATGATGAAGGAGTTGGAGGAAGGGGAAGTACATTTTGCTCCACTATATTGTCTCCATATTGCTCACATTGTTCACATGAGTGCAATTTGTGCTTAAAAGGGACAAACTAAAAAATTGGGGAAATAAAAAAAGTTCCATTTTTAGACCCAACTAAAATGCTTACTTCTTGGATCACTTTAGAGCCCCCTTTTTAATATAAATATGGAGTAATTGTAGGAAAATAGGTAATGTGTGAACAATCATTGATAATTGAGTCCCTCCAACAGTTGGCCATACATGTATGACAAGCAAATGTTTTCAAATGAGACTCCATTATTCATATGAATGCAATTTGATCTTAAAGTGGCCAAAATTTAAAATTGGGAAAATTCAATAGGCTCCAAGGTCAAAACCCAACCAAATTGTTTTCTTCATGTAGCACTTTTTAGCCTCGCTTTTTTAGTTTTAAGCTCAGTGAATGCAAGACTAATTGTTGGAAAATAGGCAATGCATGAACAATAATTGATAATTGAGCCCCTCCAACAATTAGTCATACGAGTGACAGGTAGATTTTATCTGCCAGTTGAGATTTTCTATTTTTTAAATTTTGTATGTTGTCAAGGTTTTCGAATGGATGGCATTTGATTTGTTAGAAAAGATGAAGACATCAATAGAAAGATGGAAATGAAATAGTGAAATCTAAAGACCTAGATGTATTACACCTTTTCCATTGCTCAAATTATAAGACCAAATAATATTTGTTATATGTGTTCCACTTTATCACCTCAATATCGCTCGCATTATTCACATGATTGCAATTTGTGCTTAAAGGGGTCAAAATAGAAAATGGGTAAAATCCAATAGGTTTCAGGGTCGAAACCCAAATGCGAACGATCGTTAAGGTTTTCAATTGGACAACATTTGATTTGTTTGATAAGATGAAGACATTAATGGAAAGTTGGAAATAAAAGTGAAAATTAAATACTTGCATGTATCACACCTTTTCCATTGCTCAAATTATAACACCCAACTAATATCTCGTTATTTGTGTTACACTTTATTTTCTCGTTCTCGCTCGCATTATTCACGTGAGTGTAATTTATGCTTAAAGGGGCCAAAATAAATAATGGGGAATATCCAATAGGTTCCATATTCGAAACCCAATTGAAATTTTTGTTTCTTGGAGCACTTTGTAGTCCCCCTTTACAATTCTAAGTTTGCGCAAGTGTGGGGAAACAGACGATGTGTCAAAAAATAATGGTAATTGAGTTCACATTATTCATGTGAGTGTAACTTGCGCTTATAGGCACCAAAATTTAGAAAATGGAAAAATCTAATAAGCTCCATGTCCAAAACCCAACCGAAATGTTTGCTTCTTGGAGCATTTTATAGTCCCCCTTTACAGTTCTAAGCTCGAGTAGTTGTAGGGAAATAGGCGATGTACAAACAAACAACTCAAATTAGAAGACCAAATAATATCTGTTATTTTTGTTACACTTTATCATCTCAATCTTGCTTGCATTATTCACATGAGCGCAATTTGCACCTAAAGGGGCCAAAATAAAAAATGGGGAAAATCCAATAGGTTTCAGGGTTGAAACCCAAATGCGAACAATGTCCATGTTTTTGATTAGGCAATGTTTGATTTGTTAGATAAGATGAAGACATCAATGGAAAGTTGGAAATAAAAAAGTGAGAATTAATTACCTATATGTACTGCACCTTTTCCATGGCTCAAATTGTAACACCCAAATAATATTCGCTATTTGTGTTACACTTTATTGACTCGATCATGCACACATTATTCACATGAGTGCAATTTATGGTTAAAGGGGCCAAAATAAATAATGGGGAAATTCCAATAGGTTCCACGTTCAAAACCCAACTAGAAATGTTAGTTTTTGGAGCACTTTGTAGCTCCCCTTTATAATTCTAAGCTCGAGTAAGTGCGGGAAACAAAATGTGTGAACAATCATTGATAATTAAGTTTGCATTATTCGCGTGAGTGTAATTTGCGCTTAAAGGTGCCAAAATAAAAAAATGGAAAGAATCTAATAAGTTCGAAGTTTGAAACCCACCAACCAAAATGTTTACTTCTTGGAGCACTTTATAGTCCCCCTTTACAGTTATAAGCTCAAGTAGGTGCAGAGAAATAAGCGGTGTGCAAATAATCATGGATAATTATTTGTTAGATGTTTTTCACTTTGGCATCACTTTGTAGTTCCCCTTTACAGATATAAGCTCAAGTAGATGCAGGGAAATAGGCAACGTGGAAACAAGCATTGATAATTATTCGTAATTTGTGTTCAATTGCATTGTCTCGATCTCGCTCACATTATGCACATGAGTGTAATTTATTCTTAAAGGGGCCAAAATAAAAAATGGGAAAATCAATAGATTCTAGGTCGAAACCCAACCGCAATTGATGTTAAGGTTTTTGATTGAATAGTGTTTGATTTGTTAGATAAGACAAAACATCAAAATTAAATACCTACATATATCACAGTTTTTTCATGACTAAAAATTGTTATTTGTGTGAACCACTTTATCGACTTGATCTCACTCGCATTATTCAAAGGAGGGGCCAATCGCGACACAAAGCGAAGCCTCGTTAATTCTCCAGTTGCTTCCACACATCACGGGTTCTAATCCCTCTTGAACAATCCATAAAACCTAGAAATCTCCCATCAAGAATATGCCACAAATTTATTTCACCCTTATAAACCCCAATCTAGAAACAATAGAAATGCATCCTATTATGATTGAATAATTAAAAATAATAAGAACACAAAAGATTAGAGCGAGGCAAACCACTTTATTGATTTGATCTCACTCACATTATTCAAGCAGAGCTAATCGCGACATAGAGCAAAGCCTCATTAGCTCTCAAGTTACTTCCACACATCTTGAATTCTATTCCTCTCGAACAATCCATAAAATCTAGAAATCTCTCATCAAAAATATGCCACAAATTTGTTTCACCTTAATAAATCCCAATCTAGAAATCCTATTTTGAATGAATAATTAAAAAATAATAACAAGAACACACAAAAATTAGAGCGAGGCAAAACCAAAAGAAATTGTTGCATGAAAAAGAACATTTTTGAGAGTTCCATTACCTAGAAAAACAAGTGTGATTAAAGGACAACTTTATACACTTAAAATAACTTTACAATTTTAGTTATGAATACCTACTCCCGAGTACCAATATTTGTATACCCGGGATTTCTTCTAACAAACTTTGATCTTCTCATCCCTATTTAATGCAAGTCAAACTTAAAACTGTTTCACATAACCGAGTTCTGCGATTCCTACCCACACTCTCGATCCACATCTGTAACTCAAATCCCGAAATTCCTGCACTAAACAACTATACAAACTACTTTCCCAAATCATACCGAGGCGTATAATCCTTATCCAAATCAAACAAGTCTATTCCGCATCCCCACATCCAATCGGTACGCAGTCTTGCAGAGGAATTCCATTTTGTTTTCAGTAAGATCTACCGTGTATGCCAATTTCAAAAACTGCCATTTTTATTCTGATATATTTGTTTTCTTCTGTGTGTACTTTCAGAAAAGAATGAGCAGCTTAGATCTGATGGCGTTGGAGGGGAAAGCAGAGAACGCAGCATCGTCCTTGTCTCCGCGCGGGACGACATTTCTGAAAGATGTTCGAGCAACGATGTCGATGTCGAGGTCGTGGTCGATGGATTCCTTGTCAAACATGGCCGGAGCTGCTAAAACCTGCGTGTGCGCTCCCACGAAGCACGCAGGCTCGTTTCGTTGCCGCCTGCATCGCATGCATTCTTCCACCGTTGCTCGTGCTCAGACAACGCAGGAGCTTCGCATCTGCCTCCCCAACCAACCACGCCTTCCGCCTGTTCTAATTTTAAGTGATCTCTCTCCTTCTCTGAAAACTCAAGCTTGTGTATAGGATCTATCTACCCATATTTACTCCGTTCTGGAAGGTTTTGTCTCTTCCATTATTAAGGATACAGTACATATAGAATGGTTGGGATGTTTATTCTTCAATCAAAAATAAAATTTCGAACTTTTGAATGTTTATGTATAATTTGAATCTTTACAATCCGAGAAGACTTGAATTTTCAGAGATTTTTTTGTTTCAATAATTTGCTTATACTGTAGTGTCCCTCCAAAATTCATATCAAATCTTAAAAATGTTAAATAAAGTAAAAAGTATTTTAAGTGAATGTGTATAATAATTGTTATATTCGTTTAGATTGTATATATAATTTGAAGAATTAATTCATAGAGATTTTAAGAGTTGTAGAAGTGATTGGACACGAGGATTGCGAATCTCCAAAAGAGGAGATATAAAGAGATCGAGTAAGAGTAAATATATTTATCTATGTATACTTCATAGTGAAGATAATAGATGCAATTAGATTGCGAATCTATAAAAAAGAGACAGTAAACGTATTTATCTATGTATACTTTATAGTGAGTATAATAGATACAATTAGATTCTGAATCTATAAAAGAGGAGATAGTAAACGTATTTATCTATGTATACTTTATAGTGAAGCTAATAGATGCAATTAGATTGTGAATCTATAAAAAGGAGATAGTAAACATATTTATCTATGTATATTTCGTAATAAAGATAATATATGGAATTAAATTGTTACATTGAATAATGATGTTGGGTTGGATTGTGGGTAAACCTTAAATAGTTTGTAGGGTTGTTTACTATCATTGTATGTGACATGAGAAATATCAATTTTCAAGTATTTATTTGGGATTTGATTATTTTGAGATTTGATTATTTTTAGTTTTCTACCAACTAAAGATATCGTGATTTATTATTTGCTTAAAATAAAGAAAACACAATAATTTTGAAGTTAAAACATTTTTATTCACATCTCACATAATTATACCTCACTACCATCCCTTAGTTCTACTATTGTGAATAAAGATAAAAGTAATAATGAATTATAATTTTTAAACTATCATTTGTTTGTAGTCTCAATGACAAATCCCGTGATTATGACTATTTAATGATAGAAGCCTCATTTAAAAAAGAATAATAATTATAATAATTTTCACATAAATCAAAAATGTATATTTTGTTTGGTGTAAGCTAGTTGGTGTCGGGTGCACCGTCATACATCTAAGAGACTATAAGAAAACATAAAATACCTTGTATGCAACATCCTAATCACATGGACTTTCTTTGGTTCTAGTTGCGGATCTTGTTCACATGGTAATTATCATGGCATTCCACCACTCAAACACAATTGGATGTGACCGATGGATTTAAGACAATCCAAATCATTAATGGTAAATTGAATGAGGAAATAATTAATTGTTAATTTGAAAAACAACCAAAATTAGTAGTTGTGAAATGAGAACCACACCCACCCAAAACCATCGTGAACCCATTATCAAACTAGAGCAAATTGTGACAAGAAGAAGTGTGACTCAAGAGTTTTTAAAAGTCCAAATCAAATGCTTTTTTATTTTATTTCAACAAAAAAAAAATTTATTTATTTATCTTAGACTACACTCTCTTGTATAATGTCATTGTGAAATAAGAGATATTACAGAATGACAAGAAGAGTTACATTGATGGTAACAACCCATTCTACGAGTTACAACCATGATCTTGGACTAGGTATCATCAAGAAAACAACATGTGTTTTATTTATTTATCATGAGGAAAATAATGTGTATTTCATTCATGTTTCACTATGTTGTGAAGTAATTGAATTTTTTTTTGGAAAACTACGTTAAAGTATTGAGAAACTCCTAGGCCCATCTGTTAGAAGCACAATGGACTGAGAGGGGGGGTGAATCATTCCTACAAAACCTTTATTTCATTTTCTATTACATGCATTCAACATTCAACATCCATAACCAATTATGAACTTATTATGTGTGCAACATCCATTCAAAAGAACACAAACAAGAGAGAGTACACATGAACACCATTATAAAGTGGGAAACCCTCAAGGAGAAAAACCCATTGAAACCTCTATTAATATTACTCATAACAAAGGACTTGCAAGAATATTACACATCATGCAAGATTTCTTTAATGAGGCACCAACCCCACAAGGAGCATCAACCCCTAGTTTAGTAGGACACCAATCCTAAAAGCAGGCTACAGCCCCCTAAGGTGGTCAAGCACCAAATTAACCACCTAAAATGGATGACCACTAAAGATATGTTGCTCCCAAAACTAATATTGATCTCAAATTCAACTCCTCTCTCTCAAACCCTCTTAAAACAAGCTCTTCTTCAACTTGCTCAAATTTGCCCTCTCATTTTTTGATTAGGTCAATTGACCTTGAACATCTGCTATTTAGTCTTTCTCAGGTCTTCATAACTCTTCTAGGATATTTCCTTGACCCCTCTACACTCTTCTTCAACCTTTTATGGCTTGCTCATAACTTCATCATCACAACTAATCACAAATGACCAAATACACTTGCTTATATACATGACACTAGATCATAAGCACTCCTAAGTCGGCCATGACCATGTAGGTCAATCATACCAACACAAAAACATATCAATGACATTATATAAATTAATTTTAAGACACCTCAAGGGTCGTCAATATCCTAAACACATCACCTAGCACAAGGTTACTCAAGAAAGCCCAACACAATGTCTTCATCTCTTAGCGATTGAATCATGATCTTCAAAGGCACAAGGGAGCTTTTTCATGGCTCCAAAATATTCACACAACCCAAGGAAAACATCTACACACCTACCAAAATCTCAGGAACATCTGTATCATCTACTATCATAATGAAACATTCCAAGAAGCAAGCATGCACAACAAGGCTTTCAAGCACCAAAAACTAGTCCTGAAGAGAAAACAACTTCTTATCTCAAAACACCTCATCATAACACAAATGACACATAAATAGGAAGTTATTGATGTCACATAACTCATAAAACTCATTATAATCTTAAAAACAAGGGCACAAGACCCCAAGATGGCTCCTTCTCTAACTCTTCTCAAGCTGGCTTCAAGATCACAAAACTAGGTCTTTAAACCGAGCTAGTTCACATATCAAATCACCTCACCAAGACACAAAACACATATCAATGGAAATATTATGATTTATACTATCTGAAACAACTAATTATAAGTTTCATTTCAAGGCTTAAGGCACCCAAACCGACCAATCTACAAAACTACTCATTCAGGCTAAAAGGACTCAAGAACTAATCTCGAGAGATCAAGCTCAAAACACCTTCATCATCACTTCCAGTCTCAAAAAATGCATGGAACATATCAAGAAAACTTTTACCAACATGCAAAAGCACTAAGAAGCATGTTTCATTTGGATAAAAACAACCAAGCACACATGTTACTTCAAGCCTTCTTGAGAGATGTAATAGAGCTAATTAGGCCACTAGGGTTTCAACATGAAACCACTTCATCTTATCAAACCAAATGATCCAAAAAATCATGTTAGGTGTCAAAAATCCATCCATGCTCATAAAATTCTTCAACAACATGTAAAAAAAATCATCTCAACTCAAACCAAAGGACTAGCTTTTAGCCCTTAAGGCCAAAATCGGTAGGGCAACTTTGGAGACCTGTAACTCAAAAAATATTCAAGAAACCTACCTGAATTTTTTCATGGATGTCTAGCACATATCTCAATTATTTTTTAACAATTAACTTTTCATCATGAATCTTCCATCTCAGCCCTAAAATCAAATCTCCACAAAACTAGGGTTTTTCTCTCACTTCCTAAAATAGTTGGAACACCAAACCACCACAAAAATGAGACCAAACAAATTATCTACAACCCTGATCCATCACATTAGCTTTCCAAATTTATTTTAATACCATACAATGCAAATCTTTATAGTCGCTCTAGAAGGAGGGTTTAACTAGGGTTTCAAACCAACTTGACTTCTTAATGATTGTTCATAAATTTATGATAATCAAATTAACTCATATTTTTGTAAAACACTCTTATCTCAATGAAAAAACATCCCTAAAAGCCACAAGGTACCATGAAGAACCCACACGTGTGGATGAGCATATGAAGTTCACCTATCGAGTTGATTTCTCCTTCTTTAGAACTTGGTTTTACTAAAAACTTCATATTATGCAAAATATTCATCATACCAACCTGAAATTTTTCCCATAAAGCACCGCGAGACCTCCTCCATGTATGTCAACTCTCATCTATTCTCAAATAAATATGTAACTCTCCAACCACTGAGACTTACATGTGCTTTCTCGACTAGTCTTCACCTTCTTGCTCAACAAGGACCCAAAACATGCACTTACCAGCTGAGATATGACCTGAAACTCCTCATACACATGTTATGTGACATCACAACACACTAAACATGCTTCAACAAGTATTTATTACTCCATATCTCATGCCACCATGCTATACACCATGATCTAGGTATAGGAATAGGCTTAGAATGATTTGACTCAACCATGACTTCATATGAACTAAATATGATGACCACTTACAAACGCATATACACCTCTAACACATCATACTAACCTTGTTTAACATCATGAAAACCTTCAACAACCTTTGGAGAGCTCATACTATGACCATGCATACTAGACCATGCTCCAAGACATCATGACAAGACAACATGATTGGACACTACCAATTAACCTTCAAGCTAGACCTTGATTAACACCTCATGGAGACTCCTAAACACTCTTGAATCCCTTTTCCATCAATGACATTTGACATCAATGACAACCTTAGACATAATGGCCAACAATCTCCCCCTTTGTCATTGATGGCAACCACCTTCAGAAACATTGATGGCAACCTCAAGACAAAACACACTACAAGACCTCTTTTTCATGTTTTTGATGCTACTCTCCCCTTTGACATCTATGACAAAGGATACAATGAAAACTCAACATGAAAACAATGACAAGACACAATGAAATCAATGCACAAACATGACTTACTTACTTTACTCGGCTCCTCCTTGGACTCGTACTTTGTTTTCTCGATTTCAATAACAATAAAGGATCCATGGATTTGATATGAGCATTTACATAACTCCCCATAAGCTAATACATTACATTTTGTCTTCATTTTTTCCATGCATCATCTTCTAAATTTGTATTATGCTAATTTTTCAAGTTTTGTCTTCAAGCACCACTTTTGCACCTTTTAAGACCAAGAGCCCTAAAATTCTCCTTGAGTCCATATTTTCTGAAATTTTTAACACAATGGAAGTAATCCTAGCATGTAAAACACCTTTTGAATTCTCCCCGAATAGATATCATCATACTTTATGTGTCAAAACAAACTTAAGGTCTCGTACCTTGATCATATGTCATTAAAGTGAGTCTTCTTCAACACCTCGATCCCTGAATTAATTTCTTAGTGTTCTCTGTCCGAATTTCACATCTTCTCATCTTGTTGAAACATTTGACTAACCCCCTACAACCGTACTTGAAATAGATCTTCCATATTTAGTTATTTTTACACCTACTCATTTTCTTAGCACTCTTCAACCTCTGTCAAGCTTTGTAGATGCACCCCCGGGATCAAGACCTTCTTCAACACTACTTATTTTGATGATAGATCTTATAAATAACACACAAATGGCCCAAATAGCACTGTCAACTACCACTATCTTGATTACAAGCATACAACCTAGTCATTCAATCCTCACATCCATGATCATTCTTGTAGGTTCTTTCTAGGTATTCACTTAAACCTTATTTAAGTATCACTTCTTCATGATGCAAGAAAACTTCAGATAAAACATTAATAATTTTCCTTTTCTTACTTGTACACATTCAAATTACTTGCATATTATTTTCCATACACAAAGTACTCATCTTGCTTTGAGATAACTACAGATTAGGTCACCTTGATGCTTCTTTGCCATATACATTTTTCTTTCTGAATATGTGCCTTCATAACTCTATTTCAATCTATATGTTATAAAGCTTAAGACTCCCAATCATTCATCATCTTCATAGACATTGAGATCAACATTGTCAATTTCTCATGATGGTATTACTTTGCACTCTTTATGATGATGTACTCACAGACCTATTAATCGATTCTCTGCTTTGGACATGATTAATGTCAAAAACACACATCTTGCATGATCAACATTTCTTCTCATTGAACCGACAAACCTTTGACACAAACTCGGGCCATGGACTCTAAATGTACAAACACTAGATCTCTTCTAAACAATACTTAACCAAGACACTTTGCAACTATGACAAACCTTCCTTTGACTTAGAGCATATTGAATGGTAAATGACCTCTACATACACAATAATCACCAATTTTATTTGCAATAACATGAACTTGGAACAAATTTCAAACTTGTACTTGTTTTTAATCTTTAACCACATGGAATAAGGCACAATGATACCTCATTTTACTTATCAATCCCATAATATTTATGATAGACCACAACAAAATCTTCAATACATGATGACTCAACTAAGAGTAGCATGACAAACATATTATACATATACCTTATATCAACTTATAGCTTCAATTCACCTTCTAAAATCCTTCAAGAAAGACCTTGTTTCCCTTGATATGGTTCACACCCTTATGACTCTATACTGAATCTTAGATTCTACCTTAAGACATAGCAGACTTAGAAACTAATCTTCTAATCATGGACACAAATTTCTCATTGAACTAATAATCAAACATCTCAGACTCATAACTCGACTAAACACCTTATGAATGCCACAAGAGAGAACAATATCTTTCCTTGGTAATGACAATACACCTAAATTTCTTCCCATGAGACATAAATGCTTTCAAGAAGCATATTGAAGACATTCTATGCATTTTAGGACACTAAAGTACCTAGAACTCATGAGATTCCCAAATCTCCATCTTCCTCCTACCCACATTCTTCTCAATCTTCATAACCCTCTTACTCTTCTTAGGCTCACTAGGCTTGATGTCCTCCTTGTCTATCTTCTTCTTTTCTTTCTCCATAGATAGGATCCCTGTTAAACACATATGATTCTCCTCTAATTTGTCTTTAACCATAGCAAACATACCTTCTTGTCTTGATGTTTGACCTGATTTGACCTTTTCATCCTCCTTCTTAGCATTGTTTGCAATGACTATCTTCTTTTCTCGAGCTTGACTCTTCTTTGACTTGTTTTTCTATCTTCCTTACACCATATGCCTTCATGTCATGTTTTGACACATTAGACCTTATGATTTTAGCTTCATTTTCTTTGACCTTATTTGCATGGATAACCTTTTTGTCTATCATGATTTTACCCGATACATATTTAATCGTCTCTATGGGGTCCACTCTTGATATCTGCCTTCCTTTTGTAGAAATTCATCTTCACCTTATAGGACCTTGTAATGTGGCCAATATTTTTACATTCGAAACAAGAAAAATAATTCGTACCTCTAGAATCTCTCTTTTTTCTAGGTCCCTTTTGATAACAATATTTAGCAATATGTCTAACATGATTGTAATTATGGCACACAATCTCAGTCTGACCTTCATTCCTCCAATTTTTTATTGATGATTCATGAAAAAATACCTAGCTATATGACCCTTCTTGTGGTAGTTGTAGCATATGACATCTCTTGACTGATATGAATGATCATCCCTACCATTGCTCCATGGAAATGCATTCTTGACACTCCTACAGTCCCTAGCCCTATGACCAAAGATATTGCAAGCAAAACAAACACTATTGAACTTACTTTTGAATTTCATAACATTGGGATGTCTTATGATGTTCCTTTGAGTCCTTTTATCCTCTTTGGATACAATAGGTCCTTGACTAGATGAAGCATGTTGATATTCCTTCTTAGCTTCTTCCTTGAACCCCAAACCTGATTTTTCATTTGAGGACCTTTGACAACTCAACAAATCATCAAGATTATTAGAGCTCTTTTTAAACCTTTTATACATATTCAAATTTCTTAATGACTGTTCCAAATCTACAGTTAAAAATTTTGTAGCCATGTTGAACTTCAAGAAATCCTCCTCCTTAGCTTTGAGACTTGCAGTGAGCATCCCAATCTAAATTTCCAACTGAGAACATTTATTTTATTTTTCTTCAAGCTCCTTATTTGTGAGATGTAGGTCTTTAAAATCCTTAACAACTTCACTTCATGAGAGACATCTACCTCTTCCTTATTTGAGATATCTTCATCTTCTTGGTCAATGTATTTTACACGCTTACCACCATCATCTTTAATAACACTAGAATGGCTGATAACATCATCATACTTGTACTCTAACTTTTCCCATAAATCCTTGGTTGAATCAAACTCTACAACCATGGAACTTACACATTCTTCCAATGCACCAAAAATGATATCCTTGGCAATTTCTTCCGTAGGTTTTGATGATTCAAAGTATCCAACATCTATCTCATATCCAAGAGAAATTATATGTGTCTCTTGGAAGTAGTGATTGAGAGGGGGAGTGAATCAGTCATATAACAATTACAACTTTACTTTCCATTTCTTAGATTCATCATTCAACTTAACCATTAAATATCCATAAACCATGTAAACTTATTATGTGTGCAATAAACAATCACATGTGTAATAATCAAAGAAGATAATATAAGACACCGATATAAGTGGGAAACCCTCAAGGGGAAGAAAACCCATTGAAACCATTGTTTATATTACTCAAAGAAAGGACTTGTAAGAATATTACACATCCTACAAGATTTTTTAGTGAGGCACCAACCCCACAAGGAGCACCAAACCATAAACCTTTGTTGATATTACGCATAACAAAGGACTCAAGTGAATATTACACATCACAAGAGATTTATTTAGTGAGGCACCAACCCCACAAGGAGCACCAACCCCTAAACCCTTGTTGATATGAATCAAAAAAAGAGACTCCTATGAATATGACTCATCATAAGATATTTGCAGAAGTATGACCATGGAAAATATTTTTATACTACAGTTGATAGTGATCCCAAAGTTCAGCTCCAAAATCCTTTAAATCCTTGCTCAAACACACCTTCTTCAACTTCCACTCTCTAGGTATTTCATGAACTAATTTGTCTTCAAACACTTGCACACATCCTCTCCATCAATATTCAACATATCATTCACATGCTCAACCTTAAAATCATGCATATATACCTATTTCATACTCTTGGGGTCGCACTTTTCACCCATGCAAGACTAACTCACCAAATGAGCTCAAACTTCACTTTTATATGCATTTCTTCTTTCTAACCTAAGAAAGGTCGGTACCTCATCACAAATTTGACCCAAAAACATAATATAATTCAAATAAATTCATTATAATATTCACAATCGACCCATATAGGTTGGCCATGCCAAAAACCTTCATTCTTGCACCAACAAACCTCAAAACCCTGTTGTTGGAATGAGAAAAATTCTCTAACACCAAAAATATTTTTTCTCAAGCTTCTATATTCACCAAACATGATTTATATATCATTTAAAAATCAACCATGGTGGCAATTTTCATTAACCAATCAAATTATTGCATTTAATGGGCCCACTGGCTCATTGCCTTCTTAAAACAGTTGTTTCAACAATTTGATTTTACCTTTTAACCTCAAGACCATATAAAATGATCTCAAATATGGCATGTGACAACTCAATGGAAATAAAAAGACATTTATAACACCCCTAAGCAGTTAAATCTCATGAGACATCCATTTATTCAAACCACGACTACTTTTGTCTTCACCAAAACAAGTTGCCCAAAACCAGCTTTTGTAAACTCAACTGATTAAAACTCTTTATATCACTTTAAAGACCTTAAAATTCCTTCACTAGATGAAAAATTCACCCTTATTCACATTCCAAGTGATATAAAGCATCAACTCATCCATTTGATGCTCCAAACAACTCAATCTTTCGAATGTGCAAAGCGAAATTGTCCTAAAATCCAACATACAACCTTCTTCACAAAAGACCTAAATGAATGACCAAAACATCTCATATTGAGACGATAAATACATAATTGGAAATATTTTGAATTATCTTACCGTAACATATAAGAACTCCTTCCAACTCTAATTATAAGTTCTTCAACTAAGTTGATCTCTACAAACTACTTTTTAACCCTTCTTGGACTCAAGAACTAACTATTTACCCTACATGCTCCATCATCACAAAAACCACTTCCAATAATAAAAAAATAATGTAAAAATTTATACATGATGCCTAAGCACTCATAAACCTTCACCGCGCACGAACAACTCGAAATCACCACTTTACCTTATGTATCCATTTGCACCCTGATAGAACAAGCATCCTTCAATATTGACCCTCAAATAATAGATCATAACTTTTGCATACCTTTTCCAATATTGAAGTTTGATATAACATTGGAAATATATTTTAACTAGCTTTATAACAAAACTTTAATGGAGTCCTAACTCCCCCTGTAACTCATGCAATCTCAATTTTACTACAAGCTACTCCAAACTGCCTCAAAACCAGTCTTCACAAATAGGGCACACTTTACACTTTTTAAACATCACAATTATCTAAAAATATCATGAACATCTTGAAAAAAACTAGGGATAAAAACAATGTCAATGTAATCAGCACCTTCTATGGACAAATTCTTCACAAACCGGAACTTTTCATAAACAAGCCTTTTCAGGTGGGGCCCACATAATTTCACCTGCTCTATCTTACCTTTATGGAAATATATAAGAGTCTTATATATCATGAAATCATCAATTTTTCATAACCAATGAAAACAGGCTCAGTATACCTCTTCTTCTACAAGTTACTCCTAGCTAGGGGTTTCAAACCACTTTATCTTCTTAATGATCGTTCATAAAAACGTGACGATCAAACCACCTCATTATTTTTTATAAACCTTCTTATTTCCATGGAAAAACATCCCCCAAGAGCTCTGTGTCCCATGAAAAATACAGCCCACAACAAACATCTGAAAGTCAACTTTTTTTCTAAAATCACACTCATGTCACTTATCTCGTTTTGCAAAATTGCATATCTTCAAAATATTCATCGAATGTCCTAAAATTTATCATGAAGCATCATGACAACATCTTATAGCTATCCATACTCACCATCTAGCTCAAATATGCCTGAAAATATCTATCCAATCTCATTTGCATGTGCCAAACTATTTGTTTCTCATTTCTTGCTTCCCAAGGACCTCACGAAGCACCAAACCTCGATTACAAACCTGAAACTTGTCATACATTCCCTATATACCATCACCATACTACTATCATACTTTAAAAAATTTGATTCATTCCAAATCTCATATCTCTACCTCATTCTGCATGCTCTATGGCTAGAAACAAGCATGGAATGACCTCACTCGACCATGAAAAGTCATGAACTAACCATTTTGACCCCATGCATAACCATGAAAATTTTTAAAACACCTCATAGACCATGTATGAAATCATGACACACTCCAACTTACTTGGGAGGACTCAAACCATGACTTAGCACCCTAGACCATGCACTAAGACTACATAGAACTCACCAAACCACTCAATCTTCATGCTTGACACTTGAATAACACATCATGGAGACTCACATGACCACATAACACCATTTTCCATCAATGGAATTGACATCAATGACATCACTAATACATAATGGCCAACAATGTCTTCATTCGAATCTCCCTAGGGAATAATTTTGTTCCATTGAACATAGGACCTTGATATGGCAAAATCTCTTCTCCCATTCGATAAAAAAACATGCACTTCAATAGGATCCCATTCAAGTAGTAAAACTTGCTTCACAAGGACCAGCTCTAATACCAATTGTTAGAAGCACAATGGATTGAGGGGGGGTGAATCTATCCTACAAAACCTTTATTTCATTTTTCATTACATACATTCAACATTCAAACCATCCATTCAACATCCATAACCAATTATGAACTTATTATGTGTGCAACATCCATTCAAAAGAACAAAAACAAGAGAGAGTACACATGAACACCAAATATAAAGTGGGAAACCCTCAAGGGAAGAAAACCCATTGAAACCTCTTGCTAATATTACTCATAACAAATGACTTGCAAGAATATTATCCATCATGCACAATTTCTTTAGTGAGGCACCAACCCCACAAGGAGCACCAACCCCTAGTTTAGTAGGACACCAATCCTACAAGGAGGCTACAAACCCCTAAGGTGATCAAGCACCAACTCAACCACCTAAAATGGATGACCATTGAAGATGTGTTGTTCCCACAAGTGACAAAGATCTCAAATTTAGCTCCTCTCTCTTCAAACCCTCTCAAAACAAGCTCTTCTTCAACTCGCTCAAATTTTCCCTCTCATTTGTTGATTAGGTCAATTGACCTTGAACATTTGTTACTTATTCTTTCTCGGGTATTCATCACTCTTTTGAGAAATGGGACATATGAATGGCAATTAGAGCCTAGAAAATAACATTCCAATGAATGATAAATAAATGAAAATGTTGTAAGGGTGATGAGATGTTTTCATGGCTTGAGGAATTTGACACCATATCGTCCTCCAATTTCTGACCATGACTGGAAGATATCTCCTAGATGAAGAATTGGTTTCTTATGATGCATGCACGGGGGTTAAATTGATCATTGTTTAGACGTTTTTCATGATTTTAGCCGTAAAATACTTGCAAATATTTGTAATAACTGTCACATGTCACTTGCATATTTAAAATTTGACCATCAATTTTTTTATATATTTATATGTAAATTATAAAAATACATAAAAATATATGTTTAAAATAATTAAATAAATATAGAATAATTGTTATAAATAATATTGTTTTGTATTTTTGAAGGGTAGTATTAAAAAATTACCTGTCACTCTCAAAAAATGTGTGATAGGCATAGTTGTCGTCGAATTTGACCTCTAGATAAATGAGACATATGAATGGAAATTAGAGCCTTGAAATTAACATTCTGATGAATTATAGATAATAGTTAAAAAGATGAAAATCATGTAACTTCGAGGGTATTTGACGCCCCTCATCCTGCACATATGTCAATTGTCAGATCTTTGTTTCTATAGTCAAAAGGTTGGTAACATGTCAAGCCAACGGAAAAGGAATGATAATATTATAGTGGAAACTTGGAATGCCCAGTCTTAATTACACCGAAAGGTGTTAACTCAATTGGAAATCATGAACTATCTCGACATGAACAATGAGATCAACGATTATGGTTATAGACCATGCAAGGACGCCGATAAAATAAATTGTGACCATCTAGTCGTGAAAATAACAGTTGACAGTGGCAAGGCGGTGTGATAGATGAAGTTGGAGGAGTAGTGTGTTTGACATGCTTAGTGTAGAAACTATTTCACTTCTGAAACTGGTGATTTTGCAGTATGCTCCATTGTCCACATATATCACACTTCTAGATGTGAATCGTACATGGACATGTCACATACACTACCAAGTCTTGAGGGTCATGCGGGTCGATTTGTTTAGAACTTCAACAAACCTCATTTTTTTCTCAATACACTCCTAATATGTATATTTTCTTAGCTATCAAATATTCCTTGTGTTAGATGTTCATTTGCCTCTAATGTCTTGTTATTTCTAATAGTGGTCCTATAAATTTACAAGGAATCAAAGTAAGATACTATAAATATTGTATATGGCCCTTATTTTAAAGTAATCAAGGTAGTGTAGATTTAAGGGGCAAAGTCAATGGCTGCTCCTACAATCAAATCCAACAGTTAATGTTTCTATAGGAAGCGTAGGGGCTAGGAAAAGGGGAATTGTGATGATTACGGGAGATGCACGACAAGAGAAATGATGCTTTGCTAAGTGGGCGATTGGGATGGACACATATTCAATGAGCTAAGTGGGCTAGAGAGTGACATGGAGATGAGGGAATTGTTGATGGGGGCAATGATGAGGTTGTCGTAGGGCAAGGAGAGGGGTAGTGGTAGGGGGTGTCGTGGAAGAAGGGGTTACGGTGGGAAGGGTTGCAATGAATGGGGCGGTGATAGGTTAGGTAGCGACTTAGGCAACCGAGAATTGGGTTGGTTGGCGGCGGCAGGAGGAGAGGCAACGAGTTCTTTGGCTAGAAGAATGGATACTACGGGCGTTGTTGCAGGAAGTGTGTTGGTTGCGGGAGGAGTAGTTGTGGTGGTGGTGGTGGTGGTGGGGCGAGTGGCGATGGTGGTGGGAGGGGTGGTGATTGTAACAGAGTCGTTGCCTTGGTTCTTTGGAAAAGTCTTGGGTGAGAATGCTAACCAAGCTCCTAACCAAGTGTTTGATCCAACACATGGAAATACTTTGAAAAAAAAGAAATCTCTATCAATAATTACTTTAAATTTATTTTTGGGTTAAATATGAGGTGTTTTTATATACCTCTATACATATTATGCAAGTTTACATTGGGTTCTTTATAATGCATCAATAAATACAACCCATTTACACAACTATTGGCTTTTTTATACACATTTTACGCCATCATATGCACCATTTGACTACAACCCATTTCATAACTAGGTGTTTTTTGAAACACTATTTTTGTAAAATTGTGTTTTTATGCTTATTTTTAACAACATTATCAAATTTGAACTCTTGCTAAGAAAATGTTTGTTAATGTTTACCCATCATGTTAATTAGTGCTCATAATGGATGGCTACACAAAGGTTCATTGTTCCATGTCGAAATGATAATTGAAAATTGCATAGAGATATAATTCATCACTAAAGTTTACATTTCTGTCATTTTAATAAGTTATGGAGGTATTCAAATTATTTTTTAGAAAATTATGTAAAATCCTATAATCAATTTATATTTAGATGGTTGTTCTTTTTTTAATAAAATGAATATCAACATTTGATTTAGTTGTCATTCAAAGATGTATTTTCTCCCTTGTTTTCAGATAATAACTCCCCATTGTTTTTTATCTAGCATGATTATAATAAATATATATGTGCATTTTTAGGTCCACATTACTTGACATCATTTTTTACTTAATGCCAAATTACCTTCCACCAAAAAGATAAGAGCTTTGTAGCCTTGCTACAGGTGCATTGGATTCACACTGTATTGTCACATGCAAAGAAAAAATTTCGACTGCAATTGATCGTCATCAAGCTTGCCAAAAGAGTGACGAATTTCCTACTTAGAATCGTAACATGCAACTTGAACATTCAATGATCTCAACATTTCCTTGTTGTGGTGGTGAATCAAGTCATTTATAGTGAACAAATGGGGTGCAATTGGGTTAATCTAGCTTTACCTTTTGGAGATAATTAAGTTTGTATTTTTTTGAATTCAAAGCTTGCACGGGTTAGGAAACACCTTTTACACCATCTTACGCACCATTTGACTACAACCCATTTCATAACTAGGTGTTTTTGAAACACTATTTTTGTAAACTTGTGTTTTATGCTTATTTCCAACAACATTATCAAATTTGAACTCTGGCTAAGAAAATGTTTATTAATGTTTACCCGTCATGTTAATATGTGCTCATAATGGATGGCTACAAAAGGTTCATTGTGTCATGTCGAAATGATAATTAAAAATTGAATAAACATCATAAGACAAACATGCAAATAAACACAACTAAATCATATTTTTTTAAAAATAGTACCTTTGTTTTTAATTGGTAACATATGATTGTAACATTCGTTGCAAAATTCAAATGCCAACCTAATACTCACCTAAAAAAACAAGGTGTAAAACTGATATTTATTATCAAAACAAAACACTTAGACTTGATTATCAAAAAAACACTTGACCTATAAAAAGGGGCAACCATTGATATCTAAACGACAAAAAATAGAGACATTCCTCAACGTCAAATTGATAAAGGTTATCCACTACCAAGGCTTAGAACATAGGTCATCCAAAACTATCTCAATAACCCCCTTTTTGGGGATTTAGTTTTAAATGGTAAATTGTGTCCTTACTTTTCAAAAAATATATATAATCAGGAGGCATTCCCAAAGGTATTTGTCACTAAAGGAGAATAACAATATATGAGAAAACAATTGTCAATCAAGCTCGAAGCCCACCACCCAAGCTTCTTAAGTGACGAAGTTTATGAGCCTTTGAACTAATTGTAACTACTAACACAATGAATAGGAAGATGAAATTATCAATGGAGAGACAACAATAACTCAATACAAAAAGATAATCAATGGTCGAAACACCACGACAATACATCTAATGTTGGTAAATTAGGACTTGATAATGTCAGTATTGACTTAATCCCTTGAATCACGACTTTTATGTTTTAGTATACTTATCACATGTCTCAATTGATATAACTTATCAATATCATTTTACATGTATTTTCAGATTTGACTGTTGGAGCACTTATCTAGATTATTTTGATTGCATATTAGTTTCTAAGTTCTCTATCCCCTATTAAGGTTTTCAAACATTAATATGGATAAATCATTTCATGAACCCTCTTATTTATCGAATCCTTTACCTGTTTGGCTTAGGTTCCCTATCCCGATTAGGCCTTTTGTTACAAACCCTAATTTCCCTTAGGTTTCCAATTATCACTGTTATCCATTACTTATTGCATGTTTCTATTCTCAGTAGCCTAGTCTTACGCTTTTAATCCTCCACGGTGCTTTCATGGCTTACTCTATCTATGTCATGTCGTTATATTGTGGCTACAATAATGAGCAAACCTATGAGTCTTTAGTTCATATCCCTATATGTGAGGAGGTTAGTGGTGGTATTGATAGTTTTTATACACATGGTATGTATGTTTTGTTGAATATCCAAGTACTTATGATCATGAGGATGATTACACTAACAATCTTAGTGATTGTGGAAATTTTGTATCTCTCATTATCCCTTCTTTTAATGTTTCAATCAAATTGAATGCTAAAGATAGATCAAATGATTTTATCTCCTTTCCATCTCTTGAAATAAATAATAATAACAATGCTTTGGATCCCATTCCTTCTCATCAAAGTATAGGGAATGATATAATTCGATATGCTTTCACTTCTCCTCCTCTTGACATAGAAAATGATACAATTAAATTTGTTATCTCTTATATTCCTATTAAAATCAAGAATGTTATAAATTATTACTCTACCACTCTTTCTTCTATCGAGAAAGATACATGTTATTCTACAAACCAATGTAACTCCTCTTCTTGCTTACCTTCAAATTTCCACAAATCATTCCTTAACCGCATCCCTTTCTACGTTCGTTGAGTTGTGGAGCTTAATTGCTTCACATGCATGTTTTTATAGACTTATTGATTACACAAGAATGACGTCGGTTGATGAACCGTAAATCACCACCCATGGACCGGTATCGATCAGGAAAGGAGGAACCGGTATCGGTTAAGGCTAACCGACATCGGTTTCCTATGCATGACTTCTATAATTAAGTTGTGGGAATTAAATATATCTTTAGTTGTAAAGTGAATATAATGGTTGTAATTACATAACTAAAGTGCCCTAAGATTGAAGATACATAATAAGTACAAAGCTAGGGTTTTAGAAGAGAGAATTCATTGAGAATTAAGAGAAGTTTACTTTAGAGAGGAAAAGAGAAATTTGTAGAGAAGAAAGTACAAGACATCTAAGAAGGTGTGGAAGATTGTAAATCTTCATTGTATTTCCTCTGTGATAATAAATTGGTTGTTTCTTGGTGGCCGTAGCCCACACTGGGTGGACCACGTTAAATCTTGTGTATTGTTTCTTCTTGGTTATTTCCATATTGATTGATTTTATGTTTAGATCTTATTAATATATCTGTACAATCTGTGTGCTAACCCCAACAACTGGTATCGAGCATCTTTGTTTAAAGGTTGTGTGTGTTGACAGCATTTACTCACGAGGGATTTCTAATTGAGAGGGAGCAAAAAAATAGGAGAAGAATGCAAATTCAAAGTAGATAAATTTGACGGTCATGACTATATATTATGGAAGATCCAGGTGGAGGATTATCTGTATCAGAAAGATTTATACTTACCATTGGATGAGAAGGAAAGACCTGCAAAGATGATTGATAAAGAATGGAAAATTCTTGATTAAGCATGACAATATCTCATGTGTATTTGAATATTATCGAAGCAGATCCACCATAGAGTTAATGAAATATTTAGCAAATCTATATGAAAAACCTAGTGCTTCAAATAAAGTTTATTTGATTAAAAAATTGTTTAATTTAAAGATGCAAGAAGGAGGATCTGCATCAAGTCATTTGAATGATTTTCGGTCTATTGTAAATAAATTAAAATTAGTTAGTATTCCGTTTGAGGATGAAGTAAAAGCACTTTTATTATTATGCTCTTTGTCAGATAGTTGAGATAACTTGGTAATGGTTGTTAGTAATACAACGTCTGCTACTAATGTTTTAAAGTTTGATGATATGGTTAGTATAATCCTGAATGAAGAAATACGCAGGAAAAATATAGGAGAATCATCATCCTGGAAGGTAGAAGGAGAGATCTAAAAGCAAGAATAATAGGAAATCAAAGTTTGAGAATGACATATTTAAATCCAGAGGTAGAGGTATAATATGCTGGAATTGTGGAAAGAAAGGTCATGCAAAGAAGGATTGTTGGTTCAAGGAAAACAAAGAGAATGTACCAGAGAAAGGTAAAGAGGAAAATGTTACTGCAAAAGAGGTAATGCAAGATGCCCTAATTCTCTCCTTGGATAATAAAATTGAGTCATGGGTTTTAGATTCAAGAGCTTCTTTCCATGCAACCCCTAATAAGGGCTATTTCAGAAATTATGTCCAAGGTAATTTTGGGCATGTTTATTTAGGAGATGATGAACCATGCATTATTACTGGTAGAGGTGAAGTTCATCTTAAATTTCAAAATGGAAATACATGGATATTGAAAGATGTGAGACATGTTCTAAGCCTAAAAAAATCTAATTTTTGCAGACAATTGTGTGAAACTAGTTGCATGGTTACACTCACAACCAAATCTTAGAAAGTTACCAAGGGATCTCTTATTGTAGTAAGAGGCAAGAAGGTAGGATCATTGTATTTGTCTACCTATATTACTGATTCCTTTTTTGTTCTATCTACTTCAGATTCAGATACAAGCATGTGGCACAATCGATAGGCCATATGAGTGAAAAGGAATGCATATCTTAAAGGCAAAGGGTAAGTTATTAGATTTGAAACGTGTAGATCTTGATTTCTGTGAACATTATATTTTTGGAAAGCAGAAGAGAGTGAGATTTCTCAAAGTTGGGGCAACAAAGAAGAAGCATAAATTGGAGCTTGTACACTTAGATGTGTGGGGACCAACTCAGGTAGCTTCTCATGGAGGATCCCAATACTATGTTACTTTCATTGATGATGCCGCAAGAAGGGTATGGGTTTATTGTATAAATCATAAATTTGATGTTTTTGAAAATTTTAAAAGATGGAAATGAATCAAATTCAAAGTTAAAGTGCCTTAGATCTGACAATGGTGGTGAGTACTACAACAAGACTTTCAATAATTATTGTTCAGTAAATGGAATACGCAAAGAAAGGACAGTTCCTAGAACACCACAAGAGAATGGTGTTGCAGAGAGAATGAACAAGACAATCATGGAACGTGCTAAAAGCATGAGGATACATGTTGGATTGCCCTTACAATTTTGGGCGGAAGTAGTAGACATGGTGGTTTATTTGATTAACCGTGGACCTTCAAGTGCACTGAATGGTAGAATACCGTAAGAAAGCTTGGATTGGATGTAATGTCCCTCTTTCGGCATGACCCTTGGACACTTGGTGGGTAGCTTATTTGTCATCTTCGTAAGCTAGTCCTGTTGTTTAGGAGATGATGTGCATAACAAGTAAGGGTTTTATCAACGATTTGGTGGATTATTTGAAGTTAGCAATGAGTTCGGTTGGTCTTAAAGACTCACTGGCACTTTCCGAGGTTATTTCTAGCTTCGGTGTGTTCTCCAAGATTCTTAGAGAGAGTATCTATTTATAGTAAGTCACCCAACCGACTTCATTTCTCATTATTCGTTATCGACACCGCTTTTGCTCAGTCGGTTTCCAATTTGAGTGCTTTTCAACAATTTCCGCACTTTTGGAGCATTTAATGGCTTATTTTAATTATTTTACTCAAAGTTGCTTATATTTGTACAAATTACTTGGCAAGCACCTCAAGATTATAGCTCGTCGGAAAGAGAATGTGAAGTTCTAAATGATGAGATGCTAATTCAATGACCTTGGGCGCCAGAATGATTAATTAATTAAATAAATCACTTTTCGAGTTATAAGGTGTAATTAATTAATAAAGTGATTTATTAATTATATTTTCTTTTAATGAAAATTCTCGGAAAAGGTTATAAAATGAGTATTTGGCCCATTTGCTTTGGGACACTAATTATTTTGAACAAAAAAACAAATTCAGAGCAACTTTTGCTAATTACTCTCGAAGGACGAAAACCCTTGAGATTACGGATTGGGCGGAAACCCAATTCAAGGAGGAAGATTCAAACAGGGTCTTCATTGTGCTTCACATCAAATCATTTTGATATTTCTTTACTTTAATTGTAGCATGTGTTTATCAACTTACTCATAGAGGAATATTATTACCATCATTGGGGCACCATCTTTCCCATTTGGAGAGCGCATCAAATAGAGGAGTGAGAGGGGTGTTAGCAAGCAATGTAAACAGTGCAACCACTATTGGCTCCTTCGCATGCGAGAGTTCTCGATCATTTCAAAGTACCATTGATATCCATTCATTTTATCACACAAAGTGGACTTCGGGTATGCAATTTAGAGATGAATTTCATTGTATTTGGAATCCATAAATAAATAAATAAATCATTTTGTTTCCAATCGGACATGTATTGTTTATGCATCATGGGGAGTTATGTTTGTCTACAATCATTTGTGGGACTTTCTATTGGCCGTGTTCTTTCAATTAAAGAGAAACAACAAAAAAATTAGAAATTGAGATGACATGACAAGTGTTTGACGAAATGTCAATGCACTAAAAACTCAAAAAAAAAAATTGGAGTTGGAATTGGTTGGGATATTTCACCGGAAAAGAGGTAGATCTTTCTTTTCTTAGACTATTTGGCTCATAACCTTTTGTTCATATTGATAAGGAAAATAGAAAGAAATTGGATGTTAAATCCAAAAGATGTACTTTCATTGGTTATGGCTATGGTGATTTCGGATTCCGTTTTGGGATTTATAATGTTCTAAGATAATTAGGAGTCGTGACATTCATTGGAATGAAAAGAGAACGTACAGGGATCAAGTTTTGGTAGCCAAAGGTGAACCGATGGAGAAGTTTATGGATAAAAATAAACTCTAAGATTTAAAATTAACACCTACATGTTTACACATTAATAGGGATCGGTTTACCCCGACCAACATCGGTCCCCTATACCGGCATCGGTTACAGTAAGATCGAGACCGACGTTGGTAGAAGGTGACCAGCGTCGGTCACTATCAAAAGTAGATAAAAATCTACATGATGAGCAGATTGAGCCTTCAACACCCCAAATCTTAGTGAGAAGGTCACAAAGGGTAAGTAGACCTCCATAAATATTTTCACCTTCCTTGTATTATTTATTATTGATTGATAGTGGTGAACCTGGAAACTTTGAAGAAGCAATGCAAGATAAAACCCCAAGCAAAGGGGAACATGCCATGGATGAGGAGATGGGCTCCTTAGAGCGAACTAGACATAAAATTTGGTTAAGTTTCCAGTAGGTAAAAGAGCATTACAAAACAAGTGGGTTTACATGATCAAGGAAGAAGAGGGTGGACATAAGAGATACAAGACAAGGCTTGTAGTAAAAGGGATTTGCACAGAAAGCGTGTATTGACTTTGGTGAAATCTTTTCTCCTATTGTTAAGGTGACTTCTATTCATTTAGTTGCAGAGAGGATTTGCATTTGGAGCAACTTGATGTCAAGACGACATTTCTTCATGATGATTTAGAGGAAGAGATTTATATGAATCAGTTGCTTGGGTATGAAGTTAAGGGTAAGGAGAAACTTGTGTACAGATTGAAAAGAGTCTATATGGGCTCAAACAAGCTCCAAGGCAATGGTATATGAGGTTTGATAGTTTTATGCATGAGCATGGTTATTTGAGATGTGAATATGACCATTGTGTTTATTTCAAGATGTTTGGAAATGGGAGCTATATTATTTTGTTATTGTATGTGGATAATATGTTTATTGTAGGATTTAGTATGCAGGACATTGGTGAGCCTAAAGAAAATCTAGCTCACACATTTGCAATGAAAGATTTGGGAGTTGCAAAAAGAATCCTTGATATGCAAATTCACGGAGACATAAATAACAAGAGTTGTATTTGTCTCAGGAGCATTATATCAATAAGGTGTTGGAAATGTTTAATTTACAAAATTCAAAACATGTAAGTACACCTATGGTTGGACACTTCAAATTGAGCAAAGATCAATGTCCTACATCACACAAGGAGGTTGAGTACATGACACGAGTTCTGTATGCTTCAACAGTTGGGAGCTTGATGTATGTTATGGTTTATACTAAACCGAGACATTGACCTTTGCAAAGGGGAGTTGTGAGCATATTTAAGGCTAAACCAAATAAAGAGCATTGGAAAGCAGTCCAATGGATTCTCAGGTATTTGAGAGGGACATCGGCATGCAATTATGCTATGGAGGGTCAGATACTTCTTTACGTGGCTATGTGGATTTAGACATGGCTGATGATTTGGATGACAGGAGGAACACCACTGGATATATTTTTACAGTAGGTGGCATGATAGTTAGCTGAATTTCTAGATTGCGAGAAGGGCGTGGCCTTGTCTCCTACATAGCCGAGTATGTTGTAGCTACGTACTGAAGCTAGTAAGGAGATGATATGGATGAGCGGTGTTCATGGAAGAGTTGGGAAATGAGCAAGAGGTTTGTAGATTGGACAATGACAAAGTCAAACCGCAATTCATTTGGCAAAGAACTCAACGTTTCATTCTAGAACAAAACACATTCAGTTGAGATATCACTTCATACGGCAGGTATTGGAGGATGGGCAGCTGAAGTTGGAGAAAATTCATACAAAGGAGAACCTTGCGGATATGCTAACGAAGTTGTTGGCAAAGGAGAAGTTGGAGCTACACTCCACTTCGTTGGTCTTTGAGTTTGAGACTTGAGGAGGGAGAAACAAGCCAAGGAAAGGATCAAAGGAAGGAGTTATATGGTACAATGTGCAACAATTTATCTCCAAGTGGGAGATTGTTGAGTTGTGGAGCTTAATTGCTTCACTGGCATGCTTTTGCAGACTTGTTGGAATACACAATAATTGGCGTCGGTTGATGAACCATTGTCGGTCACCCATGGATCAATATTAGTCTGGCAAGGAGGAACCACCATCGGTTAGGGTTAATCGACATCGGTTAAGGCTAACCAACATCAATTACATGTGCATGACTTATATAATTAAGTTACGGGAATCAGATCTATCTTTAGTTGTAAAGTGAATCTAATGGTTGTAATTGCATAGCTAAAGTGCCCTAAGATTGTAGATGCATATATAAGCATAAAGCTAGGGTTTTAGAAGAGAGAATTCATTGAGAATTAAGAGAAGTTTCCTTTAGAGAGAAAAAGAGAAATTTGTAGAGAAGAAAGTACAGGACATCCAAGAAGGTGTGGAAGATTGCAAATCTTCATTGTATTTCCTCTGTGATAATAAATTGGTTGTTTCTTGGTGGACGTAGCCCACACTGGGTGAACCACGTTAAATCTTGTGTATTGTTTCTTCTTGTTTATTTCGTATTGATTGCTTTTATGCTTAGATCTGATTAATATATCTATACAACCGGTGTGCTAACCCCAACACGATGTTCACATCGCACCGCCACGTGTGATTGCTAGTGTACTTTGGGAGTGTAAATCAAATATACCAAATCACAACAGAGACTACTAAATACGGACGGAGGCTATTCTCTCGATATAATGCATTGCCATACATAAAAACATCCATGTGTCCATTTCTTTGCCATGTGGCATGCGTGTCCAACTATAGTCCAAAGAGATTTTTAGGGCATTATGGATGGGGCACCCCTATCTATATATCTTCCCTATCTGTGTAACCGAACTAGGGTCATAACTTCGATCATAGGTGGGCCAACTAGTTAGGAGAGGGTTGATGAGAGCTATATAGATAAAGGCAGGCGTTCCCCCCAATTCTAGATAATTAATGAATTCCTGTTGGCCTATTCTCTATATAGTCTCATCCCGAATGAAGCCATATCTATATAGGTTTACTATTGGTTGAATGTTGAATGAACTAGGTTGGCCAACTAGTTCTAACTTGCTCTACCTTATACATCCCGGTTGGTCCAAGCTTGTAGCATCGCCGAATATATATGTAATTAACCTACCCTACAAACTATTGTAAGTTATAGTTATCACGATTCACATACAAATATAACCAAATTTAACGGCTCTGCCTTTATCAACTAGAACTATACGAGAGGGCATACGTGATATGAGTGATTGCCCATAGAGTTCAAGGGCCCTCTATAGATATTTATTCACATCACTATATATAGATAGGCGATCGACACAACCCTCGACAAATATAGATAGATGGCCCCGTCCCCATATAGTGTTTTGCCAAGGCCATGGTGTGCGGAGGGGCTCTATCAAATTTTGTCGACTCTATCAAATTTTGTCGTTGAAAAACACAATATAGTGTGTTTTTCAACATTGTGTAAAAACACATCGCAACATCCGACGTGATTCAAACTCACGACCTCTTGATTGCTAGTGTCCTAACCGCATGACTTACCACATGCAACAATATGTTTTCAAACTAATATGTTAAAAACAAATATCACCGTGATTTGACCACTTTGCCCACAAGACCCACCCATGCATGGGCATTGCATGTCATGTATGGTACATGGATGTAAGGTGGTGCATTCTATGGGGAGAATCGGGGTTAAATTTGACGGCCACCTATGCCTGTCAAACAATTTTTAGGTGACGATAAATTTTAAATCTTGCCCTTCAAAAATACAAAATAGTGTTATTTTTATGATGTTAATAAAATATATAAAATATTATTTTATATATATTTAACTATTTCAAATATATTTTTGTATAATTTACCTATAAATCTATATTAAAAATAACGGCCTCCCTTAAAATTTGCAAGTCACACATAACAATTTTTCTAAATATTTGCAAGTATTTTACAGTTAAAATCATGAAAAACGTCTAAACGGCCGTCAAATTTAACCCATGGGGAGAATAACCTTCACACTTAAAGAGTGTACCTACATGATAAAAATTTAAAAAAATAGAAAACACTTCCAAAAATGTAGAACGTAACAAACAAACAAACAAAAAAAACAAAAAAAAAAACTTCCAAAAATGCAGAACGTAACATCAACATGACACTTGGCAAAGGCAGGCCCAAGACTAATAAAATACACATCGCTTTCTGTTTTAAAATTTTCCAAAAATGCCGTGCGCAGGTTTCATATTGCCAACACGGCAACACCATTTTCATAATCTCTACTGGTCATCCATGCCAGTAGCACACAAACCGTCCGATGGAAACAAATTCGCGTGAGGTATCAACAACCGCTTCAACCTAACCTCATCTTCACTTTATCACTCCCAACTACCCATCATTGCCTGCGTTATCTCGCCATCTACCCTTCATGGACAATTTTGTACTTATTAATATTACCAAATATTTTAAGGAGGCACGAGGATGGGATGTTCCATAAATATCTGCAACTAGTTTCAATTCCATGACGTGTAAGATCTGGAGCCTGAAATTCTATTTATATGGTGATTGTAGCTCAAGGCATCAATCTTTGTCGTGTGTGAACGATGGTGAAGGTATATGGTCTTCCTTTCTCCACCTGCACCACCAGGGTGTTTGCATGCTGCAATGAGAAGGAGGTGGACTATGAATTCTCCCCTGTCAATCTCATGGCTGGTGACCATAAACAGCCACCTTATTTGGCTCTCAATGTAGGAGGTTTCGACTCGATTCCGCATGCATAGTTGCAATTCTTTTTTGTTGTTTTTCTGATTTGTTTGTTCTTTGGATTTACAGCCCTTTGGGCAGATACCTGCAGCCCAGGATGGAGATCTAACTTTATTTGGTAAGCATAGGAATCATATCTTTGTCAACAGTAACAACAGTTTTGTTTTTATTGAAATGAAATGAAAGATTTTTAATGCCGTTTTAAGTTTGTTTCAATGTCAGGTTGTCAGGTTCTCTATTATAAATCTTGACTAAGAAACCAGCGATTTTGTGGAGCTTTCTTCGTCAAATAACTCGTTTAGACTGCTCACCTTCTGTTTATGTTGCAATTTTGTAGTTCCCTTTTTGGAAGTATACCACTTTCAAGTTTCTTTCACTGTGAGATTCTCTATTATAAATCTTGACTAAGAAACCAGCGATTTTGAGGAGTTTTTTAGTCAAATAACTGATTTAGGCTGCTTACCTTCTTCTGTTTATGTTGCAATTTTATATGTTGAATAGGGTATGTACACTTTGTGGTCTGTAAGTTGGGTTTTCATATCACCTGTTGTATAAGGGGAATTCTAATGAATTCTCGTAGTGTATCCTCGTAGTGTAAGTACATTTAAGAAATCTTAATTGGGCTTAAGCAACTTTTGCAGAGTTAAATTTATGTTCTGTTTTGAAAAAAATGCATCCTTTTTCTGGTAGAACTTAATTACTGTTGGGTTAGAACTGGGTGGCTTTGTCTCAAAGCATTCATCTTCTGTCTCGAGGATGTCAATCCCTTATTTGATGCAGTGGGGTCAAGCTTTTGTTATTTCATGTCAAATGTCCTAACGAAGGATTAATATTCAAGGAATCAAATCTTTGTCGGCAGATACCATTGAAAAAATCCTTGAGGTCTTCTCTACATAAACCATTGCCTAAATCTATCAAGGTTTTAAGTAAATCCTACATAAACGAAAGCCTAAATCTATCAAGGTTTTAAAAATACTTAGATCTGCTCTGGAAATCCTAAGACATTATCTGAACTGTCAAGCAGGGCAACTTGAATCTCTCCCCATAATCTAGCTCTGTGACTCTGGTCTCAACCGTCTTAATCGAAGTCTCAATATTAACAACTAACTCCAATTGATCATAGCAGGGAACCCTGGTACTCCGTTCAAGATGGATCAAAACAGGGGAATCCTGTTACTTCATTAGTAATATATTGTGGCAATTTTTGGGGATGCTGATTCATCTTTCCCACAACTGTTGGTGAAAGGAATTTGAAACTGGGTTGTAAGAATGTGATGATTTAGTAAAGAGGATGTAATGATTGTAATTTTAACTTATATGTTTTGAACAGAGTCGAGAGCAATCACCAGATACTTGTGTAAGAAGCACCATGGGAAAGGCACAGATCTGTTGGGTGGCAGTGAAGCAGAGGGAGCAATGGTGGATGTATGGTGTGAGGTCGAATCCCAGCAATTCAATTCCCCTGTACTCAAATTCTGCAGCAGATTGTCATAATTCCCATGAGAGGAGGGAAGACAGATGAAGCTGTGGTGGAGAGCAACACAGAGAAGCTGGGCAAGGTGTTGGATGTTTACGAACAGAGGCTGTCCAAACACGACTACTTGGCAGGAGATTTCTTCAGCTTGGCGGACCTTCATCATCTCCCATGCCTTCACTACTTGGTGAATGCTGCAGGAAAGGGGGAGCTCATATTATCCAGACCCCATGTCAATGCATGGTGGGAGAGAATCTCTTCTCGACCTGCCTGGATTAAGATTGCACAGAACATGAAAAGATAGATGTGTTAATCTCTGTTTTCATTCGAGTCAATCACTGAAAGGTTGAAATTAAATTTAGTAATCATACCAAGATAGGGAAATATATGGTTCCATTTTCAGTTAATTGTACAAGTTTATTTAATATTTTTAGTTTAATGTAAATACGTGTTCTGCACATATACATGTTTTATTATTTGAAGTTGAATGTGTATGTTAGGATTGTTTTTAAAGTTTATGTAATGTTTGGTGTGTAAGTTGTTAATCTTAATGTGAGACTATTTTGGGTTTTATGGTTTATATGTGGTGATGTAAGTAATGTTTTATATGTGTTTTAAATATTTCTGGATTTAAACATGTAGTATTCATAGAATCAAATATATCTTGTGTATTATCCTACAATATTATAGAAATTACAAAGGGATTACAACATTAAATATTTAATTGAAAAATATCTCCAATTTAATTCTTAAACCCACTTTTAATATAAGAAAAAAATAGTCTCAAGGAATACTATCTGTACATTGTATAGTCCAATACATCAATGGCATCAATTCAATTCAATTACTCAAAATTTGCATGTAAATGTTAAAACTCACTTTCTATTCAAGAAAAAAGAGATAACTAATATAATGTTAACATTGATGTTGAGTTGTCAATGGTCATGTAATGTTGTCATTGATGTGACCAATAGTCATAGGTCATCAATGACAAAGATGGATGGTCATGTAGTGTTGTCATTGATGTGACCAATAGTCATGCATCATTAATGACAAAGATGGATGTTTGAGATGTTGTTATCATGTCAAAACAAAGAATGTGTGATGTCATATCATGTGAAGGTTGATTGGTAGTAAAAAGAGTGGTCTTTATATGTTGTGTTGCATGTATGGTCATAGGTATACACTAGCTAGTAGGTATTTTAGGATGGTATATCATAATGGATCATATGTATGTAGAAGCTAGTTAAGCATGGTATGAGCATGGATAACTTGGAAATTGAGTGTAGATACATTTATGTAAAAGCTATGTCACTAAGAACATATATTCATGGAATAAATCATTTATGTAAGTCGTTTATACTAAGTTTGAACCTATGCCTAACTTAAGTCGTAGGTAGCTTATGGAAGTAGGGTGATATGTTTTTAGTTAAGTTTGCAAAGGTGAGCATTGGGAAAGGTGTAGTAGGTTGTCCTAGAGGTGTACATAAAGTTTTAGGCCTTGGTTTGAAAGAAGAAGCATGAGAAGTGGTTATAGACTCTATCGAACTCTTGGAAGTGAGAATCGCACTAGAGAAGAACTTTCTTATGTTCATTGGCATGTGGGAACTTTGCATGGTGGCCCAAGCTCTTTAGGGTAGTTGGGGAATGGACATAAGAAGACATTCCATGTATTAGTTTAAGAGATATGAGACCTAAGGTTTTATGAACAATCTTTCAAGAAGGTAAACAAGGCATAAACCCTCCTAAAACCATAGATAGCCATGGTAAATTTTTTGTTCAAACATGCCTAGAATGGATTGGATTGGCTAGTATGATGATTGGATCATGTAAGAGGAAGCCTCCATCTTTCTTTAGGGGCATTGGTGTGTCATGGATACTTATGATGACTTCCACATAAGTACCAATTTTGACATAAATATAAGATTGACTTCCATGGCACTCCCCAGAGGAAGTATGAGACCATGTCCATGGCTAGACATGTAGAGTATGGTTTCATACTCCCTCTACCGCCCATTTACACATCTCTAGTGCAAAACTTGAGAGCAAACACAACTTCAAAACCTTACCTTTTTCATGAATGGGCCCACTCATTTTCATGACAATAATGTGTTTACATCATCAATGCCAATGACATAAATACATATCCACTCAATTAAATTACTCAAATTTGTATCTAATTGCTAAACTCACTATTCAAGAAAAAAATAAACAACAAATATTATGGATTTACGCTCATCGGTACCAAGGACATAGATATACACCAATAAATTCAATTACTCAAATTTGCATCCAATTATTAAACCCACTTCCCACGTAAGGAAAAAAATTCCCAATACTTTGATGTAGTGGACAACAAATATTATCCGTTTACATCATCAATACCAGGGACACAAATTCACATCCAATCAATTAAATTGCTCAAAAATGTATCTAATTGCTAAACCCACTTCATATTTAAGAAAAAATAGACAACAAATATTACGGGTTTACGCTCATCAATACCAATAACATAAATACACACCCAATCAATCCATTTATTCAAATATACATACAATCCATTTAATTACTCAAATTTACATCTAACTAATTAGCTCATTTACTTGTATAAAAACAACAAATATTATGTATTTACATCCTGTAGACACCAATTTTTGGTATCACTACCCCTCATCCCACATTTGCTCCCCTTCGTCTTCATCTCGCACATGCATACCTCTCTTCCTATTCGAATTCCCCTTTCCCTCCATAAATCCCATTTATTCGAATTTCCCACTTTCCTATATTACCCCATAATTTATTTTAATTCACCCCTAATCCCATTTAATTAATCCCTAATCATATTTATTATCCTAATCACATCCCATTTATTATCCCTAGACCCTCATTTAATATTTTCCTACCATTTATCCTCTATATGCTCCATTTTATCCTCCATAGGCCCTCATTTAATTTTTTCTCCATCCCTAGGTTCTCACCCACCTTCATTTAATATTTTTATCTCCCTTTTCCTTTATTTAATAATTTTACCTCCCACCTACCTTTATTAAATGTTTTCCTATCCCCCACATCCATCCACTCACCCTATAAATACACCCATACCCCCTCCTTCTTGAATGACGAGGGAGATGAAGGGATGCAATTTTAGAATCTTGGAGTCTTCTTGGAGCTTTTGTGTGCATCAACTTTGGAGATTTGGGGAGACTTCTTTCACCATTAACATACTTTGTGTTTTCCTTGTAATATTATTATATATATCTTGTTACTAACATCTTGTGCAAGTTCAACTATCATCCATCTCAACTTTCTCTCCATGTTTCATCTTCTTATTCATTAGTCTTCATTTCAGCCCACCCATTTTCATTCAAGCCCTAACCAATCCTTGGTCATCATCGACCATGTCTAATCTTTGTTGACCCAACCTCATCCATGCCATTTTCTTTGTTTTTAGACCCTTTGTTGCCGTATTCTCAAGCTTTCTATACCCATCCAGTTTCTAGATCTCACTATCCTCGCCTCTTTGTCATCCCGAGATCTTGTTTGCTCAAACCCGAGTCACCGCGATCCCCTCTAGTCACCGTTTGCAAAATCGATTAGCCTTGTTCTCATACCCTTTACCATCAGTTTGCCTAATTTTCTTGCATCCTCTCATCTAAATCTAGATCCAGTCTATTTTATAGGTTTATGTCTTCAGACCAAATCTATCTTCAAATCCAGATCTAGCCATGATGAGCTTGCAAGTCTATTTTGCAAGTTCCTCTCATCCATCCCTAGTCATTGTTGGCCTTTTATGCTTAGCAGCCTCGGTTGTGACCTTTGTATCAACCCATGCAGTTTGATTTACTTTACATCTATTTTGATTAGATCTATACTTTCCTCACATTTATGCGTTTTTAGTTTCGTATATTATCCAAATCCATTATTATCGATTTTATCCTATTTTATCTACAAGAGGATTGAGATCTATCATAGGAAGCTCACACTTCTCAAAGACTAGCTTATGTCTTCTTTCTTGGCAACCCTCCATCCTATCTACTAATCCATTTTTCTTCTTAGTCTTCTTTGTTGTGCAGATTATCTAGCTCGCGAGAGGAGTTCATCTTTGCACCCATCCATATTGTCATCATCTTGAAGTACCATAAAGCCTCCATATTCCGAGTTACTTTTTTCTTTTATTACTCACTTATCTCGAGCAGAACGAGAAATTTTTCCAACAACATCATCAATGACCAATGACATAAATACACATCCAATAAATTCAATTACTCAAATTTGCATCCAATTATTAAACCCACTTCCCATGTAAGGAAAAAATAGAACACAAATATTATGCATTTACATCATCAATACAAATGACATAAATACACATCCAATCAATTAAATTACTCAAATTTGCATCTAACTACTAAACTCACTTCCTATTCAAGAAAAAATAGACAACAAACATTACAAGTTTACGTCATTAGTACCAATGACATAAATACACATCCAATCAATTCAATTACACAAATACACATATAATCAATTCAATTACTCAAATTTGCATCTAACTCATTTTGCTAAACTCACTTCCTATTAAAAAAATAGACAACAAATATCACGGGTTTACATCATCGCACTAATGACATAGATACACATTTAAGCCACTAATTAAAAAAATAGACAACAAATTTCTTTACCACCAATTTACACATCCAATTAATTAAATTACAAATTTGCACTAATTTTTCACTTCATATTCACAACAAATATTACTTTTCATCATTACAATGATGCCACTTTATTCAATTACTCAAATCATAAGTCAAAATCCTCTTCAAAATAGACAAAATTAGTTAGCATTATTAGCTAATTAAGCCTATTTTGCCCTTGTTTTGGTCAATATACCCTACTATTGGCTCAAACCCCTCTTCCAACCACTCAAAATCACCCCACTTTCCTCCACAATGTCTCAACAAGCTTCAAAATCTTATCCTAGCCTCCTAGTTGACCCTAAGCGGTTGATTAAGGCTCCACACATCTTAATCACTTGTTAATTCACTAATTGTGATTAGCAAAGCTTAATCATGATTAAAATTCTAATCTAATTTGGGATTTTAGTCCCACATGCACCAAAATACAAGTTTTCCCCAAAGGAAAACTATAAAAAGAACTTCACCTCATACCTTAATACTTTACACCATGCTTTGATTTGCATCTCATATAATAAATATGATTTATAGCCAAGTTCAATCCTTGCCTAAAGCCTTCAACAAGGTTAGTAGATGGATATCTAAAGTGACTTTGTAAGTCATTTGGAGAGGCCATTTCACCTTGTTTGGAGTAGCAACCATACCCATTTGATTGCCCTCTTAGGTCTATTTAGGCCCATGTTAGGTAATTGAACATATTAGTAGGCATGTTTAGTTAGATTTTGAATTATATTCATGTTAGTTAAGCATTCCTTTAAGCTTCTATCTTAATGTTACATTCCTAGACTTAGAGCCTTGACTAGAGGTGGCAATGGTGTTAGCCTTCCTTAGTTAGTCATGCAATTTTCTTTGTAAAGTTTAGGGTGCTTTCATTTGGCATGCCCGGTGGGACAATACCCCATTGCATTCAATTTTTAAATCTTTTTAACTTAGTTTCAAAGTTTTTCATTTCAAGTTTTCTAGCTTAGTTTCAAGTTTCCTAGATTAATTTCAAGTTTTCTAGTTTAATTTCAAGCTTTCTAGAGTACTTTCAAGATTTTTAGATTAGTTTCTCAAGCTTTTTAGATTAATTTCAAAGTTTTAGAGTAATTTTCAAAGTTTTGTAGATCAATTTTTCAAGCTAGGTAGTTGTTTCAACTAGATTAGTAGTAGAAGTTGTGTTTTCATGTTATTTGCAGGATATAAGGAGGCGAAGCCCTATCAAAATTTCCTCAAAATGCCAAAGTTTTGATCTTTTTCAAGAAATCCTCTTCAAAACTCATTTTGAGCATCTATAGGAAAGGGTGCACCTGTGCAACAAAGGGTGCACATGTGCAAAAAGAGTGTGCACATGTGCATTAAAGAAAGTGCATGCCTGTGCAAAAAAAAGTGCACACATGCACTCTAGAGTGCAGCACCTGTGCACACTTGGATTTTTTCTCTCTGTGTAAAGTGTGCACATGTGCATCAAAAAGTGCCTACGCCTCACTGACACACACCTATGCATCACTCGACTATGTGTAAAATTGATGAGGAGGCCTGTGCACTACTATGTGTGCATGTGCACTACTGTGTGTGCCCATGCTCTATAGAGTGTGCCCATGCACTAAGAAGTGTGCATGTGCACTAAGGTAAAATTTCCTCAAACTTCAAAATTTCAATTTTTGTGTTTTTAGGATTCTATCATTTTTAAGGGTTTTTAGTTGTTGTTTTGTCAATTTATTGATTTTAGAGCAATATTCCTAACAAAATTTCCTTAGGGTTTGATAAGGGATTTTTGATTAAATTGGCTTAGGGTTTGATGAGTGATTATGTTTTCATACTTTGTTTGAGTTTGGAATAGGGTTGTGTATGCTCTTCTCTTGCACCTAGTGTGATCTTGAGAATCAAAAGCACCTCTAAACCACTTTTTTCTTCTTGGGAGTAAGTAGGAACAATCATCATTCATTTTGTGCTTAAGGGAATAAACTTTCATTTTTGACATGTACTTGATCTTTTAGTTTAAGAGCTTTTTTCACTTGATAAATAATCAAGGCTAAAATTTGTGTATGCTCTTCCCTTGCACCTAGTGTGATCTTGGGAACCAAAAGCAATTTTAGTCTTTCATTAAGAAGCACTTGGATTAATTGGGAATAAACCTTGTTTTTGCAAAGTTTGATGGTAGTTAGTTGATTTACAAGCATTTTTCATTGCTATCTTTCTATGATATTGTGAATCTTTTTGAACTACTAACCATTTGTGTGAAGGACCTAAAATGCTTGTCAAAGAAAGAAGGGCTCTCTTCAAACCAAATTCTAACATTCACGTGTGTTGTAGGTTGCCAACGATGGTCTAAACCAAATTGCTTAATCCAAAAGATAAAAAACACACCAACACACAAATTCAAAACATTGTATTACAAGGTTTCGTTAAGAGCTACGACTCATCCACTTTAAACTAGGACATAACCCCTTTGGCATAAGCCTTAAGCTACAAAAATGGGGGTGGTCCTAGGAACCCTAAAGTAGTTCACGCAAGAGGGAACCTTGTGAATGAAATAGGAAAGTGCTCCACACTACCAAATTGACTAGTACGCCTTGGTGAAGATTAGAGTCAAAGTTATTCCATTGTGACCCCAATGATAATACACATGAACACACTAGTTGCTCATTGTATTAGAAGGGGGTAAAGTAAATCCAGATACTCCTTGGGAAACCTTGGTAAATCGAGCTCAGTAGAGAAATCTTGTGACACATAGAGAGAACCCCTAGGAAAGCTTTGTCGGCTTGGAGCCAATTTTTGTCTTAGTTGTTATACTTGAGAGCTCTCACAAAGTGACAACTTTGTTAGATTCAAACTCTTGTTTTTCAAACAAGGGAAATAATCTCTTAAATTTGAAACCACGTGACATTTCATCACAAAATCTATTTAGTGTTACTTTGACCTAGTTTTTCACTTGTCCTAAGACAAGGTGAAACTCTGCCAAAGTTACACCAAGTATTTTTCAACACCACTTGGTTTACACCTTTGTTTTCTTGTTGCCCATTTTGGGACAAAAGGAAACAACATATATGATACCACTTGATCATATTACGTGTCCACCACTTTTGTATTCTACTTGCATGACTAGGTTGCAATGTCGAGCACAAGTGTTGAAAGTGTGCATGGTATGTACTCACGATCTAGTAGGCCCTCATTGTCTCAAAAACCCATATTTGAGACTCATTATCATTTTTAGTTAGGTGATATCATCATTGTCTTCTTTTGAGTTATTACATTCCCACATTATAGCCATATAATTGAGATATTTATGTCTTGTTTCCATTGTGAAACTGGGCCTAAATCTCTATATTGTATTGTTATGTTGCTCACATGCATAACAATTTCTTGTTATACTTAGACATAGTTTTTACATCCTAGCCTTGTCTTGAGTTTTGTAAGTGTTGAGGTTACTTTTTAGCATCACTATAACACCATTTTGATACTAAAATCTTGCTTTCTCACAAAGTTGGATTACGTGTCCAAATAGTGTTGTTACGCTGCTCACATTTGTATCGTCCATTTTACAACACTTAGACTTTGTTAGTGTTTAGAAACTAGTTTTTAGTATACCTTGTTAGAGGATCACGTCAACATTATCTTAGCATTTAGGTCTTGTTTATTTCAAACTTGACCTAACTGGTGATATTGTGTTGTCACTATTTGGTTTCAAACCTATCTAGAAAAATCTTAGGGAGTAAACTATTTGTTGTGACTAAATTTTAGTTTAGACATCATTACATTGTTCTAGAAAAACTTGTGTCATATATTACCTTGCTAGGGTAGGTTATTCTTTATTCTTTGGTTCATACGTTCACATTGACCTATTGATTTTGGCTATTCTATAGTCACCTTTTTTTGATGACTTAGCATCGTTACGCTGCAAAAAAATTTGACTAAGGTCCCTTTTTAGTAAACCTTAGTGGAAATATTTCATGTTGTACCTCTTCTTTCGGTATGCCTACTACTACGAGAATGGGATCCCAAGATTAGAAGCCGATATATTTGGAGGTAACAACCCTCTTTTAGAGGATAATCTCATGGTTGACCATAGTGGTGGAGAGGAAGATTCTCCTCGTATGAATATAGAGCATCCTCCCACCAATTTTGATGATTACATTTTTCAAAACAAACATGAGGTTCTTATGTGTGTTATGGAACTAGGAGCTAAGTTACCTTCCACAGTGGACCCTTCTCTCATTTCCACAATGGTTCGAGGAGAAGAAGAAGTAGACCAACCTCATCATATTGTTAATGAAATATTAAACCCAGTCATGCCTCTACTTTTGCACTATAGAATAATGAGGAGATACCTTTTGAAAATGATGGAGATTATCAGTACCTATTATTAGAATACATTGTGAAGACAATGAGGAACATGTTCATCATGCACAACCTCCCCTAACAAAGATCATCAAAGTACCTATTCAAGAGGTGATGTTAGAACAATAGGTCCAAGCCCTCACTCACCAATTGGAAAGTTTGGCTTCACATATACAAAAGGAACAACCAAAAGTTGTGAAACAAGCTATACCAAAGGAAAACCTAAAGCTTCATTTCACGAGTTCCCAATAAACACTCCTCGATGGAGACACAAAAGAGATCCTTATGAAGAAATTCTCACAGAGAATAGGGGTGGGAATACACCTAGATTTAATCCTACGTATAGACCTACGCCACCCACACAAGATCCACTCTTCAATCAAGAGTGGTCCACTATGAAGAATGCCCTTCTAGCATTACAAGAAGGTAAAACTAGTAACAATAAGAAATACCAGTTCGATGAGTTGTGCCCTTATCCATTTGATAGGGCCATGCTATAGTACCTTTCCCATGACACTTTGATTTTCCAAAATTTGACAAGTATAAGGGAAAAGGTGACCCTGTGACCATATTAAATATTTTTATATGGCATGCCAAGAGGTTGCATTTAGCGACAATTATCTTATACGCCTCTTCCCACGGAGTTTAGGAGGACATGCGTTAGAATGGTTTATACGCATCCCCAAGGGATCTATATCTACATGGCTGGAATTAGCTGAACATTTTGTACAACACTTTCATTTAATATAGAGAGTGACATTACCATGTTAGATCTCTGTAATGCCAAACAATGAAAACAACGAAAACTTCATTGCATTTTTTTACAATGATGGAGAGGATTAGCTAGCCACTTTCCTTGCTCCATACCCAAAAAATAGTTGATAAGCATATTTGTTCCCAACCTCCATCCAGACATTATGTTCCACTTGCAAATGCATTGTGGTAACACATTTGAAGAGGTAATCGAAAAAGGGAGTCAAATTGAAAAAGCATTTGTTAGCTAGGGGGACTCTAAAACCTTTCTCCCGATCATAATGATTCCAAATCTAACGAAAAACCAAATTTTTTCATTCATAAGAAAAAAAATCATTGGTGATGGGATAGTAGACTCTAAGTGAGTACAAGTCATTCAAACCACACACCTTTGAAGCTTGCAAAGGGAAATCCACCTACGGAGTATAAACATCATACTTTCACACCTCTATCTGAATCAATATCATCCATACTAAAGTAGTTAGAGGCCATAAACATGGTTAAGTACCCTAAAACACAACCCTATGGGGATGACACACCTAAACCATCATGGTTTAGAGATAATGAATTTTGTGGATTTCACCGCATAAAGGGTCACAAAACTGACAAGTGTTTAAGATTAAAACACTACATTCAAGACCTAGTCGATAGTGGTGATATAGAAGTAGACTTCATTCCACTACCAAATCTCCAAATGCAAACTTAGGGATCTTCAAAGAGCCTTTTCCCAATCACGAAGAAAATAAAAATATAGATCGGGGACAATCATCTCAAAATAAGAATGCTAACTATGTGTCAAACAAAGACCATTTTGATGCCTTGATAGGTTGTGTTGATCCACTCGTTGAGAAAATCAATATGATTAGAATTAAAACAAGAGAGTGTGCCATGGCAACATGATGGGCTCACCTTGTTATCTCAAAACCTACTCCCCCTCCTCCTCAAGAGAGTCACTATGATGTGTTAGATCAACTAGAGAAGACTACAACTAAGATTTCAATCTTAGACCTTCTAAATATTTCTAACATCCATAAGGATATACTTTGCAAAACCTACAGGGATCAAGAGTATCTATTGATGTTGACCCAACACATTTACAGGCCATGGTAGCAAAATCACTCTCAAGAAGACACATAACCTTCAATCCGATAGAAGCCTTAACTAAAAATCCCTCCCATAACCTTTGCCCTTACATATTGAGGTAATAATCAAGCGTAAGAAGGTCAAGAGAGTGCTTGTGGACAAATGGATCGGGTCTTAACATTTGTACTCTTAAACTAGTTCATCAACTAGGTTGCACATAAAGCTGATTTGGAGACAAAGGTCATCACCATAAAGGCATATGACAATGAAGAATGAAAATCAACTGGAATGATCACTTTCTCATTGGAAGTTGGTCCCATAACCCATGATACGAAGTTCCATGTCTTGGACCTAGAGCTCCCTTACAACATCTTGCTCGATCACCCCATGGATTCATGCCATGCAAGCCATGCCATCAATGTATCATCAATGTCTAAAGTTACAACATGAAGGATATACACTTACTATACAAGGGGATCCCCAACCATTTTCTCATTGCAGAGCATTTTCGGGCTATTTTCCTACCATCTACGAGTGTCCCTCTATGGAGATTTTGTCCCTATGTTCAGTGGAGGCCCTCGCTTCACAAGTGGATCTAGACACCCTGACTCCTAGTGAAAATAGTGCATCTACATCAGAAATCTCCTTTTTCTATATGGGAGATGAAAGTCATAAACAATGGTTGTGGAGAGTATAATCTTCAACAAGCCCTTATGGTTCAAAACATTCCACTATCAGCCCAAGCACATGGTAGACCATGTTATAAATTCCAAGATCAAGGGAGAATTTCCCCTTCGACAATTTCACTTCAGGTGGCTTACTAGAAGATGAAAGAATCCTCAATGATATTATATTTCATCCTCAAGATGATGAAATGGCTTTGTGTTACAAGTCATCTAGGTATGTTATTCCTAACATAATCATGCTTACTATGAGATATCAAGGACATGGTTACGGCCACCAAGAACAAGGTCCATTAGAATCTCTTCCAATACCTCATCATATAATGGGTAAATCAGGTATTGGCATCCATTTTTATGAGTCTCACCCTTCAGATAACGAGTATGCTTCTTCTGAGAGTGAGGATAGTTTTTCCAAAAATGAAAGTGAAATAGATTCCTGGTGTAGTCTTTACGAAGACCTCACCTCTACGAACCTATTCTCTAACATGGTTATCCTTACCATAACCCCTGTTACACCTGCCGTATCCCCTATAACTCAAACATTAAACCTCATCTACCCATCACTCGTGAATTGGGATCAACAACAACATGTACCTATTGACGTGATTATAGACAATGAGGCTATTGGTGAGTTCCTGGCATCAGAGATAACATTACAAGAAATGATCACAAGAAAGGATTCTCCATTCAACTCAATGCATGTGCGTACTATTAGTGCGTAAATCACAACACCCCCGAATGGCTTGATTTTGACTAGGGCATCCGGTGTAATCTGCATAACATTGGACCATCTCTCAAGTTGTGGGACTTACTTAACTTAAGATGGTCCTCCGCAGAAATTTAGCTCCTTCTTCCTAATCCTAATGCTAAACTACTTCTAAGGAAGGAAATGTGACTATCTACTCCTAATCTAACAATGCCAAAGAGACAAGGAGAGAGAGAGCATGATATAAAGAAATCCTACACTACATAGGTGATAGCACCAAGAGAAGGGGGTTGCTGATCACAATCTCAGCTACTTGAAATGGAGAGAGGTGAGTAATGGAGAGGATGGATGATGCAAGTTTAGAGTTCACATAGAACACCACTTCAAACCCATTAAACACATCTCTCAAAACCTGCAATAGACATTAGAAGTATGCACAATATGCCTTGACGTAATGAATGAGAGGCAAGAAGAGACATAAAATAAGGAAGGATGGATAAAATGCATCACAAAATGTGATCTTATTGCTCCATGAGTTCACACAACACATTATCGGGTGGGAAAGAGGCAAGAAAACGCCATTACAAAGCAAACGAGAGGAGGCTTAAGCTCCACATTCAACCCTAGGGAAGAAAGAGGGGGCAGGGAGAAACAATGACCAACCTTTAGAAAATGCCCCTCCTTTACAATATATAGAAGAATGAGAGAAGGAGAGAGGGAAAATTCAAATCCTACCTCAACCACCCCAACAATGCATTGAATTCACCTACTCCAACCACCCTAGAAAGCATTGAAATTCACTGAAACAATGATGGATCCACCGACAGAGCCCATGCCTCCGTGTGTCATTCCTTCATTGGGAAAGAAAGGAGGACCAAACCTCATTATGGTGGTAGATGAGAAGCTCCGACAACCTCAAAATAGCGATCAAAACATTATGGTGGTATGGGTGAGAAGCCATCGTCGAGAGCTTTCCAAAATTCCTCTCCCGCTCAATTTCGAGCTACCAGTCGAAAGATATGGCCATGTCTGAAGGTGCTTTGGGTTTGGAGTCTATTCACGCAAGATCCACATGGCAGCCTCACATGTCTTAATATTTTCCCCCTCCTTTCACCTTGAAGTTGCACCAATTGGACACTTCCGCCGTGTCACGGGCCGAACTGCCTCTGATTCCTTTGTGTTTTGGCCAAGTCCCTCCTGTTTGGCGAAGCACTCGTCTAACCCTGACACGTGGAGGCTTTGCACTCATTTAGAACCTCCGCCCTCATATTTTACCTTTGAAGTTACACCGAGATGACACGTGGCTCCTTCCGTTGGCCTTATACTTTTCAATGGCCGATTCAACTTCCTCAATTGACAACGTGGAGGGTTGGACGCACTTTGGGGTCCCCGATTTGGATTCTACCCTTAGAGTTGCACCGATGAGGCACGTGGCAGATTTTGCAGGTTCCTTTAACTTCGCCATGGCCGATTCTACCTTTCTTGAACTCGACCACGTGGCAAGCCTGCGCTCGTTTGGGGTCTCCCTCTAGATTTTTCCTTTGAGGTTGGCTGATCCGACACGTGGCCCCTCCGCGGCTCTATTGCTTTGCTTTGACTTTTCAACGGCCGATGCAAATTTTTGGGTTCGACCATGTGGAAGTCCGATGCGCTCATTTAGGAACCCACTTTTTACTCTACCTTTGAAGTTACACCAAGCTAACACGTGGCTTCTTCCACGGCTCTACTCTATTTTCTTCATTTTTGCCTAAGTCCCTTATGTTTGGCGAAGGACTATGTCTAACCTAGACACGTGGAGGGGCAACGCTTATTTGGGACCTACCTCTGGATTTTTCCTTTGGAGTTACATCGATGAGGCACGTGGAGGCTTCCGCAGTCTTGGACTTTTCAACAAATGTCGGCTTAACTTTTTTTCGACTCGGCCACATGGCGATTCTACACATGTTTAGAGACTACCTTTTGGGTCTTACTTTTGAAGTTACGCTGAGTCGACACGCGACTTTTTCGCGACTGACGGTTTGACACTTGGCATCATCCGTAAGCATTTTACTGTTCGTGTTGAGATCCACGTGGGGTCCCGCGCTCGTTTGGGGTCTCCGCTTGTAGCACCTTTTGGAATTGCACCGAGCTAACATGTGGCACCTTCCATGAGTCCATTGCTTTTCCCTGAGTTGACTCATATGTGAAGTCTGAAAAATTTGAGCCCTTTCTCCAATTTATCTTGTTGAGCTTCGGATCTCCTTTAACATTGTTTGGCCTCATTCACCCGACCTTGCTCCTCCATTTTCGAGCCCGCCTACCCCCTTGATTTGGGATCTAATGTGAGCTCATAGACTTGAATTGACCCTTTGATTTTCTCCTATGCAAGGTCGTGTTTGATCAATTTTTCCTGAGGGGAAAAATTAGATAACACATACTTTGGAGAGGAGGTAGAATTGTCTAGATACTTAAGTAAAAATGAGCAAGGGAAAGAGTCCTACGTAAAAGCCTCGCGGAAAGAAAAAAGGAAGTCCTATAATAAAACCTCTTCGAGGAGCTTATGGAAAACAAGTCAGTGGAAAAGATAGTGTACCCATATAAAGATGATGATCTCCTTGAACCACCTTTGGTAGAGGAGGATCTCAATCTTCCTCCCGATCCTATGCACATGGAGGATGAGTCAAAGCTACTAGTGGAAGATACAATAGATGTTAACATTGACATGGAGGAGTTGCCTAGAATAGTTAAGTTGGGAGCTTCACTCTCAGCTCAAAAGTCAAAAAAATTTACATGACTTTTGAGAGAGTATGTAGATATCTTCACTTGGTCTTACGTAGACATGCCAGGACTTGATCCTACATTAGTGGTGCACAATATTGTTGTACACCCGGATGCTATCTAGGCCAGGTGAAATGGCCTCTCCAAATGACTTACATGGTCATTTTAGATATCCATCTACTAACCTTATTGAAGGCTTTAGGCAAGGATTGAACTTGGCTATAAATCATATTTATTATATGAGATGTAAATCAAAGCATGGTGTAAAGTATTAAGGTATGAGGTGAATCTTTTTATAGTTTTCCTTTTGGGAAAACTTGTATTTTGGTGCATGTGGGACTAAAAGCCCAAAATTAGATTAGAATTTCTAATCATGATTAAGCTTTGCTAATCACAATTAGTGAATTAACAAGTGATTAAGATGTGTGGAGCCTTAATCAACCGCTTTAGGGTCAACTAGAGGCTAGGATAAGCTTTTGAAGCTTGTTGAGACATTGTGGAGGAAAGTGGGGTGATTTTGAGTGGTTGGAAGAGGGGTTTGAGCCAATAGTAGGGTATATTGACCAAAACAAGGGCAAAATAGGCTTAATTAGCTAATAATCGCTAATTGTCTATTTGAAGAGGATTTTGACTTACGATTCATCATAAAGTGGCATCCTGAATGTGAAAGAGGTTAGGTAATCAAAAAGTGTTGTTAATTGGCCAAAGTGGTAAGAAATGTTAGTTAATTAGTGAAAATCAACTAATTATAATGGAATTGGTAAGAATGAGAGTGATTTGTTTGTGTGTTTTGGCAATAAGATTGCAAAAGTGGAATTTAGGTGTCTACATTTGCCCTATTTGAGGTGAAGTTAGTGACTTCACTTCAAATATAGTAGACAAGCATAAACAAGTAAATTTTTGAAGAAAAATTAGTAGATGAAGGATGCCCCTCGAGTGTCGATGGGGTGATAGAAGAAGTCAATCGATGATCGAAAATATGATCAAATGGATAGAAGAAATAGGATAGAATGGGTGAAACCCTTGGTTATTTAGAAGGAAAAAGGATAGGGATAAACATGGTTGTTTATTGCCCCGAGTGATTTGGAAGAAAAATTAGTAGTGATAATAAATGATAATGAAAAAGAAATGATAATGGAGAATATAGGACAAGCCCAATCTTTGCATCCAACCTTTCAATAAGAAACTTTGTTGTATCATTTTTCCCCTAGATCTACATCATCGACCTTTATTGAAATAAAAAAAAGTGTAAGATAACATGAAAAGCTAAATTACTAACATTTGTTCATTGTTAAAAATACGTAACTCCATGCAACATACATAATGCAATGCAATACGAGAAAGTAAAATGATGCTTAACTCAATGCAACATACATAATGCAATGCAATACAAGAAAGTAAACCAACTAACCTAACAGAGAAACCCAAGTACAATCACACATACTCAAAAAAAACAACGTTCAAGATAGTTGCACCAATGTTTTTGTTATCAAGCTTCAGTTCCCAATGTTCATGTTGTAATGACAAGGGTTAAAAATGGTGCCCCAAGCAAGGATACATGCGAGGGGAATAACAAGGACACAAGTAGTCCCATGGAAAATATTTCATGCACTATGACACAGTCTCTGACAACTCACTGTTGCATGGGAGTACCGACATAGTAAGCATGCAGCTAAACTTTTTTTAATTAATGAGGTAGATCACGATGATCCACAAGTCATTTGAGACCGAGAAAAGCAAAGAACCTTAAAAAATATGTTTTTGTAGGACAAATTTTGATGTTTGAGGACAATGCATTTGATACAGCTTCAGTCTTTAACTGCATGATGTTTTACCAATTTTTGAAAAAAAATTTTTGAATTTTTGGATTTTTAATTTTTACCAATTTTTTTGGATTTTTTGAATGATTTTACCAATTTTTTGGGTTTTTGATTTTTGAATTTTTTTGGATTTTTTTTTTGAATTTTTTTTTTTTGAAACATATTTTTTGTTTTTATTTTTGAAACATATTTGAATGTTTTTATTTTTTAGAAGTTTTCTGAAGCTATGTATAGAAATGAAGAAACATGTGGATGCCCCAAATGATGATGATGGGATGTATGAGGAAGAATGCCACGCATATGCACAAGAAAGTGAAGATGTGAAATTTCCCCCAACATTAGATGGGAATATTCAAAGGAAAACTCTTCACACGCAAAAAGTTGGATCAAGGCCAATATAGATAGGTTCAACATGATGATGAACGTAACCCAATGACATGCTAGGAAGGAGCAAGGATGCCCCCAATGTAAGTTGGCCAAGAAGCACATGATAGAAAGAAGTGGAAGATTATTTTTGAGAAAGGGGACAAAGGTGTCCACAAACATGGAAAAAAAAGGAAATATTATACACATGGATGTTCTAAACAAGTAAGAAGAATAACGTGAATGTTGTGAATGTAGCTTAGAAGCCTCACGATGAAGAAGTGATTAGCCAAAGGCACGAATCATGAGACAAGATACGGACTAGAGTAAGAGTTTGAACAAGGTCCAAAAAAAAAAGACACTTGGTAACATACTAATCTTGTTTGCTCATAGAGATCCAATGTGTGCACATGTGAAATTTATTACCTCTTGGAGGGAAGATTTGATAGACAACAAGTGAAGACACCTAGCCAATGTGTAGGAATGATTTATTTTTCAAAGTTGATTTTTTTGTGAATGGATTGTGGAAGGAGAGTCGTACATTGCTCCACTTGCCATCCAGTGCATCCATAGCCCGATGGAGATGCATTTGATTCTAATCACAACATTTCTCTACTACCAGTCAGGCATCCATAGCCCCAGTAGAGATTATTGGAAATACCCCAAGAGAGAGTTATATATCAATTTGCTTTTGCTTTTAGCTTTGGATTTTTTGATTTGATTGATTTTTTTTTTTTTCAAAAACTTATTTCAGCTCTCTTGTTTGACAAGGGGTTAAGAACCACTTGATGGCTTGATGGAAGGAGGAAGAAGTGATTGTGATGATGACATTGGCTAGTGTCAACAAATATGTCCAAAATTTCTTCACAACAAGTTTTTTAGATGTTGATTGTGATAGGATCTCTATGAGGTCAATCATTCTTTAATTTACCAAGGTGATAAAAGACCAAGGCCAAATGGATACCATAGAGATAAATGTCACAAAATGCATGTGAATAGGCTAACCAAAATTATCACCGAAGGGATGAAAATGGTAGGAAGACTTGCAGAAGAAGAAGAAAAAAGAAAGGGAAGAAGAACATCCATGTGTATGCAATACCTGATTGCAATGTTTGTTCATTTTACCTTTGATATTTTTTTTTGAAATGTTTTCTCATTTTTTTTTTTTTTTTTTTTTTTTTTGTTTTTTGATTTTTTTGAAAAGTGGGACCGAAAAGGTCACTTGGCATGATAAGATCCAACAACAATGTTAGTGATTTCCTTGATAAGGAAGACTAGGCATGTTTTCTTATCAAGAGTCATATTATCCCCGATCTCAATGATCATGGTGAGCTCATACTCAATAGATGACTGTTTTATCATGAAACATGGATTTTGTATGTGGGAGCTTGAGGTCCCTATCCAGAGGTTTATGCACTTTGTGCCATACTTGATGGGTGCGTTGATGTGCATTTTTGAATCGTGTTGATTCTGAACTTTAAGATTGTTTAAATTGTTGGGAGCTTTGGAGCTCTTGGAATTTTTAATCTTAGTTGATGAAGAACCATTTTTGGGTTTCTTATAAGCTATTACGTGACTTGTCTGATCCCGAGAAGTGGGAGAAGAAAGTGGATGAATAGAATTGATGTGAGAAATGATGGTGGGCTTGCCACAATCATTGATAGAAGGAAAATGTGATGGATGAAAGGATACGGTCCAAGAATTGAAGAGGATGGGCTACCAGAGGTGTCCCATAGAATGAAGATAAAGGACTACTAGGATGTGGCCCTAAGATTGAAGATGAAGGACTACCTAGTGGTGTCCCATATATAGAAGATGATGGGCTACTAGGATGTGGCCCAAGAATCAAAGATGAGGGACTTATAGGATGTGCCCCCAGTATAGATGAAGATGGGGGCTACCCGGAGGTGAGCCACATATAGAAGAAAATGGGCTACCAGGAGGTGAGCCACACATAGATGATGAAGGGATACTTGGAGGTGCCCCACATATAGAAGAAGATGATGGGCTACTAGGTGGTGACCCAAGGTGAGAAGAAAATGGGCTACTAGAAGGTGAGCCATAAATAGATGATGAAGGGAAACTTGGAGGTGCCCCACATATAGAAGTAGATGATGATGATAGCCAAAATAGATGATGAAGGAAACTACCCATGGAAATGATGGGCTACCAAGTGGTGACCAAGGTGAGATTGTGATTGAGGAATCATGCTATGTAAAGAAGGATGTGAAGAAAAGATAGGATCTTCCTCAATGGTCTTAGGATCTTCCTTAGTATTCCAAAAAGGAATCAATTTCTTCTTCCCAATACGCAAGTGTATATCAAGTCAAGATTAAATCCTTGATTGTAATCCTCTAGGGGAATGCCATCATGTGACCCTAGGAATTCCATGATCATCTCTCATCATCTTGATGAATCGATCGGTAGGGGTATTTTTTCTTTGACCATAGGAGGTTGATTAGAAGAAATGGGTCCAACTGGTGTGGAAGATTGAGAAGATGATGACTCAAGAGATGAAGTAGATTTGGATCTAGATGTCTCATGAGTAGAAGAAAGATGTAGATTTGAGATAGCTGATTGGTATAGGTTTTCCTAGAAGATGACATATTTCCAGGAAACAATGAGGATCATATAGAAAATCAACATATGATTGTGACATAGGAGTTTGAGAGGTTTTGAGGTGTTTAGATGATTTGACATGATGTGATGAGATGATGAGTTGACTTAGATGATTGTGACATTTTGAGATGATGTGACATGATGATCGACTTAGATGATTGTGACATGAGTTCGACTTAGATGATTGTGACATGAGTCAACTTAGATGATTGCGACATGGGATTCAACTTAGATGAGGTTGACATGAATTAAGAGGTCTATCAATTTTAGATGAGGATTGGAGTCAAGAACAGATGTGGTTTGATTAGATGAATTTGGATCACCCAGATCTTCAATGGAGGAAGAGGTTGTCGAGGTGGTGAATAAGGGAGGTCTTGCAAAGAAAGGGAGGACCATGACTCAAGAACCAAATTAGATGTTTGATTGAGACTTGGGGCCACACAAGATCTTCAAAGGAGGAAGATGATGTTTTTAGGTGACTGATAAGGGGAGTCCTGTGAAGAAAGGGAGGACTATGACTTAAGAGTCAAATGAAGTGAATAACTCTATGATGAGAATTTTTAGAAGATCGAGGTGAATCAAAGAATCAGAATAATAGTTTGGATCGGAGTCAGAAGAAGAGTGGGAGGAACCCGAATAATAATTTGGATCAGAAGTGTCCAAACCATACCACCGACTATGAGATGAAGGTGGGGAATAGGGTACCCAAATGGGTTCTCTAACATGAAGAACCAAACGAGGCTTAGCCATGATGGGCATCCTTTGATGGGAATGTCAAAACTTTGATTCCTTAATGTCATATGTATAAGGAACCTCATGATAGTTGGTCATTGTTGGCATTTGTGGGATACAAATGTCTAGACCAGATAGTGCAATTGAACTCCTTCAATTGGAAGGAAGTTTTGTGTCGATTTGGGCAACACAATGGAAACCAACTAGACATTTGGAAAACATGGGCCCTAGGACAAACCAAGTGCAAGTAACGACGCTAAGTCATCACAAAAAAAACTATAAAATAGCCATGAATCCAATAGGTCAATATGAACCTAAGGAAGCTAAAGAATAAAGAATGATCTACTCTAGCAAGATAATATATGACACAAGATTTCTAAGACAATACAATGACGTCTAATACTCAAATTTAGTCACACCAAAAAGTTTACTCCCTATGTTTTTTGAGATAGGTTTGAAACCAAATAGTGACAACACAATATCACCAGTTAGGTCAAGTTTGAAACAAACAAGACCTAAATGCTAAGATAATGTTGACGATCCTCTAACAAGGTATACTCAAAACCAATTTCTAAACACTAACAAAGTCTAAGTCTTGTAAAATGGATGATACAAATGTGAGCAACGTAACAATGCTATTTGGACACGTAATAAACTTTGTGAAAGCAAGATTTTAGTATCAAAATGGTGTTATAGTGATGCTAACAAAGTAACCTCAACACTCACAAAACTCAAGACAAAGCTAGGATGTAAAAACTATGTCTAAGTATATCAAGGAATTATTATGCGTGCAAGCAACATAACAATACAATATAGAGATTTAGGCCAAGTTTCACAATGGAAACAAGACATAAATATCACAATTGTATGGCTATAATGCGGGCAAGCATAACAACTCAAAAGAAGAAAATGATGATATCACCTAACTAAAAATGATAATAAGTCTCAAATATGGGTTTTTGAGACAATGAGGGCCTACTAGATCATGAGTACGTACCATGCACACTTTCAACACTTGCACTCTCGACATTGCAACCTAGTCACAAGTAGAATACAAAAGTGGTGGACACGTAATATGATCAAGTGGTATCCATATATGTTTTTTTTCTTTTTCCCAAAATGGGCAACAAGAAAACAAAGGTGTAAACCAAGTGGTGGTGAAAAATACTTGGTGTAACTTTGGCAGAGTTTCACCTTGTCTTAGGACAAGTGAAAAACTAGGTCAAAGTAACACTAAATAGATTTCATGATGAAATATCATGTGGTTTCAACTTTAAGAGATTCTTTCCCTTGTTTGAAAAACAAGAGTTTGAATCTAACAAAGTTTCACTTTGTGAGAGCTCTATAGAATATAATGTCAAAAAAAAATGGCTCCAAGCCAAAAAATCTTCCTAGGTGGTTCTCTCTCTATGTGTCACAAGTTTACTTCTACGAGCTCGGTTTTCCAAGGTTTCCCAAGGAGTATCTTGATTTACTTTACCCCCTTCTAATACAATGAGAAACTAGTGTGTTCAGTTGTATTATCACTGGGGGTCAAATGGAAATAACTTTGACTCTAATCTCACCAAGGCGTACTAATCAATTGGGTAGTGTGGAGCACTTTCCTATTTTGTTCACAAGGTTCCCTCTTGTGAACTACTTTAGGGTTCCTAGGACCACCCCCATTGTTGTAGCTTAAGGCTTATGCCAAAGGGGTTATGTCCTAGTTTAAAGCGGATGAGCCGTAGCTCTTAACTTTAAAACCTACAAATACAATGTGATTTTGAATTTGTGTGTTGGTGTTTTTTTTATTTTTGATTAAGCTTAATGTGGTTTTGGTTTAGACTCCTTTTGGCAACCTACAACACACACATGAATGTTAGAATTTGGTTTGAAGAGAGCCCTTCTTTCTTTGACAAGCATTTTAGGTCCTTCACACAAATGGTTAGTAGTTCAAAAATATTCACAATATCATAGAAAGATAGCAATGAAAAAACTTGTAAATCAACTAACTACCATAAAAATTTGTAAAACAAGGTTTATTCCCAATTAATCCAAGTGCTTCTTAATGAAAGACTAAAATTTATTTTGATTCCCAAGATCACACTAGGTGCAAGGGAAGAGCATACACAAATTTTAGCCTTGATTATTTATCAAGTGAAAAATCTCTTAAACTAAAAGATCAAGTACATGTCAAAAATGAAAGTTTATTCCCTTAAGCACAAAATGAATGATGATTGTTCCTACTTACTCCCATAAGAAAAAAAAAGGTTTAGAGGTGATTTTGATTCTCAAGATCACACTAGGTGCAAGAGAAGAGCATACACAACCCTATTCCAAACTCAAACAAAGTATGAAAACAAATCACTCATCAAACCCTAAGTTAATTTGTTAGAAATCCCTTATCAAACCCTAAGGCAATTTTTTAGGAATATTGCTCTAAAATCAAAAAATTGACAAAAACAAACAACTAAAAACCTTAAAAATGACAATAAAAAAAACACATAAATTGAAATTTTGAAATTTGAAAATTTTATTTTACCTAGTGCATGGACGCACTAATTGCAGGGGTTCATAGAGCACTTAGTGGGACACACATTAGAGTGCACAATGCACACAGTTACATGAAAACATAGCACATGCTCTGTCAATTTTACATCACATGCATGATGCACAAGCACATCCAAAAGTGAGTAGGCACACTTCGAAGTGTGCATGCACATAACACTGCACACTGAGAGAAAAAAAAGTGTTGCACATGGCACACACAATGTGCACATGCACACTTTTGTACAAATGCTGGTTGCACATGCACAACATAGGTGTTTAGTAGCTGCACAGTGTGCACTTTTTTTCAAATCACACAACATGCACCTTCTTTCCTATAGGTGCTCAAAATCTATGAGTTTTGAAGAGGTTTTCTTGAAAAAGATCAAAACTTTGGTATTTTGAGGAAATTTTGACAAGGATTCACCTTTTATTTTATCCTATAAAGAACATGAAAACACAACTTCTACTACTAATCTAGTTGAAACAACTACCTAGCTTGAAAATTGATCTACAAAATGAAATTTTATTCCCTTAAGCATAGAAATGAATGATGATTGTTCCTACTTACTCCAAATAAGAAAAAAATGGTTTAGAGGTGCTTTTGATTCTCAAGATCACACAAGGTGCAAGAGAAGAGCATACACAACCCTATTCCAAACTCATACAAAGCATGAAACAAAATCACTCATCAAACCCTAAGTTAACTTGTTAGAAAATGACTAGTTTTCTAAAAATGAAAACCCTAAATTTTTGGTAACTCTAAAACCCAAATTTATGTTACCATTGTGTATTTCACTTCAATACCTTTCCAACACAAAAAAATGGAGTCATTTTGAGGTCGGGAGAAAAATTTATGGCCTCCAAAGATAGGTTATGCACTCAAGTGTATCACAGCACACCCAGTGATGCACATGCACACTTTTGATGCACATGCACACACACTACCAAAATTTTACATGTCATTATGGCACATGCACATGTTTGCATGAGGTGTAGCACACCCAGTGAGTGCACACACACAGTTTTTACACTCAGAGGCACAAATGCACAGTGTTACATGCACACTTTCTTCAATGATGCACAGGCACATTTTCTCCCACACAGGTGCACTCTTTCCTGTAGATGCTCAAAATATGAGTTTTGAAAGGAATTTCTTGAAAAAGATCAAAACTTTGGCATTTTGAGGAAATTTTGACAGGGCTTCACCTCCTTATATCCTACAAAGAACATGAAAACACAACTTCTACTACTAATCTAGTTGAAACAACTACCTAGCTTGAAAATTGATCTACAAAACTTTGAAAATTACTCTAAAACTTTGAAATTAATCTAAAAATCTTGAGAAACTAATCTAAAAAGCTTGAAAGTACTCTAGAAAGCTTGAAATTAAACTAGAAAACTTGAAATTAATCTAGAAACTTGAAACTAAGCTAGAAAACTTGAAATGAAAAACTTTGAAACTAAGTTTAAAAAGCTTTAAAATTGAATGCAATGGGGTATTGTCCCACAGGTGTGCCAAATGAAAGCACCCTAAACTTTACAAAGAAAATTGCATGACTAACTAAGGAAGGCTAACACCATTGCCACCTCTAGTCAAGGCTCTAAGTCTAGGAATGTAACATTAAGATAGAAGCTTAAAGGAATGCTTAACTAACATGAATACAATTCAAAATCTAACTAAACATGCCTACTAATATGTTCAATTACCTAACATGGGCCTAAATAGACCTAAGAGGGAATCAAATGGGTATGGTTGCTACTCCAAACAAGGTGAAATGGCCTCTCCAAATGACTACATGGTCATTTTGGATATCCATCTACTAACCTTGTTGAAGGCTTTAGGCAAGGATTGAGCTTGGCTATAAATCATATTTATTATATGAGATGCAAATCAAAGCATGGTGTAAAGTATTAAGGTATGAGGTGAGTTCTTTTTTATAGTTTTCCTTTTGGGAAAACTTGTATTTTGGTGCATGTGGGACTAAAAGCCCAAATTAGATTAGAATTGTAATCATGATTAAGCTTTGCTAATCACAATTAGTGAATTAACAAGTGATTAAGATGTGTGGAGCCTTAATCAACCGCTTAGGGTCAACTAGGAGGCTAGGATAAGCTTTTGAAGCTTGTTGAGACGTTGTGGAGGAAAGTGGGGTGATTTTGAGTGGTTGGAAGAGGGGTTTGAGCCAATAATAGGGTATATTGACCAAAACAAGGGCAAAATAGGCTTAATTAGCTAATAAATGCTAATTGTCTATTTTGAAGAGGATTTTGACTTACGATTCATCATAAAGTGGCATCTGAATGTGAAAGGGATTAGGTAATCAAAAATGTTTGTTAATTGGCCAAAGTGGTAAGAAACATTAGTTAATTAGTGAAATCACTAATTATAATGGAATTGGTGAGAATGAGAGTGATTTATGACAAAAATGCCTCTCCTAAAAATTTACACAATCGCGTAGCTTACAAGGGAAAATTCAAGCCATCAGAAGGTTTATTTCATAGCTAGTAGACAAGTTTCATACATTCACACATCTTCTTAAGAAAGATGTTAATTTCACCTAGGGGCCAGAAAAATAAGTGTTTGCTTTGCTAAAAGAATACTTGGCTAAACCCCCCATTCTCATGCCACCCACGGTAGGAGAACCCTTGTTTCTTTACATTTCTGCTACACATTTTGCAATTGGGGCACTGTTGGCCCAATATGATAAAGAGCAGAGAGAAAAGGTTATATACTACTTGAGTAGAACATTGATAACATATGAGATCAACTATCTGTAGATCGAAAAGGCTTTCCTAGCCATAGTTTTTGCTTTCCAAGCTACACCACTATTTACTCAACAATAAAGTTCAATCTTATTTCAAGGTCAATCCTTTAAAATACTTACTATCAAAACCCACCCTAACAGTAAGATGGCTAATTGGATCATCTTGTTAAGTGAATTCGACATTGAGTATGTGCATCAAAAGTCAGTGAAGGACAAGTCTTAGCAGATCAGCTAGCAGAAGCTCCACTACTAGGTACCAAACCTTTGAGTCTAGAACTACCAGATGCATCTATCATGTACCTTGAGGAATCTATCATTTGGAAACTATACTTTGATGGATCCTTTACCTTTCATGGTTCAGGTGTCGAGTTGTGTTAATCACTCCTACAGAGACTTGATTCCCAAGCATTTCTAGCTCTGGGTTCCCATGCATGAATAATATAGTGGAGTATGAAGCTCTCATCATCAGGGATGAAGCTAGCCATCAAGTGGGATATCAAAAATTCAATTGCATTGGTGATTCAATGCTCATTATAAAACAAGTCACAGATGAATACAAGGTCAAAGATGAGAAACTTCTTCCATACAAAAGGATGGTTGATTCTCTAAAGGAGTTCTTCGAGCAGATAACATTTGAGAAAATACCAAGAGCACAAATAATAGAAAGTAAGATGTTATGGCTATAATAGGATCCATGTTGAGTATTTCTCTAGGGAACAATGATATGCCATTCTTTGTAGAAAATCTCAGAATGCCGATATGACATACTAGATTCTTATTTGGTGTGCGATGTTGTTGGTCCCTTTTCCCCATGGTATGCTGAAATATTTAATTACCTCCATGATGGAACCTTTCCCACTAACATTTCCCATGCTAAAAATGCACCCTCATCCAACATATAGCCCACTATACCCTACTTGGGGGCACCCTCTTCCACCAGGCTACGATGGGAATCTATTGCGATGTTTAAGTTCAAACGAATCTATCCAAGAAATTAAAGAGGTGCACGAAGGCATCTATGGGGCTCATACTAATGGGATCATACTTGTAAAGAAAATTCTCAAAGTAGGCTACTATTGGCCTACCATGGAGCATGACTTATTATAACCATGTGAAGAAATGCATGGATTTTCAAAAGTACAAAACTTGATACATGCATCGACGCAATCCTTACAGCATCCATCACAACCCCTTGGCCATTCTCAAAGTGGGGTCTCAATCTAATAGGAAAACTTAACCCTATCTCTTCAGATGGTCATAAATTCATCATTACTACAACTAATACTTTACGAAATGGGTAGAGGTTGTTCCTCTCACCTATGTTGAAGGTGCCCAAATCTCTAAATTTATCATGAACCATATCATTTGTCGATACGGTATCCCTTTATGCTATTATCACTAATAATGGTAAGCCATTTAAGAATAAAATAGTGAAAGCACTTTGCAAATGCTTTCAAATCTCCCTTAAGTTCTCGACCCCCTATTACCCTCAAGGTAATGGGCAAGCCGAGGCTTCCAATAAAACCCTAATTCACATTATGGAGAAGATGGTGAACAAGATAGGCCATGACTGACATCTACAAATTCACCCTACCCTCTGGGCATTCAAAACTTCTATCCACACCCCCACAGGTGCCACTCCATACTCCTTAGTATTCGGCATGGAAGTCATACTGCCTTTAGAGATCGAGATCCCTTCTTTACATATCGAGCTAAGGGACTACTGAATGAAGAGGAGGACTACAAAGTAGCTCGACTGGAAGAGTTTGGAGCTATTAGATGAGAAAATACTTCACACTCTCAATCACCTTAAAGTGTATCAGATCAAGTGTGGCAAAGCTACAATAAAAGAGTCATACCTCATCAATTTGAGGTAGGGGACTTGGTGTTAAAAGAGAATCAAAAGAACACCAATAAGGATCATGAAAAGAAAGGGAAATTTGAACCCAATTGGCTAGGACCATATGTTGTGGTTACCAAGTTCGGTTTAGGTGCCTATAAGCTAGCCCATTCAGATGGCCAAGAGCTTCGAGAACCCATGAATGCAATGCATCTTAAGCGCTTCTATGCTTAAGTATGGGGTCTCTAAAATATCAAAAAAAAAATAAAAATATAAAAAAAAAAAAAAAGAAATAAACAAGTGTCCAATAGTGAAAACCACGCAATGGTGGCACTTTGGACAAGTCCTTTGGTGAAAACCAGTTTCTCAAAGCCAAGGAGGGTCCATTGTTCACAAGCATTTCAGGTTTAGGAGTATGAAAATTTGTCCTAAGTTGGTCTTTACCTTCGTCTGAGTCCCTTGTGAGCCTATCCTCTTTTCCCTGATCCAACTGATCTAACCTTTTGAATGCAGAGAATTTAACTTTGAATGAACCCATCTCACGCTTGGGGGAAACTTCACAGCATCACTTTTGGCATATAACACGTGGCATTCTTCCCTTGTACATCCCATCTAACATTGGGGGCATCCACATTTCTTCATTTCCTTGCATGTTCACTTTGAAAAACTATTTAGAAAACATCAAAAACATTCGTATAACTTTTTGAAAACCCAAAACATATAGATATGTTCCTTGGAAAAATCAAAACATTCAAATACGTTTCATAGAAAAATCCAAAACAATAGAAAATTGTCTTAGAGATAAAACCAAAAACAATGAAAAACATCCCAAAATTGTCCCACAAAAACAAAGTAGTAGTTTTCTTACTTTTAGTTGTTGGTTTGTATGGTTTTTAGTTGCATTATTTTTCATATTATGTACTTTAAGTTGGATTCACTTGCTTACTTAGATTGAATGTCATTTTAATCTATGGTGCATTACATTGAGTTCATTTTATCTTGCATACTTGTAGATAAATGTGTTGCTTTGATTAGATTTGTTTAAACTTGTGCTTGTCATTTTTACTTGTACATTGTGTTATCACTTCATCATATCACATAAACCCATCACATCTATACATCATATATCAATAAATGCTAAGTCTACATCATACATGTATGCTAAAGCTAATCATCAAGTACCATATCATCAATGGGGCAAGAGGGGTTGCACATGATCACAAATCTATCCCCCACACCAATATCAAAAATAAAAACATGTTTTACTTAAAGTATCTCATCAACATGCAATATGACATCAACTAAGGCTATCTCATAATCTAACATGTGATACAAACATAAACATACATATTAAACATGATATCTCATAAAAAATGTGGTACATCAGTAATCCATCAAATCATCATACATCATCAAAAATATAAATGTCCATGTACAAAACAGTGTGTCTCAAAAGGTACATCTCGATATAATGAGCCATCATGGGCATCTATACAAAAAGTGCCTTCATCACGAGGCATAATAAAAAAATATAAACATACATCTATACAAAAATGTGCCTTCATCACGAGGCATGATAAAAAAATAATACATATACATCCATACAAAAGTATGCCTTCATATCGAGGTGATACACCAAAAAAATACATCTAGTACATCAATAAGAGAGTCAACCATGACTCTCACCCTCATCGGGACTACCTAGTCTAGGTCCACCACTAGGTGGGGGCATCTGAGGTGTTGGATGTAGAAGGTGTTACACCATGTTGTGCTGACCCATGCTACTCTAAAGCCTATGTCCTGAAGGACCCTATATAGATCACGTTGATCGCGATGGCTTATGGGATCTAGATCGTGACATGTGGCTGCTTTATCTCGACTATACTCAGGAGAGCTCTTCTACTGGCAAAATGGCCACGTAGTACTACATCCTATAATATGTGGCCTCACCTACTACAGTAGTATTGTGCCCAATCATCAATTGTACCCCTGAAGACATGCCTGCTTTTGAAGTGTATCATGCTCCACTCTCACGCTAGCTATCTCTATCCACAATCATGGGCTCTATATTTATCTACTCTCTATAACTCTGATCCCTCTCTCTACTATAGTCTGGTCCTCTCTCTCTCCTACAACTATAGACTATCTATATCACCCGATCTCACTCTATCATGGCCTCTGTAATCTCTCTCCTTGGATCCTATCTCACTCTATCATGAGTTGATCCCCATCTGTGATAGCCTAGTCTCTCTGAGTAATGGCCTAATCCCTCTCACTTCCATTTAGAGTTGTAAGGATTCACACATGCTGAACAGAATTATTGTTGTGTAAGGCAGCCACCTACCCACCAGCCTATATATCCTGAATATCCTCCTCCATCTCCTCACCACCCCCACCATCTCCTCCACCTCCTGGTGGACTATGTCATGGACTCACGTGAGGGGGTGATGGAGGTGCCTGTAATGGTGCCCATAATGGAACCTAAAGGGGCATCCATGGTGCCAACACATGTGGCTACACCACTACCTACTGTTGTACTAAAACATCATTGTTGTACTAGACTAGCACTTGCTACACTGGTACCCCTATATGTGGTCCTCCCTATGGATCTACTTGTGCCTGTGCATGTGTGCATGTGCTCTAGGATCTAGGCCCTATCCCCCTATGCTGTTGCATCCAATACCTCCTGTGGTATAGTCAATCTACATGGCAACATTATCACATACCACGCTGTATAATCTAGGGTAGTCCTTAGATCTACTATTTATGCCCATTGTACCCAAGGCTGTGGAACCACCTATAAAAATCTAGTACACACTTCACCCAACCTAATCTAAGGCCCCATGTGGAATACCTCTCTAATCTACATGCATACCACATCTCATCACCAAAATCCCTTGGATGAGACCAAACTAATGCTGGACCCTGTCCACTTTGTACCACTCTCAAGATGTAGCTCTTACTCCCAAGAATGAAATGATCCACAACAATAGTACTCAACTCAACAACATCCTGAGGCCACTGGTATAACTTGTATGGCCATCATGTGATCATATGAGGTTGTACCTCATCAAAATCTCTCACCTATAATAATTTGTGTCTCCCATGGTGGCCAAATATCATCCCTATCTAGAACCCATCCCATGACAGATAGGCTCTCCAAGAACTCGAGCTCTCAATGCTCCTAAAGGTCATCCAATCACAATGTGATCCCAAGCCCATATCTATAATAAAGTGGCAGGACCCACTGACCTCTATCCATGATAGGCTATCAAGTGTAAATCAGAGTATAAATGAGCCAATATACACTAACCCCATAATACACCTCTCCTGAAGTAGCATGTCATGAATCACTCCAATGAGACCCAGAGGGAATCATGCACCAATCTTGTCAAGAAACAATATGCCACTGAAAAGAGCTAATAAATATACATGGACTGTCCCTAGCCATGATCAGCCATGCACCTCCTAATAAAATTGTCATACCTGGGGGTATATCTATCACTCCAAATATCATGGTTGTGTATATCACTCAATACGGTCCTGATGACCATCATATGTAATCAAACAACCCTGAATAAGAACTCATAAGATCCACCATACATCCTCCAATGTAATACTCATCTCACTAGTAGGCAGTCAAAAGGTCTAATCTCTCTCTCCCACCATCTCTCAGCTAAGGTCATGAGCAGGTCCATGTGATCTAAGGTAATCCATGGCATGTGAGCCACGTAAGATAAACCAATCACCTCCAGGTGATCTCCAAAAAATGGTCATGTCATGTCTAAACAACACCACTCGTAGGCCCTCATAGAGTCCACCCCTGCCACTCCCATGCATCACTAACACATCCAAATCCACCTGAAACCAATCAAGTCATTTATTATGATCTTATTCTTTTATTCTATCATCTAATTTTCTATTTTATCATCTAATTTTCTATTTTCTATATAATTCATCTATTTTTACCATTCAAGGTTTTCTAAAACCTTATTTTTTTCTAAAAGCAATTTTTTGTCTTTTTTCTGCACATGCACCCCTAGTGTGCAACGACACCCAGTGCATAGGTGCACCCATTGTGCCAACACACTTCACACACACACTCACTCCTTATTGTGCAACAGGTGCATTCTCAAACTTTCATAACCTTTAACACTAGGTGCATTACACACTTTCTTCTTGTGCATATTCTTGCATTTTCATTTCTCACACAAATGCCCATCTAATTGAAAAAACAAAAAAGGCAAAAAAGAAAATTTGCATAGCGCACATCACTTTTTACACAAATGTGTGCCACAAAACCCTAAACAAAAAATGGTGCATAGGCATGCACCTTTTGCACAACACATACACCCCCAAAAAACCAAAAATTAAAAATGAAAAAATAATGCAAATGCATAGGCACACACTTATTTTGCATGGTGCATATGCATATGCCCATGCAAATGCGCTACAACATAGGTGCACACCCCCCCATTTTTACCCTATTTTAACCCTAAAAAATGCATTTTAACAAAAAATTAAATGCTTTAAAAACCAGGGTAAAAGAGGAGCTTTTGTACCTATGTGGTCCATCCGCTGGGAGCCTCATGTAGTCTCTCACGTGGTCCACATGGTGTCTCTAGTTTGCACCCTCACCATTTCCTCCCATAGGTCAGAGCTCAAATCAATGGTAAAATGGTAAGTGAATGTGGTAAATAAACTTGTCGTGATGGCTTATATACCCATTTTTACCTTCTCGCGACATGTTTCTCACCCCAAAGTGCCCTGAGACCATCATGTTCTTCTAAAATTCTTCTAACACTTTTCATGATGATTATTTTTAATAAATAATTATTTTTGACTTGTTTTCACTACACTGGGGCATATTTTGCTTCCCAACATCACCTTTCTACTACTACTGGGCATATTTTTTTCCTTACGGTGACTTTTAACATTGTCTCATGACTTCATTATTTCTTCTATAATATTTTCTTCTAAAAAATTCAAAAATTTAAAACAATATAAAAAAATTTTTCAAAAAACCCAAAAAAATTGGTAAAATCATTAAAAATCCAAAAATTGTAAAAATTTAAAATTTTACAAAAATGGTAAACAACATACATACAACTTTAAGCCTGTGTCAAATGCATTATCCTCAAACATCAAAATTTTCCTACAAAAACATCTTTCTAAGGTTCTTGCTTGTTTTAGTCTCAAATGACTTGTGGATCATCGTGATCTACCTCCATTAACAAAAGCTAGGTTGCATGCTATGTCGGTACTCCCATGCAACAATGAGTTTCCAGAGACTGTGTCATAGTGCATGAAATCTTTTTCCATGGGACTACTTGTGTCCTCTCATTATTCCCCTCGCATGTATCCTTTCTTGGGGCACCATTTTTAACCCTTGTCATTACAACACGAACATTTGGGAACTATGTAACTTGATAACAAAAACATTGGTGCAACTGTCTTGAATGTTGTTTGTTTGAGTATGTGTGATTGTACTTGGTTTCTCTATTAGGTTAGTTGGTTTACTTTCTCATATTGCATTGCATTATGTATGTTGCATTGAGTTAAGCATCATTTTACTTTCTCGTATTGCATTGCATTATGTATGTTGCATGGAGTTACATAGCAATGAACAAATGTTAGTAATTTAGCTTTTCATGTTATCTTACACTTTTGTTTATTTCAATAAAGGTCGATGATGTAGATCTAGGGGAAAATGATATAACAAAGTTTGCTTATTGAAAGGTTGGATGCAAAGATTGGGCTTGTCCTATATTCTCCATTATCATTTCTTCTCCATTATCATTTATTATCACTACTAATTTTTCTTCCAAATCACCTAGGGCAATAAACAACCATGTTTATCCCTATCCTTATTCCTTCTAAATAACCAAGGGTTTCACGCCCATTCTATCCTATTTCTTCTATCCATTTCAATCATATTTTTGATCATCGATTGACTTCTTCTATCACCCCATCGACACTCGAGGGGGCATCCTTCATTCTACTAATTTTTCTTCAAAATTTACCTGTTTATGCTTGTCTACTATATTTGAAGAGAAGTCACTTACTTCACCTCAAACAGGGGGCAAATGTAGACACCTAAATTCCACTTTTGCAATCTTATTGCCAAACACACACAAATCACTCTCATTCTTACCAATTCCATTATAATTAGTGATTTTTGCTAATTAACTAATGTTTCTTACCACTTTGGTCAATTAACAAGTGCTTTTGATTACCAAATCCTCTTTTCACATTCAGATGCCACTTTACGATGAATCGTAAGTCAAAATCCTCTTCAAAACAAACAATTAGTGATTATTAGCTAATTAAGCCTATTTTGCCCTTGTTTTGGTCAATATACCCTACTATTGGCTCAAACCCCTCTTCCAACCACTCAAAATCACCCCACTTTCCTCCACAACATCTCAACAAGCTTCAAAATCTTATCCTAGCCTCCTAGTTGACCCTAAGTGGTTGATTAAGGCTCCACACATCTTAATCACTTGTTAATTCACTAATTGTGATTAGCAAAGCTTAATCATGATTAGAAATTCTAATCTAATTTGGGATTTTAGTCCCACATGCACCAAAATACAAGTTTTCCCAAATGGAAAACTATAAAAAGGACTCACCTCATACCTTAATACTTTACACCATGCTTTGATTTGCATCTCATATAATAAATATGATTTATAGCCAAGTTCAATCCTTGCCTAAAGCCTTCAACAAGGTTAGTAGATGGATATCTAAAGTGACTTTGTAAGTCATTTGGAGAGGCCATTTCACCTTGTTTGGAGTAGCAACCATCCCAATTTGATTTCCCTCTTAGGTCTATTTAGGCCCATGTTAGGTAATTGAACATATTAGTAGGCATGTTTAGTTAGATTTTGAATTATATTCATGTTAGTTAAGCATTCCATTAATAAACGATGTACCTCAAATATGAAAAAAACAATCCATAGAAAATAACAAGACATTGTATATTTAAAAAATATGATAATTTTAAAAATATTATCTTAATCGATGAATCCCATGCTCAATTAGAAACAAAGGCCACCTAAGCACCTTAAAAACTAATGTAACAACTTTCGTGTGAGATTATTAAACGATGATTCTCAAATATGAAAAAATAACCCATTAAAAAATATAGTAAATTGTATATTTAAAAAGTATGATAATTTTAATTTTAAAAAATAATTATAGAACAAATTTAACATTACTAAAGTTACAAAATATTATGTCATAAACATGAAAAAATGATAGAAATAACATATTCTATATGTTTGTAACTTAATGATAGTTGTTTACAAGTTTTAAATATTGGAATGCATCTCGTAATATTATGCATAATAGTTCAAATTTGCATTAGGATTCAAAGAACGAGATGTAGAAGTGATAGAGTATTCTTGTTGCAATATTGAGACTCAGGACTTTCATGTTGTTATGGACAAAAACTAGATTTGATAATTTTTGAGTGCCTAATCTATTCCTCCGCTTTGAATGAATGAGTTCAAATGTATTCCACTTCCTTTCATAACTAGATGCAATGCATACCTGATTTAGAATATGAATAACAAGTTTTGTATCTCTAGAATTGAACCACAATAGGATTCCCACCATTTCACGGGTGTGATATTTGGATTAGGTCTATTCTCTCTCGCCTTTTTCGAGAGAAGAGGAGGCCAATCTCATCCCTATATGCATTTTTTTAACATTCAATTTTCTTCATATATCGGATCTAAACACATTCTATCCATGTGCATTTATACAAGCCATCCATAGTATCCTCGTCACTTTCATGCTTCATCCCCAAGCAAGGATTCAAGTAACACGCTGATGAATGTAAGGGAGAGTGTATTGTATACCACATCTCATCTTTTATAACCCATAGACAATTCCATTTTGAATTACAAGCATCTCCACCAAAGGATTGTTTGATTGCATATTTTCTTATGTCCATTGCCTCAATAATATCTCCCATGCAAGGAAGTTCACAGTCAACCATTTGAAGCACTTTTACAATAGGCTCAATTAATGTGTTAGCCTTTATTTCTCCCTCCCACAATTATTCTCCTAGAATGATAGTTGTAATTTCTTTGTTTTTTTGGGTAGATGAAAGTTTATTGTTTGCCCAATTTCAACCAACCACCACACTTCTTATCGCTTCATTATAAATTTCTCTTTAAAGGTAAGAAATTGAGTTGGAAATCTTATGTCCTATAGCATTAGTAATTCTCTTTTATACTCTTTTCTATATTTGCTAAGTGTAAATTGGTTGTTTGTAGTAAACTAGGCAATCAATTTACATTCTTCCACAATTTTGATACCAAATGCAACTTTTTGAAATCATTTGAAAGAAGGTCCAAGATATCACATGCTAGGTAGAGAATGATGTGCAATTTGAGGCCACTTCAAATTAGTGCCAACGCCGACAATGCACGGGGGTTCCCACAACCCGATAATGGTTTTTTTCAGGGTTTCTCATCCATGGTTAGGGCTTGAGATCTTGTTTAGAATGTTCGAGGGCTTTAAATATGATCTACTGAAATAGGATTTGATGACAAACATTTCCATGCATGTGACACTCTCAAAAAGTTACAGAGCCATAATCCAAGCACATCCAAGACCATACAATAGGTCAAGTTTGTATAAACCATCATTACAAAGTTATATGGTTTTGCCCCATGTCAGGGCTTCAATCACAATACTAGAAATGAAGCATCATCGTGTTCGGATGTCTCTGTTACTAGTAGTTTGCATGCCTAAAATTTCCCATAATCATTTGTGATCAACTAAGTGCACTCATCCCCTTGTGTTTTCAAGTTCATATCTAGTTTCATACATTAGTTACAAGTTTGTTATGATATTGGATAATTAATGTTGGAAGTTAATTAATTGGAATATACTCCTTTAGTTCCCCTTACATATTTTAGTGTATTTAATTCACTAATCTAGATTTCACATAAATCTAATAAGGGTATAAACACCCACACTAAAAGCCAACTCCATGAAATTTGAAAGCCCTTGTCAAAATAACTACAAACAATACTATATTTGATGTTTCAATGACATCTAGTATCATGAATAAACACATTAATAGTGAACCCATTTTTGTCATCAATGGTTGGAAGAAAGAATGTCGATATATGTGATATCGGCCATTGATCCCAACGCCAACAATTTTTTCCATGTTTCAATTAACCATTTAACCTACCCTGAAGAAAGCTATGTGTCAGACCAATGTTTTTAAAGAAATCCTCACACAGTGATTATTTTTGCTAAGGTCGAGAATCAAAATTTTGAATTTTCAGACTTCGGAGTTTTTCCTCTTTCGGAGTTTTTTAAGCTCGGATTCAGAATTTCATTTGAAATTTTAAGTCCGAAACTTTGAAAGTCCAATTTTTAGACTTTTGGGATTTCAGGTTTGGACCTTTTGGCTCTTTTTGTTTAAATCCCTCTCGGACTTCCGAAGTCCAAAGTCCAAAACTAGAATTTTAGGTTTTTGAGTTCTCTGAGTCTTTTTTAGGATTTTCATTTGAAGTTTTCCGAAGTCCGAATGTCCAATTTTTAGATTTTCAGATTTTCGGTTTTCAGGTTTTGGATTTTTCCATCACCAATTCATCTTTTTGCCTCCCAATCCCAAGTCTAAAATCCCGAATTTTTAGAATTTTGGGTTTTCGTGTTTCTTTGAGCTTGAAATTCACATGTGCAATTAATTTTCACCTACCTCCATACGGATCAGATTTTTACCATTAATATCGGGATTTCTATTTAAACTCAGATTTTTACTTGTAATTTTTACCTGACACATTTGCTCTGACATTTTATTCTTGTACTTTGCAACATCTTTTTCAAGGTATGGTTTTTGTTTATATTTCTTTTGGTTTTAGGTCTTTTCCTCTATTTCCTTCTTATTTTGGTTTCCCTCTATGTTTTTTTGATGTCGCTCCTTTGGTTCACCATGTTTCACTTTTTGAGTTTTCTCCAGGTATTCGAAGTTGTTCAAAGGATCTTTTTAGGCCTCCCATACTTCTTTTCATTTCTCGTATTCCAGCTTTGGCGATTTAACATCGTTTTACAAATTCCTCAGACTTGTTCAGAGAGACTCATTCAGAGAATTCCTTTGGGGAATTCCTTTGGAAGATCATTAAGTGGGAAATTTGTTCGAGAAACTCCTTCAGAGAAAATCTTGAGAGATCTCAATTTGGGAAGTTTCTTTCGTAACTTTCTCATTTCAGAATTTCGAGGTTTTTTGCTTTCAGGTTTTCGGAACTTTTGGCTTCGGGAAAATTTTCGTAACCTCCGGCTTTGGGAAAATTTTTTTGGAACCTCCGGCTTGAAACTTTTTGAGAACTTCCGCTTTAGGAAAAATTTTCAGAACTTCCAGCTTTGGGAAACTCTTTCAAAACCTCTCGCTTTGAAACTCTTTCGAAAAGTTTATTTTTGGACAAATTGGTTTCAAATATTTCCTTCGAACTTTTGGTTTCGGAAATTTCAGTTCAAGAAACTCCTTCGGAGAAAATTTTCGGGGATTTTGATTCAGTGATTTCTTTCGAATTTTTTTGGTTTGGGATTTTGGAGGTTTGTTGTTTTTAGGTTTTCAGAATTTCTACAACTTCAGCTTCCAAAACACAGGGTTTAATGTCTGCTTCCACTTCAAAGGGAAAAGAGAAGATGAAATACTCATTTCTTGGGGTTTCTCCCCAATCCTACCTGTCCTCCGACTTAGGAAATATTGGGGACACTGATCTAGGACAAATTGATCTTCTCGATTTCTGGGAGAGATTAAAGGCTCCAAACAAGAAACCATGGATGTAGGAAATCTCGACGGTGGTCTTGCCCTCGCACTAGTTTTCCCGCATTTGTGTATTTCCCAAATTTGTCTTAGCTGTAGTAGCCCACTTCGACAAGGAATTGTGTCGAGTTATGGATAGTGATGATAAGGTGGTAATCCATTTGGACCCAGATTTCTTTGAGGATCTAGCTTAAACTTCTAGACGTTCAAGATTACACCACAATTTCACCAAAAATAGCAATGGAACATTGGGATAAGAAAGAGGAAGTATGCTAAAAGGTTATGATGAAATCCTATCTGGCTAAGAATTTCACCAAATTACCCAAGACTATGCATCAATCGATTTTATTCAGGAAGTCAACAATCTTATTGTCTTTATTAAGCAGAGTTTCAAGTCTTCCTTCTATGCAAAGGAATTTTAGGAATGGATGTTTTTGTACATAACAACTATCAAGAAGAATGATGAGTTTATCCGATGGGGGAGCATATTAGTAGCAACATTCACTATCAGTTGGGTAAAGTGTCGAAAAAAGACCTTCTACATGACATCTTTCCTGGTATATGTGATTGCTGCTTTATGGGAGATTTTATGGGTTTGAATACCAGGGGTGTTCATAGCACCTCCCAAATATATGAGTTTTATCCCCAACTCACTCTAGATGAGGGAAGCAAGCATTTTCGAAGAGTCAACGATGCTTTCTTCATTGTTATCCTCTATCATTTTGACAAAGAACTATACAATCGGAGGGTTTCCGATGAGGCTTTCCAAGAGGTGCGAGAATGGGGAGCAATCTACTTTCAGTTTCCTACATTCACCTACATTCGATTCTAGGTTTCATAGGTGCCCCAAGCAAATTACCGAGGTGTCCCACTGAAAAATGGATTCTTTTGGAATTAGTTCGGTAGTTTTGGATTATCATCGAATCCAAAATAAGCGTCACAAAGTGGGAATGCATTTCCCTGTTTCGATTGGCAGGTATTCTTGCCCAAATATTCACAAGGCAAAAAATGTTGATGTAGAAATGGCTGAGGTAACCCTGCTGAACCTTTCATCCGCGACTAATTTTGACTATTGGGGTAAGTTTGGGGAGACAAGTCGGTCCAGTGCTCACGTACCTCAATTAGAAGATATCTGGATTCATTGTCGGGATGAATACATCGTGCATCAAAGGGATTATGAAAGATTAACCCTTGATCAAAGTTCGGTAATTTGGTTTGGCTGATGTGCCAAAGGACATGCAAGACAATGATGAGGTTTTGGATTCATCATACAAGAGTGATGATATTGCCAATCAACCACTTGCCATGGATTGATTGGTATGTGGAAGAATGCAATAACACCAAGGAGAGGGCGGGACCCATTTTAATGAGGAATTTTAGTTGGTTGACCACCTTGGGAATCTCACCCAAAGGGGAAAATCAACCTACAAATACAGGGGCTATACTAGCAATAAACCAACCAACACCCATAAAGGGCAAGAGGTCAACTCAAAGGGCTCCTGTAATTGTTGGTGAGAAAATTTGTCTTGTGGACAAATTTTTTTGGATTTCGAACCAACGCTATGGGAATCTAAGTCCCTCTACATTTGAATGGTACAACTCCCGTTGTTTAGCATGTAAAACCAAAGTGGATTTATGGTGGTTTTTCAACCAGAGATCCACAAGAGCACTCCACTTCCCCTATGGCAATAATAAAGAACTCCTTCACATAGAAGAAATTGATCGAGAAAGGGCAGGATTGAGAATGAAGGAGGGGGAAATCAATGTTGTGGGTAGAGTGTCAGATTCCCACACACATCAACTGGAAGTTTCATTACATGCATTAATTAATAGAAGAAAGACAAATTTGTAATTTTTGAGCACAAGACAGAATAAAACACGCTGGTCACAAAGCACCAATCGATTTTTCCATCGAGGGACATAAAATTCCTTCCTTTTTTATTGATCTCAGAGTTGAAACTTGTACAATGAGTGGGAATAGAAGAAATAATACGAGAGGAGGAGAATAAAAGAAGACTAATAATTGTTTATTGTCCTCTATTTGCAAAACGTGCTTCTAGTTTCCAAATTTGATTGCCAGCCTCATAAAGACTTCTAAAAACCATTAAATTGTTCGACCCAAAGCCATTACAAACAAATTTGATCATTTCCCCTCTTCCAGATTCCTCTGCCACAAAGAAAATGCTTCAACTTTAGCCCAAAAAGAGTTATCTTGTGTGTAAAAATGTGTTTCATATTTCAATTTTCTAGTTCGCATATGAACCATTCGATCCTTTGCCCTAATTGCTTTGAAATCGGGCCATCCACGTGGCAGGAGAACATTGGAGTGAAGTCAGGGGAAACTTTTTTGTGTTTTTTTCATGCCAGAGACGTTTTCTCAATTTTCTCCCACAAAACTCCATCAAAATTTAAAATCAAAGTGTCCATCATGTGGAGAATTTCACCATCTTTCCATTGATACCAAAAACGTGAAAATCCAAGCTCTAGATCGAAAGATATGGCCTCTTGAAGATTTAGGGAAAAATTGGTAAAAACGAGTCAAAATTAGTTTTGGCGGGGTCATACTTTAAATTTTTTCCTTTTGGAAAAATTTCCCAAAAATGTCTACGCCGTGCCACTCTGAGACACGTGGTGCCTTCTGATTCATCCACGGGCCGAATGTTTCCTTTGAGTATTTTGCCCAAAAGGGCTAAGTGCCAAGTTTTCCTCTGCGCACCTCCACCAATGCGCTTCCTTCCCCTCCATGGGCTTGCGGGCCACTTTGTGACTTTTGCACTTTTTAGCCAAAAGGGCTAAGTGTTGAATTTCTCTCTGCGGGCCTGCCCAGGGGAAAATTTCCCCTCCAAACTCCGCCGAGCCATAACTTGCAAAATACAAGGAGTTAGGAGGACTTCCTTACCTTTCTGGAAAGGGGAAAGAATTCTCTATCTGATGAAGGTGTTTCTAAGAATCCTTGATCCCTTGGGAAGTGATAAATTTCAAAATACTCATACTTGGACAATTTTCAAAGGGTAACAACTCAAAATTCTAAGTCCGTAATTGGAAAAAGAAGGAAATTTTTAGGGGACAACAATGGCTCTAGCTTGGGACATGGCATGGATTGAACTAGGAGAAAACATGGCATGAAGATCTAGAATCTCAAGTTTTACAACATATAATGTTGACCAGCCTTATCCATTGGGCCTTGCAGAGTCATGTGCATCTTTGAAGGAATAAAGAAGGAAGGAGTGGACAACACAAAAAACAGAAACACACAAAAATAGAAAACAAACCAAAACACACACAATGAAAAGGGGAAACAAAAAACACTATGGTATAGGGTAAGGACAACTCACTTTCATAGATGGTACAACTTCAAATATTTCCCACTTCTAGGCAATCCCAATGGAGTTCCATCCAAGTATGATAATAGAAAGGTATTCTCACCACAAGCTTCCCCGAATTTGAAATGGACCCAACCACAAAGAATCTAACTTACCATGACTCGCCCTATGACTCTCTCTCTCTTGTCCCAAAGTAGGACCAAATTTCTAGCTCGAACTCCCTTGCTTTAGCTCTTACGTAAAGAGCTTCTTCACTTTCACCGATGTTCTTTGATTGTCCACTACCCGGGATATGCTCTCTTCTAGCTTCTCAAGGAAAAGAATCCTCTTGTCAATTGAATCTCGGTATTGGTTGTCTTACACTATTTGAAGCAACTTGAGAGCCGACATTTCAATTGTGATAGGAATCTATGCTTCAACTCCATATAGCAATCGAAAAGGTGACATGCCTATTGCCTTCTTAGAGTGAACCTATCAGCCCACAATGCATCATATAATTTTTGTGCCAATTCCTCGACTCAAATCAACAAGCTTACGGATAATGGTCAAAATATTTTTGTTTCTTGACTCAAACTTGACCGTTCCCTTGAGGATAGTAGCTAGAAGAATGAGCAAGAGAAATCCTAAAGCCATAACATGAATTCTGTCAATTCCTTTGAAGAGAAATAAGTAGCATTTTCCACCACAATCTTTTGAGGCACCCCAAAACAGACAATGATGTATTCTTTGATGAAACTGCAAACTACTTCAGAACTAGCTTGTTTGGTTGGAATGGCTTCCACCCATTTGGTGAAGTAGTCCATGGCAATGAGCACATAAGTATGCCCAACACTTGAATGGGGATTCAACACGCCAATGAAGTCCAACCCCCATTGTTGAAATGGTTCTTCAATAATCACAGGCCTGAGAGGCAATGCAGCTAACTGTGGTTTTCCAACAAATTGTTGGCATGCTTTACATTTAGAAACCCACTACGAGTATCAAAGAAAAGAGAAGGCCAATAATATCTACCTCTAAGAATTTTGTGGGCAAAATCACCATGGCTAAAAAGTGTCCACCAAAAGCTTGATCATGATAGGCTTTGAGGAGTTTTTCTTGATGTTCCTTGTCAACACACTTGAGAAAATAGCCATCTATCCCTTTCTTGTAGAGTGCATGATTCCAAATCACATATTTGGTTGCTTTCACCGAGAGTTCTTCGCTGCTTGTAATCTAAATGAGGGGGCAGTTCCCATAGGTAAGAAAGAAAGTGATGTCTGCATACCATTCCTCTGTAGTGTTCACAAAGAGAACTTGTGGGAAATCTTCTCCTGAGTAGGTTTGGCAAGTGTCATCTCTTTCTCCAAGCTAAACTTTGAGAGATTCATCTTCAAATGCAATCAACTTGCACAAACCATTTCCTCTAACTAGATTAGAGGGCTTAATCTCTAGGTCATACTCTTGGGTCCTTGCAATCCAATTTCCTCTTTTGACTTCGTGATCTTGTTATGTCAAAATGGACTTGATTGCACTTCTGAGATGATCACCACAAGGTGTGAGAGTTGAGTATGTAAAATCTGAAATTCTTCATGGCCTTGACCACTTTGCGTATGCATGCTTCTCCAATTGACTATAATTTAGTTCATGCTTCTTCAAAGGGCAGATCATGAAAGCAACAGTGCTTCCAATCCTTCATAATTCTTTTGAACTAGGATAGCGAAAGAGTGTGCTCCAAGGCATAATAAAGACATGATAAATTATTTTCTGAAATCTAGAGATACCAGCTTTGGAGCTTTGGCAATGGCCTTCTTGATTTCTTCAAATGTTGATTTTCCTTCAAAATCCATTTGAAACTGTTTAAGGCTTCATCATAGAGGTGATATGCTTTGTTAGTTCAAGAAATTCAGGGACGAAGCGACGAAGAAAATTTACCTTCCCAAAGAATGAGTGCACGTCCTTTCTTCTTGGTGGGAAGAGATAGTGCTTGAATAACACTTACCCTCTCGGGGTCAATATGTGCTCCATTCTTATTCACGATGTGTCCCAACAGCTTGCCTTTTGTGACTCCAAAGATACACTTTGGGATTTAGAGAAATGCCATGTTTTCTACATCTTGCAAGAATATGCTCCAAGTGGAAGATATGTTCACTTCTCTTCTTTGAAAACATGGTTAAGTCATCAAGGTATATGATAATGCAATGCTTGAGATCTTTGAAAGCTAGGTCCATGGCTCTTTGGAAGGTGGCTCCCATATTGATCGGGCCAAAAGGCATCCTGAAGCAAAAGTTCCCAGTGGAGTTGTGGAAGCCGCCTTGCTACAATCTTCTTCTTCGCTACTTTAATTTGATTATACCCCGAGAAGCCATCAAGCAAAGAGAGCATCTCGGATCTAAGAAAGCTTGTAGGATATGATCCATGATCGAAGAGGGTAATTTTCCTTGAGAGATGCCTAATTTAGATTTATAAAATCTACACATATTCTGATCTCCCCATTTTTCTTTCTGACTTGTACAATGTTGGCCACCCATGTTGAGTGGTGAATGGGGATAATGATTATGGAATTCAACATCTTGTTCTCTTCTTCCTTGATAACATCATAAATCTTTGGATTATAGGGTCTTTGCTTCTGCCTAAAGGGCTTAGCATCCTGCTTCAGAGGAATGGAATGATGCATTTCCTTCGGTTGAAAAGATTTGAGCTCGTCGTAAGAGTAGGCCAACACATCAGAGTAATTTTTAAGAAAAGCAACGAACTTCCTTTTCTCTTCAGGTGAGAAGCATTTGCCAATGTTGACCATCCTTGGATCTTCAGAAGTCCTAATGTTTTCCTTGTCAAAATCATATGGACAACGAGAAGATAGCTTTTATTTTTCATGAATAAATATGTCATGCTTGTCAAATAGGTCCTCCAGAGAGACTAGACCTTTGGGGATCTTGTTACCTTTCAATCTGATCATGCCTTCATCATCCACTCTTTCAATTTCATCTGATGCATCTTCAGCCATAGCTTCTCTATGTGGATTAACACTTCCCTCAAAGAAGAGATTATTGAAGTTGTCTCTTTGCTCCAAGAAGGCTAAAATCTTATTGTCGTCATTGAAAACTTGCTAGTGATATGCATTATCAGGAACACTTGGTCTAAAAACCATCTCAATGGTTATTTTTTCCTTGCCAAAATAAGGATGAGGAGTCAATAGGGATGTTGATACTGCAAGAGAATCAACTCTTTCATTTTGTTGTCTTGGGATGGCTTAAATAGATAATGCATCAAAGAATTTAATGCAATCCCACACTCTATTTCGTAATGCATAATCCTTGGGTTCTTCACCGGTATTGCTTTGGTGGATTTGCTTCACTATCACTTCTACATCACCAAGGCATCTCAGCTTTTGATTCCCATGTCTTCCACTACACTTATGCCCAAGAGGAGAGCTTCATATTCTGTTGTATTGTTGGTGTTGTCAAAAATGTAGTTTGTATGCAAAAGGATGCATCACATTGGAAGGAGAGTACAACACAACACCAACCCTCGAGCCTACTTTGGAATGGTTTCCATCATCTCCATAGTCTAGACCGATATTTTTCGATTCTAAGGAAAGTGGCAAGTCTTCTTCTCGTTGTGAAGTAAGGAAATAGTTTCCTAATCCACAATCTTAAAAGAGGATATTAGCTCTTGGGTCATTGGAACTTCTTACTGTAAACTTCATTTTTCTTACCGGAAGTAGCTTCTTCATCTCAACCTTCACTAGAATAGTTGCATAGGTCCAATCCATCTTTTCTCTCCACTAAGGTCTCTACAAAAACTTCTACTCAAGAGCATGTCAAAAGATGCTTTGGAATGTCTCGCCACTAAGATGGTTAGAAGTACTTTCTTATCGTGGTATTCACCAAAGCCACTTGTGCATCTTTTATCCTTCCTACTAGTGGTACTTGCTTGATTCCATTGAGTAACAAGCTCCGTTAACTTTGGTTAGTGTCAATGCCGAGAGCATTGACAACTTTGAGTGGCATTATGTTATCAAAAGCTCCAAGTCAATGATGTAATTATTGAGCTCAAAACCATTCATGAGAAGAGATAAGTAGAAGGGTTCCACCTTATCTATTTTGGAAGCACTTAGGGCCAGCATTTTTGATCGTAGGTGGTGTAGATGGTGTCGGAGAAGACCTTTTTAATTTGAACTTGAAGGTATAGAATCAAGCTTTCTCTGAATAACATTGATTAGTCTATCAAACCGAGAAGGGTGTTTCACGTTTACAAGTATTCAATCTCTGAGAGCTGCACTTTGGTCTTACTTGGATGTTCCACAAAATAAAATGGGACAATGTTGGATGAGGGGGAAGTTCTTGGAGTGAGGGAAGGTTTACATGGTAAGGGTCTTTGAGGAACTTTGGCTGACTTAGGATAGACTTCATTGGAGGGAGGAGTGTTTTTAATAACTTGTGAGCTAGAAGAAGGAAAAGGTGACTTACTAGATATAACAACCTGATCTCTAGCAGCCATTTGGCCTAGTTTCATTTTGGCTAAATCCATTGAGGGTGGTAATGGTGAGCCTCTGCTGATGATCTTCTTTTGTGTGGCTGCTGGAGTGGGATCTTCTTTAGTTTTCTTTTCCTCTTGAGCCATAAAGGGTAGAGCATCTTTCTTGGATTGAGCTCGAGTGAAGAAAACACATGAGAAGCTTGGGCTTCATCTTCTTACTCCCCATCATCAACAAACTCGAACAAGCCATTGGCATATCAACTTCTTCAATTTTGAGACAACCTTCGTAATCCTCTCTATTTCTCCTTCAAGTTCATCAATTTCAACATCCTCTCTTGATTCTCTAGTGTCACAAATAGCATTGACATTGATGGAGGTGTTTCAAGGGCAAGTTGGCGAGGAAGTGGTGCAATTTTTTTGTCTATCGGGAAATTTGGCCTCCTTGGAGCATTTTTCATCATCATTTGGGACAGTTTTTTCTTCAAGGCAACTAGATCATTTTCCATTTTCTAAAACATAGGATATGTAGTTACTGAAGCCAAAATCGACCCTTCGCTTCCCATTTGGCCTTTCACCTTTCTAGAGAGGATTAAGCCATCATCGCTTTGATGGAAAAGTCTTGAGCTTCCTTAGTGTGTTTGGTTGGGCTCTTCCGGGGAAGAAACCAACTTCTAATGGCAAGGCACCGATGAACAATCTTCTCGTGGTTTCTCGGGGAGGTAAAGCACATCTTCAAGGACTCTTCTTGTCAATCTCTCAAACCTTGCTACAAAATCCCTCATGGATTCGGATCTTTCTTTCTTTATTTGGACTAATTACACCAAAGAACTCTTGACCATCTTCAAGGTGCTCTTGAATCTATTTTCAAATGTTTTTCTAAAATATTCCCAACCAAGAATAGATCTTGTAGGAAGCATGTAAAACCATTCAAAGAACTTTCTCTTAGAGTGACTCCACAAAAATTCTAACTAACACATCTTCATCTTCAACACCTAACACACCACAAGCAATGATGAAGGCTGCTACATGTTCATCAGGAGTTAGGAGCCATCTCCTTTGAATTTGGGAAAATTATTTCTCAAACCTCTTGACAGATCATGGAGTATTTGTGGGAGAGAAAGTGGACTAGTATTTCTTCCCCATGGTACATTGGGTGTACGTGCTTCACGTTCATTATCAGCCATTTTGTTTCTATTTTTGGCTTCTTCAGTAGCTAGGGCTGATTTTCTTTCCTCTACTGCAGCTTGGAGTCTTGCAATTTCTTCAAGTTGAGCTCTAATCTCTTCCTCTCTGTCAAACCGAGCTATAACCTCTGCTTCTTCTCTCTCCAACTCCTCAAAAGTAGGGTCAATCACTCCTCCTTGCCTCAACTAGTGAGTATACCTTCTATCAGCCAGCTTGAAAGTTTATTGTCTTCTCTTTCATAGCCCAAAATTTTGTAGCAATGGTGAGGTGATTTACACTCTGCCAAATATGCCAAGTAACCTCTTTCAGGTCTGAAATTATTTCCTTTGGATATGATAGAGAAAAGAAGGTTTTCTAGAAGGATTTGCAAGAATTTTGAGTTACATCCATGCAGTTCATATGGCTGCTCAATCTGCAGAACTCTTCTATTTGAATCTTTTTGTATTTTTGGATCACAAGGGATTTTAGAATTCAAAGGAAAACTTAATGATATTATAAAAACCTTGTGGTCATTTTTGGGTGCAGATGCTACAACTCTACCCCACGGTGGGCGCCAAAAACTATTGGCGAGAAAATTTGTCTTGTGGACAAATTTGTGGATTTCAGGCCAACACTATGGGAATCTAAGTCCCTCTACATTTGAATGGTGCAGCTCCCATTGTTTAGCATGTAAAACCAAAGTGGATTTATGGTGGTTTTTCAACTAGAGATCCACAGAACACTCCACTATCCCTATGGAAATAATAACAACTCCTTGCTATAGTAGAAATCGATCTGAGAAAGGGGAGGGAGTAAGAATGAAGGAGGGGGAAATCAATGTTGTGGGTAGAGTGTCAGATGCCCACACACATCAAATGGAAGTTTCATTACATGCATTAATTAATAGAAGAAAGACAAATTTGCAATTTCTAAGCACAAGACAGAATAAAACACATTGGTCACAAAGCACCAATTGATTTTTCCATCGAGGGACATAAAATTCCTTCCTTTTTTATTGATCTCAAAGTTGAAACTTGTACAATGAGTGGGAATAGAAGAAAAATGCAGAGGAGGAGAATAGAAGAAGACTAATAATAATTTTTTTCCTCTGTTCACAAAAATGTGCTTCTAATTTCCAAATTCAATTGCCACCTCACAAAGACTTCGAAAAACCATTAAATCATTTGACCCAAAGCCGTTACAAACAAATTTGATCATTTCCCCTCTTCCAAATTCCTCTGCCACAAAGAAAACGCTTCTAATGAGCCCAAAAAAGAGTTACATGTGCAAAAATGCATTTCATATTTCAATTTTCTAGTTTGCATATGAACCATTCAATCCTTTTCCCTAATTTCTTTGAAATCGGGCCATCCACGTGGTAGGAGAACATTGGAGCAAAGTCGGGGGAAATTTTTTTACATGCCAGAGATGTTTTCTCAATTTTCTCCCACAAAACTCCATCAAAATTTAAAATTGAAGTTTCCATCATGTGGAGAATTTCACCAACTTTCCATTGATACCAAAAACGTGAAAATCTGAGCTTTAGATCGAAAGATATGGCCTCTTGAAGATTTAGGGCAAAACTGGTAAAAAATAGAGTCAAAATTAGGGTTGGTGGGGTCAAACTTAAATTTTTCTCTTTTGGAAAAATTTCCCAAAAATCTCCACACCCCGCCGCTCCAAGACACGTGGCGCCTTCTGATTCATCCGTGGGCCGAATGTTTCCTTTGAGTTTTTTGCCCAAAAGGGCTAAGTGCCATGTTTTCCTCCGTGCCTCCACCAATGCGCTTCCTTCCCCTCTACAGGCCTACGGCCGCTTTGTGAATTTTACACTTTTTAGCCAAAAGGGCTAAGTGTCAAATTTCTCTCTTGGGCCCGCCCAGGGAAAATTTCCCCTCCAAACTCCGCTGAGCCATAACTTGCAAAATACAAGGAGTTAGGAGGACTTCCTTACCTTTCTAGAAAAGGGAAAGAATTCTCTATATAATGAAGGTGTTTTAAAGAATCCTTGATCCCTTGGGAAGTGCTAGATTTAAAAATACTCAGACTGGACCATTTTCAAAGGGTAACAACTCAAAAATTTCTAAGTCTAGACTTGGAAAAGAAGGAAATTTTGAGGGGAAAACAAATTCCAAAGAAGATTTCATTTGTTGTTGGTGGCTCATCTCTTTCCAAGTCTATTACTCCCAAGATTACATCACCTACAATGCTGTGGTGGTAGAGGTGGTTGAAGTCAATGAATCTCCTAGTGTCATCCAGATCCATCACATCTTCTCCTTCCTCCATTATCACTTCCAATACTAGTTCTTTCCACTTCCACCATCATTTCTTCTTTCCCATCCCCTTCTATGGCCCAAGTATTCTCGTCACTTCTAGTTCTATCAGCTGGGGAAAATATTGGGTCACCCATTTCCTCTTCACTTCCTTTAACACTTCCATTTTCCTCAATTACAACCCCCAACATTGCTTTGTTAGTTCCTATGGCTGTCCTTACATCCATGCCTTCCATCATTGCTACCTCTGTTAAAATACCAGCTGATGTTTCTAGTGATCTTGCTTTGACTGATGCTTCAGGTATTGGATCTATCACTCCATCTTCGTTTGCTCTAGCCATACCAGAATGGTTGTTTAGACAAACTCCCAAGAAAAAGAAGAAGGTTCCTTTGGGAGATGTTATAGATCTCAAAGATATTGAGTATATGCCTAAAGACAGCCCAAGAGACCGAGAATTGTATTAAGTATGACGGTTAATTCCTCCGAGAACATGTGATAGAGGTGGCCACCCCCGTTGAGGGAAAAATAAAGAAACAATCACAACAACAAATTATCGGATATCAAATTTCTCATTGGGAAGGCTACTCATGAAGGATCCAAGCAAGATGTACACACTGCTCTTGGGGCCCTTTTGGAGAAATATGACAAAGACAAGGCCACCAAGGATGAGCTCAAGGCCAAGGTCGAGCAACTCACTATGTTGCTTTGCATAAAGTAACCCAACCCACTCCATCCACTGACGTCTCAACTACTACGGCTATGACAATTTCATCTACAATCGATGATATTTCTTATCATGAGCTTGAGAAGCTAGGCCAGAAAGGGAGATCAATGAGTGGATGGATGGAGAGAATTTTGCAGGAAGCTAATCCTTTGATCAAGGAAGCCGTTGAGATATATAATGATTTGCAGGTTGCAAAACCACCATTTCTAAGATGGATGAATCCTTCTCTGAGGATAATAATAATTTAAATTTAACTTTGGCAACATGGAGTGACATTAGAGAAGAGGATTCTGACTTGCTTCTTTAGGAAGAGGTGATTGATGATGCCTCTAAATTGTTTGAATATCAAAAGGCCATGGAATTCTGGTGTCAAGTATTACAAGATCTAATTAAGAAATTGGAGGAGAAATGAGTGGAGATTATAGATTCCTTGAATGACATCTCAGAGGAGTTTGACAACTCAATTGTAAATTCTTCAATGAAAATATCAATGCTCTTCCTGAGGATCAGATTAAGGAAAATTTCAAAGATTTGGTGAAGCGTGACGATGAGGTCACTAAGACTTTCAATAGTGACTCCATTGACCGACTGGTCTTATGTCAAAATTTCATAGGGAGACTAAAGAAAGTTACAAATAAACTTCAAAGATTGCTAGCCAGATCACAAAAGAGATCGAGATAGTAGATGTAGTGAATCACTATGCATGTGGGCCTAGAGATGAAGAAACTCAGGGTGTTATCAAGTGCTTCTTCGAGTACAGACACCGAATGGTCTGTATGGGAGGAAGGACAATAAAAACTTAGATAAAGGAGATGCAGATGAATCAGGCCAAAGCTGAGTGGCCATGAAAGGACAAGTTCAAGCTCTAGGATTGGTCAAAGTTGTAGGGTTGACTGAGTCAACCCTCTCAACAAATTTTCTATTTTTATGGGAGCATGTTCCCTTAATATTAATGACATTACTATTTTTAGTTAAATGTTAGTTAAGGGCCTAGTTGTAATGGCTCAACCTAGGAACTTATAAATAGTGGAATGCTTCCATTGTTCTAGGGAGGCATATTTTTAGAGATTTTTAGTGAAGTTTCTCTTCAAGCTCTAGGATTGGTCAAAGTTGTAGGGTTGACTGAGTCAAACCCTCTCAACAAATTTGCTATTTTTATGGGAGCATGTTCCCTTAATATTAATGACATTACTATTTTTAGTTAAATGTTAGTTAAGGGCCCAACTGTAATGGCTCAGCCTAGGAACTTATAAATAGTGGAATGCTTCCATTGTTTGGGAGGCATATTTTTAGATATTTTTTGGTGAAGTTTCTCTTCAAGCTTGGAAGAGTGCTTTCCGAGATTTGTTGAAACCTTTTAATTATATTCAAGAGTTATACCTTACACTTGAAGATTTGTTTTATTGTGTTGAATGATTAGTCATTGTATGCTTTGTGAATGTGATTCCTTGGCATTATTGATTAGTTTTCCTTTACTTTAGATTATCTATTTCATATTGTGAAAAGAATAGTGTGATTACCTTTCATCAGTTGTGAGAAAATATTTTCCTTTTGTTGATTAAAAGTTACATTATTATTATCACTTAAGTAGATGCTTGACATGTGCTTGTGATTATCCTCTTGATAAATTATTTGTGTATCAAATCAAAGTTGATCTTTCTATTGTGTATGTTTAAAGTTTAACGAAGGAACATGTGCTTCTAGTCTGTGGTATTTTGTACCCTTTCCAAGTTGTAATAGGTGAAGGTGGCCAATGATGCGAGCATCCTACCCACATTAACCCTTCCGGAAGTTGAACATCCCTTTTCTTGGTGCATCACCACTTCTAGCATAGATTTTATTTCCTTGCATTCTCTCTCCCTAATCCCATGAAATGTTAGCATAGGTCTAGTTAGCCATCTTTCTTGCATTAGAAGTAGTGTTGTGTTTAGTTTAGGAAGAGGAAGTTGACCTTCTCCGGAGGTTCACCTCAAGTGCAAGTCCCACAACTTGAGAGGTGATCCCATGTGTCCCAATCACACCGAATGTTTGTGATTCATTTTCAGGCCATTCGGGGGTGCAGTGATTTGGTGACAACAATTTCCTTCACATGTCTTACACACCCTTTATCCTTTGCTTGATTCACACAAATGTCACATATCCCGTATGTGACTTACAAAAAGATAGAACATGATCATTGATGGTAGAGGAAGGATTTGAGTTCTTAGGGAGATTTCAAGTGGGATGACCTTCTCCCTTTCATTTAACGATTGTATCTCTACTGAATCCATTGCAATTACATGCACTTCCTACTCTACTTGTTAGGATTAATTTAAAATATATCCCAAGGAGAAATTATCAAGCATTTTTCTCTGCTTGTTAGGCTTCCTTTAAAATAGATCCCAGGATAAATTCTCAACAATTTCACTAGAGAATTTATTTCCTTCTATTATTGAATGCCCGAAAGTTTTTCGCTTCTTTCTTCAATGAAATGACATAATCACAACCACTAACATCAACATGAAATTAAAAAAATCATTAAATATTTCTTATAAATCCTCTTATTCTTTCATTTCACAAGATAAACATTCCGTCAGTGGTAGTTCTTATTCTCAAGAAAATATAATTGACAAAAGGAAGGTGAACAAATCCTTGAGTTCCACTAAAATTTGACAAAATAATAACAATGCTAGGTTATGGGCACAAGAGATTTTAATAACAACACTACAGTGGGAAATATGCCTTAGGCATTAGGAGTATTAAATGAAATGGGGTTTCTTTCAAAACTATTTCCAAAGTATGTTGCCTCAAGGATTTTCCCCTTGTACCCCATTTCTCCTTCTAAGAGTTCACCCAAGCGACACATGTCTATATGTGAATTTCCTTAACAAAGAACATGATCACCTATTTTCCCTCCACCATTTACCTTTCCCCAATTAATCTCATCCCTCTATCTCCTTCATCTCCTCACTTCCTCTTGGAAATTTCCTCCTTCACTCCATCCCCATTGATGTACCCATTGCAACACTAGCATCAATAGGCCTATAACAATGAGTGGGGTTTAGAAAGGTTGTCGCTTCTCTCTTTAATGATCCAAGTGTTAGATTACGAGTTGGATTCACTAAATGATTTAATCTAAATTGAATTAAATCTATTTTTAGAGTAACTAGTATAACTACTGATATACAAGTGATAAACTATAGTAAGACACAAACACATTCAACAATGTATAACCCTAAGAAAATGAGAGGGAAAAGTGACTTAGCTATTCTCAGTGATCCAGGAGTGATTTGGAATGAGTATCTGTTGGAATAGGCTAGAAACAACATTGTAAAGGCTTGACAAAGATTTGGAAGTACAAAAATATGTAAGACAAAAATGTTCCAAGAGGATAGAAGTGGAAGGTGCTTTGAGTGTCCGATCTAGGTGCTTAGTGTCTGCTTAAAAATGCTTAGGTTCGAATATTTTTGGGTCGGAAGGTCTTTTCTTGTTTTGTTTCACTACGGCTTCTCTATTATGGTTCTGTCGCACCTATAACCTACAAAAATTGTCTACCTGCACATGTCCATAAACCACATCAAATCTAATAAAAAAATATGTAGAATGTGGAGTCAGTTGACCTCGACGGTCACCCAAGAGTGAACTTACAATCGAGTGTTGCACTACATCTCAAACTCCATGTAGTTTTGTGTGTTTGTGTGTGTAATGATGCCCTAGGTTTCCCTTGTGCAAGTTACACGATGATAGCATGCTAGATTTAGAATGCTCCAAGTATGTGAATGATTAACTAAAAATATGAAAATAATCAGTATTCTAAGTTAATATAAACTAGTAACAACAATGGAATAACTGACATGAAATGAAATATAGCTACTAAATATTTTATTTTGATATTTAAATGAAATGAAATAAAAGGGTAAGATACTAACCTGAAATAACTTACCTCATTGTGTGTCGGGACCAAATCGAAGGATGTGTGGATGAAGGAAAATGTGATAGAACAACCCAAAAAATTGCAACAGATGGTGATTTTCACAAATTGGGGTTCTTGAAGGAGGACTAGGGCACTGTGGGCACCTGACGTCATAGTATGGGTGCTTTGGTTTGCTAAATAGCTCAAGATCTGAATTTGATAGTGTCACTAGATCTTCGCAATATTTTGACCCTTATCACGTGAGTGTTGCAATATCCTCACTGATGACGTTGTAAACTTGCAATGAATATTTACTGCAAAACCCCATACAAAGCATCAAACTCCTAAAAAAGAAAGATGCATATGAAGGGTCAGATTGACCTTAGCTACACAATGGTGGACTTAAAACTAAACATTGCACTACATTCCATAACCAATGTAGTTCTATGTGCTTGTGTGTGTAATTGTGTGCCTAGGGTGCCCTAGTGCAATGACGCAAAGATAGGGGCAATAACTAGATGTAAAATGTAAATGGTGGATGGAATAGAATGAATACAACCCTTCCTATGCAATGTGTGTGATGCAATGATGCCCAAATTCATTCCCTTGCCTTAGTAGATAGTTATCCCTTGATAGTAGATAGTCCGCCCATAAGATAGTAAGTATGTTATGTTTATATAGGGATCTCTTGCTCAAATTTTGACACTAATGACCCAACATGCCAACTAGTACCTAGGGAATGAGAGGGAAAATGAAAAATATCGACCTCAAACAAATAAATTAGATCTAAGTGTTTTCGGGACTAGGGCACCTAAAAATAAGGACCAAGATGCCCATGGGTGCCCTAGTTCTACCTTAGGCACCTTAGTCAAAGACTAGAGATGAAAACGACCAAATAACAACACCTAAAACTCCCTAAGAGACAACCAAAACTATGTAAACAATTGATAAATGTGTAAGATAAATGAAGACTACGACCAACTAACTGACGATAGGACTAGGGGATAGGTCATTAGTAAATACTTTTCTTACGCGAGATCCATCTATAAGATACCATATTTAGCAAGTATAAATGTAATAGCAAGTGCATGATTTTGTGACTAGAGAAAATGTGTGTGATGGAATAAAATGAACTTCCCCTCCTATGTTGTGTATGTAGAGTGATGTAACCCTTATCCCTTGTATGGATGTGCTAGATGTATGCCTTGTAATTCTCTGGTGCCTTGATGTAAGATTAGGTGATAATAGATAATGTTTAGTGCTTGGCCCCTTATTTGAGAGCAATAACTAAGTATATATATATTTCCTTGTTTGAATTTCGTAATTAACAATTGAAAGGCCGAACTCAAAGTTTTAAAAGGTGACCAAGAAGTAAAAGAGACCCAAAAGAGTAATAAGAAGATAAAGAAGGTTAGGATCACCTAGGAGGGATAGGAGCACCAAGGTGCTTTTTTCCTAATTGGGTGCTAGTGTTCGAGGCCATGAAAGATAAATAAATCAAGTACCAACAAGGTTATAAGATGTGTAAGACCAAGTAAAAATACAAAAGATAAAGCAAAAGGCCGAAAAGAAGTTGTCAAACACTAGTTTTATTACTTAGGAATCATGTATACATTAGCATGCTTTGGGACCTAAAAATGTACCCAAGTGCATAGATTTTGTGTCTACACTAACCTTCTTTTCAAATTTCCTTGATCCTCCATTGAGTTGCATTCATGTATTTCCTAAACCTAATACCAACAACATGTTTGCCTCCTTTATAGCCTCACATGCTCTTTTTCAACACTCTCACCCCATGTGGAAAGCCCTACATTGTCTAACCAGTCCTTATCTTCTTCCTTTCTCAATAATTCTTCTCAATATCCCTCCTCTATAAGCTCAAATTTCCTTCCTCCTCCGAAATTTTCTCCTCTCTCTCTAAGAAAAATATTAATAGGGGGAATGTGATTAATCTTTCTAATCTTGTCCTTGAGCCTCCTTCCATTTAATTATAAAATAGAGGCCAAAAATATTCATCCCAACCAAAGATGTTATTGTTAACCTTGAGTAGGCTTTAGATGGTCTCTCTGGTTCTACATCCAAAGATTAGACAAGATTGTTTCGTCCTTCTTCAAGAGCTAAGCCCGTTAAAATTAATATAACTAAAGTAGAGCACATTGATTTAAATAACCTTAAAAATAATTAAAACCTTGCCATCATTAAAGTTGATAAAGGTAATGTGCTTGTTGTCCTTAATCATGACGACTATGTTTCCAAAATGATTGAGCACCTAAATTGTGGTAGTTATAGAAAATCAAATAAAACCCTATTAATAAAATTTTAAAATCTGTTTCTAATGCTATTAAAATTTCCTCATTAGATGATAATACTAAGAAAAATATTATTCCTTCTAAGGAAATCACCCTAGAATATATGGCCAACCTAAAATTCATAAAACTAGTGCTCCAATTCATCCCATTGTTAACACCATCCACTCCCTAACCTATAAACTCGCTTCCTTTCTCGCTAATAAACTTAAACCTTTGGAGGAAAAGTCCTCTTCATTTATTAAGGACTCAATGTCCTTTTTCCATTTTATTAAAGATCAAAAATTAGATAAACACGGTTCTATTGTCAAATTTGATGTAGCTTCCCTTTTTAATAAAATCCCTATTGATGAAGTTGTAGACATAAAATCACGCACTTACTACTATTTTACTATACCACCAAGTATGTTGTTTTATATATGGATCTTGCGTAAGAAAAGTATTCACTAGTGACACACTGCCTAGTCCATCTTCTTTCTTTGAGTGTCTCTATTATTTTTATCTCTCACCTCTCTCACTTCGCACCCATTTCTCGGTCAGTCACGGATCCTTGTTTGTCAGTCTTCTCACATTTTTTGTCAATTGTCTCAGACACTAGCGCTTTGAACTCCTATCCTATTTGTTCCTAGGTCACATTATTGAAATTTGTAATCAAACTTTTTGGTTTTCTTACTCCTATCCGAGGTCCTAGTCAGCATGTCGTGTCATTAGTGTTGAAATTCAAGCAAGATATCCCTATATAAACACAACATACATACCATTATAATGGCGACAATTTTCTCAAGGGCTATCTATCTACATACTATCAAAGGGACTGCATTTTTGGGCTTATTACTTTGCATAGGAAGGGGAAGTTCTTACTTCCACCCACACATTTCATTTTATCTAGAGCCTCTATCTTGGTATCAATCGAGGTGGAGGGAATACCTAGGAGCACTATTACACACACAAGCACATGGAACTACATGGGGTGAGATGTAGTGCAATGCTCGATCGTAAGTTCACGCGCGATAGGAGATTTTTTCAACAATCGAGGACAATCGACCTCCCACCCTTACATCTTTCTTATTTAGGATTTGATGTAGTTGTGGGGTTTTGCGACACGATTCATTTTTTTGGCACAGCGATTTAACAAAATCTCCAAATTTGGTGATCCAATTGTGACATACAAGTGATAAAAAATATCAATCGAGGAACATTTTCGTGTCAACCTAAGAAATTGAGTTTCACATCAACAACCCATTTCAGAAGTCACATGCACCCAGAGATGGTATTTGATGCCCTTTGTGCCGCCCTGCATATCGCCGTACACCTTACATAAGCACCTTATGTCTCGCATTATTGACACTTATAAATTTTTATGGTTTCATGTCGCATAACACTCTAAGCTTCACGTTTCATCAATTTTTCGCGTTTGGATACACTTTGGGATAAGTGAAATAAAGATCGGCGTTCCTATTTTCTCTCAATTGCTTTCATAATTATATATCCGTAAAATTGCTTAGCATTTGTATTTCATTATACATCATTATAAAAATATATAAAATTATATTTTATTGCCCATGTAATTTTCATGAACACGCCTTAGAACTCCTTGCCCAAGTCATCCACTAAACCTAATGGATAAGAATAGATCTTATTCTAGGCAAGCTATGCCTAAATCGCGGCTAATAGCATCAACCCTATTTAAGGGTATGATGAGGCTATTGGTAATTTTTACTAGCACTCTATCTCACAATCCTCGTGTTGATGATAGGTTTTTATAAGAATACTTTTGAACAATGAAGGTGAAAAATTCCTACTAGTTTCCCCAAAAAATTCTTACTATATATTTTATCTAAAGAACAAAACATTTCTAGAATAATCCTTTTCAAATTTTCATAGGCACTGAAATACTCCACCTTCCTCTAATTTTGCATAAACTCTTATGATGCTATTATTTATTATATGCTTGGTCTTGATTGTGATATCACCGACGTAGATAAAAATCATGATGAAAATTTACATGCGCATGATGTTATTTCTCATATTAGTTAGGATGAGTTCTCATGCTTCTCCTATTTTTGAACATGCTTCTAATGATTGTAAAGAAGCATCTCATGTTAACCTCTCATACTTTCTTATTCTATGTTGATGACTCAGAAATAATTACATGTGAAACTTTATTTTTTTGCGATAATATGTCTAAACATCCACTGTTAGTAATGATTTTACTTCACTTAAGATTATCGAATGTGAATTTTCCACTCCGCTTTCATCTACTTTTGAGGTTTTCTCTACTAGAATTCATGATGATTCTACCATTACTACTAGCTCACCTCTTACGGAATTCTTCTATTTAAACTTTTTATGTTTTATCATATTCCATGTTCATCTCCAATTCACTAACTCTTCTTACACTTCTCGGAATGATATTCATGTTGCTTCTTCTATTCCGTCTAGTGTTTCCATCTCTTATTTCTTTTGCATACACTAGTAAGTGATTATCAGATCTTCATCTTCGATTGTTCTCACATTCCTATGATCACTCATAATGGAAAACTTCAACCACTCAATGTACCTCTCACATCTTCTACCATTCCTCCACATGATATTTTATCACTCATGCATTTTGGTTAGTTACAATCTCATATTCAATCTCTCACTCTTGAAATCAAGGCATGTTATGCTTCTATTGATAACAATTATTTACATGGAAATCCCATTCCAAAGAAAATTCACAACTCAACATTTCCTAATGACTTCATCATGCCTATATTTTTATACTTTTGACGGACATGATGAATGACTAAAATCCATATACTACTTTCACCCATTATCGTTTAGCTACATTGATTTTACTCGAATGATCGATTATTACTAAAAGCCTTCCATCATAGTCTCCACCTTCCTCTATTTCGATGAATCTCTTGATGGTATTCATTTACTTTGTAGGTCTATTAGTACATATTTTTGAATGGAAAACGCTTTTCTATTTACACGCGCATGATGTTTATGTTAAAAATGGTCAAAGTTGTAGAGTCACACAAGATCATTTACCTAGCTTTATCATGGAAAAACAATCTATGATATTCAGAATACATCTTATGTTCACTACTCTCATGCATCAATTTAGTATTTGACCTATTGATTTAGAAAATAATTCATCTTTTTTATGGCTTGATTCCTACTCTAAAAAATGATGATTCATGTTATGATACTGTGAAGATCATTTAACTCTTATGCTATAAGGTTATCGATCTTTTGAACAAGATTTAATTCTTAGACATGTTATAGATCCTCCCACTTTTAAACCTGTGCTATTGTCTTCTGATCATAATCTCCACTTTCCATCTATCAAGAATCCTCCAAGGTCTCCATCACCTCCACCTTTCATAAGCATGTTCCATCTCCTCCATCTGCATAAGCATCCTCCATCTCACCACACATGCTCTCCACCTAAGTCTTCGCCATCTCCACACTTTTATCAGCCATTACATTTCTTGGTAGGCATTCTGTTACAGGCATCATGATGTGGTGTGTGCTTTCCTATGATAAGCACTTATTTCTCTTAGCCTTCTAATCAACATAAATCTCTCACTCTCATCCTTTACATCGCTTTCAAAATCACAACTGATATTCCTTAATGACTAATCAATGCCTACATCAATGACCATCCTTAGGCAAAGCATGATTGTTTAGCTATTTCTTACAAATTATCAACAATTAAAACTATAAGCCTTAACATCATTTCTTGTTCTCTCTCTCTCTCAACAAGGTATGTTTACTTTTGATTCTATTAGTGTTATTAAATGAAGTTCACTTATTCTTTATTCTAAGGTCATTATTCATCCACTCATAATGTCATCACTCATGATAACCTCTACCTCACTCATCACACTTGAACCAAAATCTCATCCAAGACTACATCTCTATGCTTCACTACTTCCTATCGTAGGACAAGATTTTTTCCCACCATTGATTTCATTGGAAATCTCATTGGAAATTCAATTTGGGTCATACACTCATGATGCTTCCACTATCATGTACATGTGATCAAACGGCTACATCTCGCTTAATCTTTGGTAGGTGATTTTTCATAGATGCTCACCTCAATACTTGATGACACACTCATGTTCTTACATTATTACATGAATGTTGAGGGATGTGTTATCTATGGCTAAGCTTATATATCTATCTAATTCTCTCTGTATCTAGCTCTATATAGATATAGAGATCTAGTCCTTCTTCAGATCCATCTATCAGAGATCCTCTAAGGTCTCCATCACCTCCAATATAGCGTGTTCCATCTCCTCCGTTGCCCTCCATCTCCACCACCGGGGCTCTTGCCTAAGTCTTCACCATATCTACTCCTAGTTGGCCATCATATGCATTTATGGCATTTATATCATGAGGTGGAGTGTGCTTTGATCGATAAGCCATTTCCTTCTATATCAACATCATCCTTTACACTCTCATTTCACAATGTTATTCTAATTACAATTATCACCTCCTTAATGATTCCTTACAATGATCTATTGAGGGTATCTCATTACAAATTCTAATCTTAAAACATAAGAGGACATTTCTTTCTCCCTCTCTCGTGAGTGGTATGTTTCATCTATAGTTCATCTTTCATCCATTCATCCCCCTCAATTCACGGTATTTCCCCATTCGACCCTCCTCACTCATCATGTATATGATCATCCATCCTCCATCATCTATATTCTCATCCATCGTGCTAGGTCCTTCCCACCATTGCATCTCCCATCATTGGCACCATCTCATATATTCAGTTTGGGTCTATACCTATCCCTCACTTCCCTCATTCAAATGCTTCCACAACCCATCGAGTCCTAAATCTAGATATGGGGATTCTATCTACTCTCATCACTGATGAAACACTCATGTTCTTCACATTCATCCTCATGATTTCTCTCTGTGTTAAAAAGAACCTCACTCCATTGTTGTGTTATATGCTTCATTTATTTATATATCTAGCATACACTATCAAACCACTTCCTGATGACGCACTCTTGCTTTATGGTTAATTCTTGATTGTTGAGGGGTCTTATATAAATGAACCTCATCTTCATACAAATACACTTGAGGAGTTGCTCTTCTTCCCCCTCTCTTCATCATACTCACTCGTGATTACATGCATTTTTCCAATCACTTCATTCACATTACTCTCTCACATCATTCATTTTATACATACATTTATTATCCTCTATCATTATTGATACATACAATACATTTTTTTTTTCATCGTTATCTATCTATGCCCCAATCAATATCATCATTTATGCAATAAAATAAAAACACATAAAACACAAAATCATCACATCGCATATCAAAATAATCAACACAATGTAATAATCACAATCCTCCATCTATATATATATATATATAGTCAAAAATCATAGTTACAAAAATATAATCATTGGTGGGCGAAGTAAATGCATCACTACATCAATACATGACATATATCATCATCATCATTATATAAAACTACGGGAGCTCTAGAAATAGATGCTTCTCTGCTTAATCTACGTTGTTGGTCGCATCCCCCATATATCTTTATTTGTCTATGAAATAGAGCCAAATCCATTAACTTCTCTGTGAAATGACCCTATAACTTGAAAAAATTCATGAATACATCCTGCTCTAGGGATCCTCCACTTCACCTCCCTAGTCCGGAGCTGAGTATCCACCCGTGCCTTGTCTCACTCACTCAACAACATGGTGTATGCAGGTTGCCGCTATCACCACTAGATCATAAAAATGAGCATGCTCACCCACAATAGCATCCACTCACTCTATCATCCCACCTCCAATGAGCACATCAAGTGGGCACATTTTGCATCAATGTTTGGATCGATGTATGAGTGACAATCAACGCCCAATAAAAATCCTTATAACCATCCAAATATAGCATTAGTTTGCATGATACAACACAATCACAAAACCAAGTAACAATCCACAACTATCCAATACTCACACTCTACTATCGTTGTTGCTATACCATCGCCATCATGGCAGTGCATGCCCCTCTACTCCTACAAATTGGAGGTGTTCCCACCATATCCACTACAACTGAAACAATAACACCCATCAGTGTGTTTCCCACCATGCACTATAGGCCTCAGTACATCCCGCATTGTCCACATGTATCGACTCTATGGCCGCATCCATCTCATCTACACCTAGGGGCATTAGTTATTCTCCTTTAGGTCCCAATCTCACTCTCACCTCATTGGCGCTCTCATTGCTTGCACCCATACATATGGCTCTGGGGGCACATCTTGAGTAATACCAAACTAACGTGATACACGCACTAACTCCAAAATAACTCCGTCACTCTAGGAAATCGATCCTCTAGCCACATAGTATAGCGGATACATCGTATCTCTACTCCATCCTCATGCCTCCCTCCATAGGCTCGATATGGGATCCATATAATGGCCCCCCATATGATCCAACATAGATCTATAAGTAGTAGTATCAATCTCCTACTAGATGTACTATCATGTCTCCTCACTGTAAATATCTTGGGCCTCACACAATCGTCCCGTGGCCCACTAAGTGGCCTCGGTATCAATTACTCATAGGCCCATACATTTAATAATGTGATGGCTCCATGTCCACCCCCATGGTCCTATTGCGTGAACATGTATAAGTCCTTGTACAAGTGCACTAATACACATCACGCACATACATATCTAGTCTCATCCTCCTTTCTATACGTAGACAAGATATCATGTATCTTATATAATATGCCTACACCACCACCCTCCATACACTTAAGAAGAAATCCCAACTAGAATGAACTTCCACAAATCACGTAACACCTAATCTCAATATGGCATCCAAGATAATATGGGTCTTTGTTTGTACTTGTGTCCTCATAAAAAATACCACCTAAGTAGCCCTCATTTGTCTCTATGCATACTCTATAACCATCACCTGGAATCTCTCACCAATAATAAGTGGTCACAATATGTGATATACATCCTCCAAGGTCACAGTCATCTCCTTGATAGGTAACCAAAAATTACAAGTGTATTTACACCATCGCTTGCATATGGTACAAGTAATCATTGACATATTATGGGGTACCTCCCCCAATCTTTTATGTGCCATAGGCCGACATGGTCTAATACATCCCACTATGCATCCAATAGGCCTAATCCCAACAATGTACTCAAGTGTTGACCTCCACGTAATCTTGTTTCAATTGTGGAGCTCAATTACTTCAATTTAGCATGCAATGGAAACTTGTTGGAAAATACAGGAATCAAATCGGTTAGAGGGGAACCAACATCGGTGACCCAAGACCGACATCGGTATAGGAAAGGGAGGAACCGAGATGGTTAGGTCTAACCGACATCGGTTACCTGTGCAAGGATGTTTTATTTAACTCTCGGAATTAGATCTATTTTTAGCATTAAAGTATATCTATTGATTGTAATTGCATGGCTAAGTGCCCTAAGTCTATAAACAACTATATAAGCATAAAGCTAGGGTTTAGAAGTAAGAGATTAAAAAGAATTAGAAAGAACTTGTAAAAATTGGTGAGAGAGAGAATTCTTGGTGATGAAGCAAAAGCTTGAAGAAAGAAAGTACTATACATCTGAGAGGTGTGGAAGATTGTAAATCTTCATTGTATATCTTGTCAAAGCTTTGGATAATAGATTGGCTTGTTTCTTGGTGGATGTATCCCACACTGGGTGAACCACATTAAATCTATTGTTGATTTATGTCTCTTGGTTTGTATATTTATTTTGGTAGAATATCCACTTTTATTTGCATGTATGCTTAGATATGATATATTATCTGTATAACCGGTGTGCTAACCCCAACAACTGGTATCAGAGCTTTGTTTGAGGGTTTTGTGTGTTGACAAATTTACTCACAGAGGGTTTTCTGATTGAGTGGGAGCTACAACAATGGAAGAAGAAAAAAAATACAAGGTAGAGAAATTTGACAATGAAATTATCAATTATGGAAGATGCAGATTGAGGATTATCTATATCAAAGATATTTGTATTTATCGTTGGATGAGAAGTCTAGACCTACAAAGATGACTAATGAAGAATGGAAGATTCTTGACAGAAAGGCTTTGGGATCTATAAGATTAAGCTTGGCAGCATCCGTGGCTTCCAATATTACAAAAGTGGACTTCTACGGTAGAGTTAATGAAATCTCTTGCTAATTTATATGAAAAACCTAGTGCTTCAAATAAAGTTTATTTGATGAAGAAACTATTTAGTTCTAAGATGCATGAAGGTGGATCTACATCTAGTCATTTGAATGATTTCCAATCTATTGTAAATCAGTTAAAATCAGTTGCAATACCATTTGATGATGAAGTAAAAGAACTTTTACTCTTATGTTCTTTGCCTGATAGTTGGGATAACTTGGTAATGGTTGTTAGTAATACAACATTTGTTAATAATGTTTTGAAGTTTGATGATGTGGTTAGTATAATCTTGAATGAAGAAATTTGCAGGAAGAGTACAAATGAATCATCATCTGGAAATGCTTTGAATGTAGAAAGTAAGGGCATGCAGAAGGAGAGATCCAAGAGTAAGAGTAATGGGAAATCAAAGTCAAGGGATAGCAGATCTAAATCCAAAAGTAAGGGAATTACTTGTTGGAAATGTGGAAAGAAAGGACATGCAAAGAAAGATTGTTGGTCAAAGGATAAAGAGAACCAACAACTAGATAAAGGTAAAGAAACAAATCCTTGCTACATCGAGGTAATGCAAGATGCTCTTATTCTTTCTTTAGATAATAGAATTGAATCATGGGTTTTAGATTCAGGAGCTTCTTTCCATGCAACCCCTAATAAGGGTTATTTCAGAAATTATGTCCAGGGAAATTTTGGGCATGTTTATTTAGGTGATGATGAACCTTGTAGTATTACTGGTAAAGGGAAGTTCATCTAAAATTGTAGAATGGAAATACATGGGTATTGAAAGATGTGAGGCATGTGCCAAGCCTCAAGAGAAATCTTATTTTTACGTAGGGCAACTAGGTGAATCAGTTACATGGTTACTTTTACAGGAGACTCTTGGAAAGTCACCAAGGGTGCTTTTGTTGTGGAAAGAGGTAAGAAGGTAGGAACGTTATATTTATCTACCTATGTTATTGATTCTTTTTCTGCATTATCTACTTCAAATTCAGATGTATGCATGTGGCATAACCGGTTAGGTCATATGAGTCAAAAAGGAATGCAAATCTTAAAGGCTAAGGGTAAGTTATCAGATTTGAAAGATTTAGATCTTGATTTCTATGAGCATTGTATCTTTGGAAAGAAAAAGAGAGTGAGATTTCTCAAAGTTGGGGCAACTAAGAAGGAGTAGAAATTGGAGCTTGTACACTTAGATGTGTGGGGACCAACTCATGTAGCTTCTCATGGAGGATCCCAGTATTATGTTACTTTCATTGATGATGCTACAAGAAAGGTATGGGTTTATTGTATTAAATGTAAATCTGATGTTTTTGAGACTTTTAAAAGATGGAAAGCCCTTGTTGAGAATGAATCAAATTCTAAGTTAAAGTGCCTTAGATCTAAAAATGGTGGTGAATACTGTAGTAAGGCTTTCAATGATTATTGTTCAATGAATGGGATACATAGAGAAATAACGGTTCCAAGAACACCACAAGAGAATGGTGTTGCAAAAAGAATGAATATGACAATCATGGAACGTGCTAGAAGTATGAGGATACATTCGGATTTCCCGATTAACCATGGTCCTTCAAGTTCACTAGATGGAGGAATATCGAGAGGAAGCTTGACTAGAAAAGAGGTAGATATTTCTTTTCTTAAATTTTTTGGTTTAAAATCTTTTGTGCATATTGATAAGGAAAATAGAAAAAATTTGGATGCAAAATCCAAGAGATACACTTTCGTTGGTTATGGATCTGGTGATTTCGGTTTTGTTTTTGGGATTTAGAGAATTCTAAAATTATTAGGAGTCATGATGTTGAATGGAATGAAAAGAGAATGTATAGGGATCAAATTTTAGTACCCAAGGATGAACCGATTGAGAAGTTTGTGAATGAAAATGAACTCTCGGATTTAAAAGAATTACCAACAGGGTTACACAAGAACGGTGTCGATTGACCTCTAACCAAAACCGTCGGGAGAAGAACTAGTATCGATTACAAAAAGATCCAAACCGCCTCGGTTAGCATAACTGACGTCGGTTAGAGGTGACCAACGTCGGTCACTGTTAGATTTGGATAGGAATGTCCAGAGGTCCATATTGAGCCTCCGGTACCCCAAACTCCTGTGAGAAGGTCATAAAGGGTAAGTAAACCTCCAGAAAGATTTACACCTTCTCTATTTTATTTATTATTGACTGATAATGGTGAACTTGAGAGATTTGAAGAAGTAATGTAGGATAAGACTCATGTCCAAAGGGGAGCATGGCATGGATGAGAGATGGACTCCTTGGAACAAAACCGACATGGGATTTGGTTAAGTTGCCAGCAGGTAAGAGAACATTGCAAAACAAATGGGTTTACAGGATCAAGGAAGAAGAGGGTGGATATAAAAGATACAAGGCAAGGCTTGTAGTAAAGGGATTTATAAAAAAGTAGGTATTGACTTTGGTGAAATATTCTCTCCTATTATTAAGATGAATTATATTCATATTGTATCGAGTTTAGTTGTAGTAGAGGATTTGAATTTAGAGCAACTAGATGTGAAGATGATTTCCTTCATGGTGATTTGGATGAAGAGATTTATATGCAATAACCACTTGGGTATGAAGTCAAGGGTAAGGAGAAATTAGTGCATAGGTTGAAAAGAGTCTTTATGGGCTCAAGCAAGATCCAAAGCAATGGTACATGAGGTTTGATAGTTTTATGCATGAGCATGGTTACTTGATATGTGAATCTGACCATTGTGTTTATTTCAAGAAGCTTGAAAATAAGAGCTATATTATTTTGTTACTGTATGTGGATGATATGCTTATTGCAGGATCTAGTATGCAGGACATTGGTGAGCTTAAGAGAAAGCTAGCTTACACATTTGCTATGAAGGATTTAGGAGCTGCAAAAAGAAATCTTGGCATGCAAATACATAGAGACAAGAAAAACAAGAAATTGTATTTGTCGTAGGAGGATTATATCTATAAGGTGTTAGAAAGGTTTAATATGTAAAATGCTAAACTTGTTAGTACACCTATGGTGGTGCACTTCAAATTGAGTAAATATCAGTTTCCATCATCACATGAGGATGTCAAATACATGACACGAGTTCCATATGCTTCAGCAAATGGGAGTCTCATATATGTTATGGTTTGTACTTGGATTAGACATTGCATAGGCGGTGGGAGTGGTGAGTAGATATATGGCCAATCCAGGTAAAGAGCATTGGAAAGAAATCCAATGGATACTCAGGTATTTGAAAGGGACATCTAGCATGCGGTTATGCTATGGAGGTTCGATATTTCTTTACGTGGCTATGTTGATTCGGATATATATTGGAGATCTGGATGGTAGAAGGAGCACTAATTTCTTTACGTGGCTATGTTGATTCGATACAATAATTAATTTCAAGTGGGAGATTGTTGAGTTGTGGAGCTCAATTACTTCATTTTAGCATGCAATGGAAACTTGCCAAAAATATAAAAGGAGATTGGAGCTCACAGTGTGACATCGGTTAGGGGAATCTTCGACATCACTACCAAGGCACTCGTGGATTGGTTAGGTATGATCAAAGATCGGTCGTGCAAGGGAGGAACCGGCAGCGGTTAGGTCTAACCGCATCAGTTACCTATGCGAGGATGTTTTATTTAACTCTCGGGAATTAGATCTATTTTTAGCATTAAAGTATATCTATTGATTGTAATTGCATGGCTAAGTTCCCTAAGTCTATAAACGACTATATAAGCATAAAGCTAGGGTTTAGAAGTAAGAGATTAACAAGAATTAGAAAGAACTTGCAAAAAGTTGGTGAGAGAGAGAATTCTTGGTGATGAAGCAAAAGCTTGAAGAAAGAAAGTATTGTACATCTGAGAGGTGTGGAAGATTGTAAATCTTCATTGTATATCTTCAAAGCTTTGGATAATAGATTGATTGTTTCTTGGTGGACGTAGCCCACACTTTGGGTGAACCACATTAAATCTATTGTTGATTTATGTCTCTTGGTTTGTATATTTCTTCTAGTAGAATATCCACTTTTATTTGCATGTATGCTTAGATATGATATATTGTCTGTACAAACCGGTATGCTAACCCCAATAGGAACTCTTTTCAAATGGATATCCATTTTCACAACACAAAACACCAGCAAAAACACAACATTAACACCTCATATACGCGCAAAGCTACTAATAATAACATCAAACAACATTAATTTTCACATTCATCACATTACGGGGTCGAAACAACCTCCGGGTCGTTAGCGCTGTAGGTGACGCGAGCAGCGCCAAGAGCAGTCACCAAAACCTAGATTCAAGGTGTTGGCATCCCGAGGGATGTTAGACCTTGAACACTCTTGCCTGTGTCGAAATGCCTAAAACTTATAAATTTAAATTTAAAATTTTTCACAAAAACGAACTTATTTCTACAATTTTTTCAAAAATAATCATACTTACCAACTCAGCTATTGTAGATGCGATACCAAGACCCATGCCACCATCTCAAATTGACTCAATCTCGTTGACCTAATTGTGGCATTGTTACAAGCTCAAAGCTCAAAATCACACTCACTCAAGGTTCAAATGAAGTTACTATTCACCTTTTACTATTACTATTTATAGCAAGTTTCAATTTCTCACTTGGTTATAGTTACTATTTGCGCATATTCTTCCAACTAATACATGCCACACATTTTCACTCATATCTTGAGTTGCACTACTCCATTTTCTTCCCCTTTTACACCATTCGTTCAGAATTTCTCCTGTTATCATATGATACACATTTCACAACATTATATTCTAATATGGCACATCTTCAACTCGATATAAATAGAATTTTGGGACTTCATTTTGCTCACTATTGCATCGCTTTCACATCTACTTTCTAAAGCATTCATTCTTACTATCACTCCTTTCACCGAAAGGGGGGAATGCAATCGAGATCACTCTATGACCCCCTCACACTACTACATGATCATTTCACATATCTAATTTTTCATTATAAAAAATTTACTCATACATTATGCAACATTCCATACCACTCTCTAGTAATTCCCCCTAATGACCTAATCTAGGGAAACAAGCGAAAAATCTCTCCATGAGTAATCTATCATACACATTGTTAAGCACAAGATAATACCGAGAGGGTGGGGTGAATCATTATGATATTCTTTTAAATTTAACACTTAATCTCGGATCCATAATCACAATTAATCAATTTCACAGAGAATATATCAAAGTAATCAATGAATGCAAAGCAAACCAACACACCTAAAATAGACACAAATTTACGTGGAAACCCTTTCGGAGAAAACCATGAAGAAAATATTCTTTATTATATTTCTCAAATGTTTGTAGGCACCAACCTACGGAGACACCAATCCCCAAATTACATTTTTTGTAGGCACATCTTACTCCCAACTTTTGTCGTAGATATTCAAATGTCTCCTTTGGAAGTGGCTTGGTGAAGATATTTGTTATCTATTCGGATGTAGCAAAAAATTCCAACTTTACCTGCTTTTCTGCCACCTACTCTCTTAAGAAGTGATATCTTATGGGAATATGCTTTGTTCTGGAATGCATAACCGGGTTCTTTGAAATACTTATCGCACTGGTATTATCACACAATATGGAGATTGGATGATCATACTCTACTTTGATATCTTTTAAGGTTTGCTTCATCCATAAAATTTGAGTACAACATAACACTGCTGCTATATACTCTGCTTCTGCTGTGGATAAGGATACGAGTTTTGCTTCTTACTTAACCACGATACCAGGCTGTCTCCAAGGAAAAATGCTCCTCCACTTGTACTTTTTCTATCATCCACACATCCTACCCAATCTGAATCGGTATAAGCTACCAATGTGAAGTCTTTACCCCTTGGGTACCATAACCCATAATCCGTAGTTCCCTTTAGATATCTAAATATGCATTTTACAACTTGCACATGTGTTTCTTTCAGCCCTGCTTGAAAATGAGAAACCATACCCACTGCTTGCATGATGTCTGGTCTGGATGCCGTCATATATAGTAAACTCCCAATCATTGATCTATAGAGAGTTTGATCAACATTCGAGAGATTCATCATCTTTTCTCAACTTAGTCCCAGTAGCCATAGGTGTGCTAACAGGTGCACACTCCCCATACCAAATTTCTTCAACATTTCCTTCACATACTTGGTTTGGGATATAAATATTCCTTTATCGGATTGAGAAATTTGCAATCCAAGGAAAAATGATAACTCTCCCAACATAGACATCTCAAACTCCTTTTGCATGTCTTTGACAAATTTCTTGGACATTTCCTCATTGTCTCCTCCAAAAATTATGTCATCTACATATACAACAACAATCAGTTGGTGCTCACCTTCAGTTTTAATGTAAAGATTGCTATCAGCAAGTCCTCTCTTGAACCCTTGGTCTTGTAGGTACTTATCAAGCCTTGAGTACCATGCTCTGGGAGCTTGTTTTAATCCGTACAAGGCCTTTTTCAACTTACACACATAATCTTCATTTTCTGATAGGAGGAACCCTTCAAGTTGTTCTATGTATACTTCTTCTTCTAACTTCCCATTTAGAAATGTTGATTTGACATCCATTTGATAGACTTTGAAGTTCTTGAATACCGAAAAAGCAAGAAACATTCTAATTGCTTCTAATCTAGCAACAGAGCAAAAGTTTCTTCAAAATCAACACCTTCTACTTGAGCATACCCTTTACATACTAACCTTTCCTTGTTTTGAGTGACTTTCCCATCTTCATTCAATTTATTTGAATACCCACTTAATGCCAATCACATTCTCGATCCTTTGGCCTTGGTACAAGTTCCTATGTTTCATTCTTCTCAATTTGATCTAACTCTTCGTCCATTGCCTTTATCCAATGTTTATCATGGCTAGCTTCTATAAAGTTCTTTGGCTCTATTTTGGATAATAAGGATAAATTTATTGGTTCTGATGCACTTACAATTCTTCTTCTTGTCTGTACTCCATCATCAAGGTTTCCAATGATCTGACTTTCAACATGATTCTTCTTAACAAAATGAGATGGTGTTTTGGTGTCCTGCCTTTGAGATTTACTTAATTTTTCAACATCTTCTTTCTCTTCTTTTTCTTCTAATACCTCGGTATTTCTAAGGGCTCTTCTCGTAGGTTCTTTAGCTTTTTAATTCACGATTTCATCCACTCTCACATTTGCACTTTCTACTATAGTTTGTAGTCTTTTGCTAAAGCATATGTAGGCTTTGCTTTTAATAGAGTAGCCAAGAAAAATTCCTTCATCCACTCTCAATCAAATTTTCCCAAGTTCTCTTCATTTATTTTAATAAATCATTTACTCCCAAACACTTTGAAATATTTTACGTTAGAGTGATCTTCCTTTCCATAATTCATAAGGAGTTTTGTCATGATTAACTCTGATTTGCCCTCTATTCAAGATATGAACATCCATATTTACCGCTTGTCTCCAAAATTTATCTCGATAGCTTAGATTCATTTAACATGGTTTTAGCCATTTCTTGAACAGTTCGATTCTTTCTTTCCACCACTCCATTTTGTTGTGGAGTCCTTGCAGCTGAGTACTTGTCTTTTGATTCCATGATCTTCACAATATTCAATGACTTCATTTGAGGTGAACTCACCTCCACGATCTAACCTCAAGCACTTTATTTTCAATCCGGTTTCATTTTCTACTAAAGCCTTGAAAGATTTGAACTTCTTAAATGCTTCTGACTTTTCTTTTAGAAAGGCTACCCAAGTCATTCTAGTGTATTCATCAACGAATAACATGAAATAACTATCACCTTGTATGCTTTCTATTATGGTAGGTCCACACAAATCCGTATGAATCAGCTCCAGTGGTTTGGTGGTCAAATACTCCTTCGTTCTAAACCTTGCTCTATTTTGCTTTCCATGTTGACATTGCTTGCATAGAGTACTTGTAGGTTTCGTTACCTTAGGCATATCCCGCATAGCCTACTTGTTAATTTTCACAAGATTATCAAAATTTATATGCCCCATCCTTCTATTCCATAACTAACTCTCTTCAACTTGACTTAGAAAACATTTCTCTCCTTTTACTTCTCTAAGCATGTATAGGTTATTTGTGGTTCTATGTGCATCTGCTACTAACTCTCCTGTAGTGTATGCCTTCCTTATCTCACACCCTTCAAAGATAAAACTTAAGGGTGTGTCCTTGATCACACATTTGGCTTACACTTAAGAGATTACACTTTAATCCATTAACATATAAAACATTCTCTGTTTTGTTTTACCATTATCAAGACTCAACGTACCTTTTCCAACGATCTTTACTTTAGCGTTATCACCAAATTTTACCATACCTTCATTTACTTTCTTCAATGAGATGAACTTACTTTTATCTCTCGGTCATATGTCTTGAACATCCACTATCAATGTACCACAACTACCCTTCATCCACGCATGGAATGTTGTTTGAAGAAGAATAGATTTCTCTTTATCTTGCCCATCATCCTCTTTCTTCTCGTTTCCAAAATTTTGTAGCTTCTTTCTTCTTTATTTCTCGAGCATTTACCTTCTCGGTTCGATTTGGATGGTTCTACTTAATCACTTCTACAAAATCTTGCCATATATCCATAGTTATTGCGGTTATAACAAACAATATCTTCAACATAGTTTGATAAAGGAGCAAAGGAGTTACGATTTCTATTTGAGAATCCATACACACATTTTTTCTTTATATTTTTGTCTCTCACCCATATTTTACAATCTATTGCTTTATGACCAAAATGATTACAATAGAAGCAATAGCCATAGAAAAGAATTTTCAAACTGAACATGTGAGTATATCTTGGAGGATTTGGTCTTCTAAACTTGTTCTCATCTTTGCTTTCCTTATAAGAAGTGTTGATCTTCATAAATCTCTTCTCCCTTTTCAACTCTTCATTCTTCATAGGTTCCTTGAGTGTCTCTGCATAGGTCTTTGACTTCTCTACTCTTGTCCCTTTCGACGACTCTATACCTTTTGTGTTTACAAAGTGTCTTGTCTTTCCATATATCCAAGACCCGGTCTTGTCGGATGTTGACTTCTATTGGTTCAAAATTTCATCTAGTATCTTAGTAATTTTCTCAAATTTTAGATTACTTGTAACTTTAGCATTTGCCTTTTCCAAGTCCTTTCTCAAAGCAACGATCTCTGACTCACGCTTTCACAATCTTCTTCCTTAGTCCTTAGCTGATTTCTTAATTCTTCTTCAACTCATTTTGCTTCTTCAATTTGGGTTTTTAGATCCATGATCATCTTTCCTGATTCTTCAAGAGATTGTGATATCTTAGCTTCAAAGTTACGATCTTCTTCTTCATACTTTAGGATCTGTAACTTTTGTTTCTGATTTTTCTTTTTAAGAGCTTTCAACTCTCCCAAGGCACAGATAAGTTCCTCTTCAAGATTCACTTCACCTTTTTCTTCCATGTCTTCATCTCTTTCTAAGTCATCTTTTATAGCCATGAATAATATTTCTTCATCATCGCTATCTAAGTCACTTATCCCACTTTCTTCGGATGATCTACTACTTCCTTTTGAATATAAGCTTTTCTTTTTCTTTCCAAATATTTTCTTGCCTTTGTTTTGCTTGAATTCCCTTTTGAATTTAGGTTTGCTTTCCTCATCATCACTATCTTCTTTCTCTGGACACTTAGCCGCAAAATGACCAATTTTACCACAGTTAAAACATTTAAATGGTAACTTACCTTTGTACTTTCCAGATCCTTTCTTTAACTTTCAAATGAACAAGGCTTCTTTATCATCTTCTTCGTTGCTTGAGTTCTCATTCGACTCAGGTTCTTTGATTTTCTCTTTCTTTGAGACTTTGAATGCAACTTCCTTCTTTGATGGTCTATTTGACTCAATCCTCATTTCATACGCGGTCAGTATTCCATGTAGTTCATCCATGCTCAACTTATCAAGATCCTTCATTTCTTCAATGGCAAGACACCTTAGCATCAAATCTTAATGGTAGAGATCTTAGAATCTTTTGAACGATTATGGATTCTTCAATATTTTTGCCTAACCCTCTTATGGCATTGACAACCTCATCCATGTGAAGAAGATAGGCTGCAACATTCTCCTCATCCTTCATTTTTAGGCTCTCAAATTATCTCCTATGGGTTTGAAGCTTAGCCCTTTTAACCTTGTCATCACCTTCATAGATAGTTTGAAGTTTGTCCCATATCTCCTTCACCATGTCACATTGCATTACTTTAACAAACTCAGATTCTGATAGGCCACATAGGATAGCATTCATCACCTTGGCATTGTTTTCAAAAGCCTTCTTTTCGGGTTGATCTGCCGGTGGGCCCGATGGGATTGTATATCCAATATTCATCGACTACCAAATATCAAACCCTAGTGCCATTAGATATGTTTTCATTCTTATGCTCCAAAATGCATAGTTTGTTCCATCAAACAATGGAGCCTTGTTTGAAGAAAAACCTTCTTGTACTTGATGAGTAGTCATATGTGCTTCTGAGATCTACCTTCCAATTGTTAGATTGTTCCTAAAGGCACCCGCTCTGATACCAATTGTTAAGCACAAGATAATACTGAGAGGGGGGGTGAATCAGTATTATGATATTCTTTTAAATTTAACACTTAATCTCAGATCCGTAATCACAATTAATCAGTTTCACAGAGAATATATCAAAGCAATCAATGAATGCAAAGCAAACCAACACACTGCAAATAGACACAGATTTACATGGAAACCCTTTCTAGGAGAAAACCACGAAGAAAATCTTCTTTATTATATTTCTCAAATGTTTGTAGGCACCAACCTACAAGAGCACCAACCCCTTTTTGCTAAGCACCAACTCAGCAAGAGACACCTATCTCTTCAAATATGAAGGCACCAACCTTCCTCACAAAAAAACAAACTCTTTTCTATCTTTTATGTTGTTGTTGCTTCAACAAGTGATAGAACAAAACTGCTGCTCAGAATATCCTTTTTTATTTATTTCAGTCCCTTCACATAAATAAATCGCTGCAACTTTTCATCAAAAATAAATCTGCCCTTCACTCCTTTTTATTTCATATTCTGCTCTTCCTTTTCTCTCTTCACACAAAATATTCAATATGTGTGCTTTTTTAAAATCAAATGATTCTATCTCCTTATATATCCTTCTCACATCCTTTCGAAAAGACACATCATTCTAACCAACACAACCTTTCCATTATTTAATTAACACAACTTAATTAAGTGCATTAGTCGGCTTAAAACCAAAAGTAATTAATGCAGCCCATAAAAATTATTAAATGCACATTAAACAATGCAATATACTCCATTAAATGCGCTGGCCCTTTCTTTAATAAAATTGTTGTCATCATTAAATCGCTGCCAGCCATCATTAAATCTTCTTTTTCACCATGAAACATGGCATATGAATCGCCTTAAAATGCTGATATCTTTCTCATATGTACAGTTGTGTATATCTCGCTTATACCATGTAACAATACTTCTTTTCATGTAGTTAAACTTTTGTTTTCAGCCTTTCTATACTGTTGGTTATTTCCGTTACTTTCTACCATTTCCGTCAACATCCATCAATAGTTCCATCAACTTCCATTGTCAACATCCATCAATATTTCCATCAACATCCGTCACAATATTTCCGTCAACTTCCGTTACACATTTCCATTAACCAAATACATCAATGATTAAGCCTTTGACATCAATGACAATATTTCCAACACACATTCAATCTCAATAAAATTTTCTACTACTCGAATCAAATCAACCAATCGACACAACAAAACATATTTTACTACTCCTCCCAGGGTGAACTAACTTAGGAGTTACATCATTACTTTCCTAGATGACCTAACATGGGAAGCCACTTTACTTTTCTATCACTTCCGGATGACCTAACATGTAACTCATGCACATCGCAGTGACACCCATGAAGTGGGGGCAATGAGACATCATTTCCTTTCCTATATTGCTCTTATATGGGTTATTCTCGTTGGATCAAAATGACCAAAAATTAGTCTTTGTCCTTCTACAATGGTCTTTGGAACTTTTGAGGATGTATTTATAGTTGGAGGGTAAAACTAGACCTCTCTCCCAAACACTCTTCCTCTGGTAGAAGGATTCCCAAATCCTTGAGTTTTTCACATACTGAAATCAAGTTTGGGAATTGATCACTCCCTACCCCTTTAAATATCCATCAACAAAAAGTTCAAAAATATCCAAATCACTCTAAATCAAATCACCAATTTCTCTGAGTGCTCCTTAAATGGTTCACCATCTCTATTTATGCCACATGGATCAACACATTGATCCATGGTTTACTACATTATATACTCTCATTATGTGCATACTTCTACAATAGGGTTTCTTTGAACTTCTCATGTATGTTCCTTACTTCGTTTACACACTACTTGAATTTCATTCAAATAAAGCATAAAGCGGGGGCAAATGTAGACATAAAATCACGCACTTACTATTATTTTACTATATCGCCAAGTATGTTATTTTATATATGGATCTTGTGTAAGAAAAGTATTCACTAGTGACACATTTCCTAGTCTCTTCTTGCTTTGAGTGTCTCTATTGTTTTTATCTCTCACCTCTCTCACTTTTGTACCCATTTTCGGTCGAGTCACAGGGGATCCCTATTTGTCAATATTTTCACATTTGTCATCGTTGTTTTAGGACACTAGCGCTCGCACACTCCTATCCTCTTTGTTCTTGGTCACATTTTTACATTTTTAGTTGGCCTTTTCGGTTTTCTTACTCCTATCTCGAGGTCCAAGTCGGCATGTCGTGTCATTATTGCTAAAATTCAAGCAAGAGATCCCCAGTATAAACACCACATACATACCATTATAATGGCGAAATTTTCGCAAGTGATATCTATCTACATACTATCAAAGGGACTGCATCTTTGGGATTTTTACTTTGCATACACTGCATAAGAAGGGGAAGTGTTGAATTCTATCCTTAAATTTACATTTTATGTAGCTTTTAGCCCGCTATCTTGGCGTCAACACACAAGGGAAACGTGGAGCACTATCTCACACATAAGCACATAGAACTACATGGGGTTCGAGATGTAGTGCAACCCTCGGTACGTAAGTTCACTTTTTTATAGCCAAGGATAGTCCGACCTCCCATTTTACATCTTTATTTTTTAGGATTTGATGCGGTTGGGGTTTTGTAGGTGATTATTTATGTTGCATATTTATACAGTACTTCAGATCTAATTGTGACATACGGAAATAAAAGGTGACAATCAACGAACATCTCACAACCCTAAAAATTGAGTTCCTCAACTTCTCTGAAAGCAATCACGAGCACCCATAGTAGGTCTCGACGCCCCAAGCACCCCCGACCCTACATAAGCACCCTAGTCCAGCATTCCCAACACTTCGCATTTCTTTGAGTTTGGTTCCAACACTCGAGCTTTTGTTTCATCAATTTTTCCATTTCAAATACACTTCAAGATAAGCAAAATCAAGATAAGTGCCCTATCTCTCTCATTTTTTCATAATTATATCTATAAAATTGCTTAGCATTTATATTTCATTATACATCATTGTAGTAGTATCTAAAATCAGATTTTAATAAAATATTTCAGATTTTATTGAATAAGAAACCATTCTTATCATCAATCAAATCATAGATAATGAAACTACTAAACTTGTCAAGCTCTATTTACGCTCTACTTTCTTTAGCTTCAATGGAGAAATTTACGAACAAAATGAAGGTATTGCTATGGGCTCCCCACTCTCCCATGTAATTGCTAATTTATTTATGGAAAATTTTGAACAAAAAGCAATTTCTTCGTACCCTTTAAAACCAGAATGGTGGAAAATATTTGTCGATGATACCAATGTATTATGGATTCACGATATGGAAAATATTAATAAATTTCTCCACCACCTCAATATCATTTCCCCCACATCCAATTCACTATGGAAATTGAGATTGATGATGTGATTCCGTTCCTCGATATCCTTTTAAAAAGAAAAGAAAATGGTTCATTATCTCATGAAGTATATAGAAATAAAACTCACACATAGATTGTTATCTTAGAGCAAAATCCCATCATCACCCCTCTCAAAAAGTTGGTGTTATTAAAACTTTAGCATTCGGGGTTGTGTGGATTGATGATAGTGAGCACCTTGACCTTGAATTCAATTATCTTCTTTGAACATTTTAAAGAAAATGGCTATAATAATAAATTAATTACCAACACTCTTCAAAATGCTATTAATCCACCTCCTAAAAATTTAAATCAATATGAATTAAACCGAAAAATCATCCTTCCCTATATAAAAAACACCACTAATAGAATCATAAAAATTTAAACAAAAAAGGTATCATACTTCTTTCACTCCCATTAACACATTAAGATCTAATCTCAATTCCTTAAGGATAAAATTGATGCTAATATCCACAATGGTGTCTATATGATAAATTTCTCTTGTGGTAAACCATATATTGGTGAAACTGGTAGGTCTATCCAAACTCGGATAATCAAGCACAATAGAGACATTACGCATGATCATATTGAGTGATCAATGGCATTGGTTGAACATTCCTTGAATCTAAACACTCCATTTGTCTTAATTCTTCCAAAGTTATTGTTCTGAAGACAACTATATAAAATGACACCTTCATGAAGCCATTGAGATCATACACCATCAAAATAATATCAATTGTGATATAGATTGGTTTATCAATAACACATGGAAACTCTTTATTCTTGGTCTCCTAAATAATCATTATTTAGTGTCCTCTCTCTTCTCTCTCTTTTTCCAATAATGAAAATTAAAATTTCTAAAAATATTCTTGGTAAAAATTCAATCTCTTTTCACATGTTAATTAAATCTCAAATTAACAAAAATTAAAACTACACTTCTTCCTTACTTCCCCTTCTTGTAATAACTTTTATTTTTTAAGAGTGGTCATTTATTTTAAAACATCTAATTTAATTTTAATTTTTTTAATCTAATTCCTTCTCTATAAAAATAATATAAGCTTACCCTTGGTAATTTAATTTTAGAATTTTCAAATTTGTTATATTTATAGTAGTTTTAGTTCAACAATCTTAATATCATATTCTACGACACGAAACGTCATATTCCTAAAACATAATACACAATATTCCAAATAAAATTTAATGATGTTGAACTCGAAAATCTTAGATACTCAAATGTAAGTGTATATTCAATAATAACACTGTATATTCAATAACAACATTGTATATTCAATAACAACATTGTTTTTTAAAACTAAACAATGCATGCATGAAAAACCCTTTTTCGGATTTTATTTGCAACACCGTATCGATGAGACATTATTTAGCCCGGTCTCATACTACTATTTAGAAGGTTCTTAAGTGAAGAAAGTACTAATTAATCCCACCTTTTGGCCATCTTGTTTTATCTTTTGTTTTGTCATTCCCGCACATTTTTATATACATACCCAACTATTTTGGCACTTTCCCATAATTTTAGCCTAAACCAGGGCACCCAAACCCATATTGGGGCACCTGGGCGCCCAGTCTTTGTTTTATTTTCTGCGCTCTTTTTGGGCTCTTTCTAGCCATTTTTTATCCTTATCTTTTTCCTAGTCGTCCATATCGGGATTAATTACAAAATTAGAGAAAGAAAACCCTATAAATATAAATTTATAAGACCATAATGAGGGTCCTAGCGTCACTTACTACTATCACTCCATGTAGAGTTACATCCATTGCATCACTTGCATCCACATACTTCCATGCATCAAGGCTAGGAGATCTACATCAACACACACTTTATAGGAGGGGGTCTTCAACTTCATCTTGTTATATTCAACACAGCTTCAACGAATCCAAAGGTGTGACATGGAACGAAGGTTACAAAGCATCTTCCAACCCCAAAAAAATAGGTTCTAAGCTTTTTCGAGACCAAGGCACCCCAAGGCATCCCAATACCCTCTTGGCACTCTAGTGTTATCGATCATCTAGATCCACTCTTTCAAGGACTGTGTGCAACCGTGCCTAGCCTTTCTATATTTTCTTGTCGTGACTGCGACAATCATCCATAATCACCCGAGTTCATTCCTTAACTTCCTCTTGTTATGTTTGTGGAGCCTATTTTCATGTTAGAATGTGGTAAACCTTCTATGTGTTACACTTATATTTTTACGGCGGTCTCGCTCACCAGGTGAGCGAAGCGGTCGGGGGTTCGGGGCGAAGCCCCTAAAGCAAATTTTCATGGGTGGTTTATTAACCCATGGGTAATGGGTAACCATTATGGGCTGTTTTTGGGCCCATGGTTTTTCGGTACCCATTGTTTTGTAAAACCACCTCTTCGGCTACCCATAGGTTTATGGGACGGTTTTGTTTTTGCCCATTGTTTGATACCCATGGTTTTGTAAAACTGCTTAAGCAGTTGTTTATTTATATGGTCTTATGCATATGATAGATATACAAGCAAATGTATTACATATGTGTTTTTGAATTTGGGTGTGAATTCTATAGAGTTTGTTGAGCATAGCTCCAAACGGATATGGGTATTGTATTGAGAGAGTGGAGGCTTGTAATAAAATCTGAGCAAGTGATTCTTGGTGGACGTAGCCCAAATTGGGTGAACCACTTTAAATCTTGTCTCTCTGTGTTGTGTTATTCATTTTGCAATTTTATTTGAGATCTATAATATTTTCTCGCATATTATTTTCTACTATTGCGATTCTATAAGGGATTATTCTCGCATATTTTATCTCTTATTTCCTAACAATTGGTATCGAGCACTGGTTTGGTTTATTGAAGTGTTGAATCGCAGGAAAGTTTTATCTTGAGTGGGAGCTATGGCGAGATGATGGAAGATCTAGGGTTGATAAATTCAAAAGGCAATTTTAGTCTTTGGAAGATGCGGATGGAAGATTACCTTTATCGAAGGATCTTTATACTCCATTGTCCGAGAAGGTGAACAAACCCTCGAGTATGACAGATGCGGAATGGTATTTGTTGGATCGGAAGGCACTTGGAATGATTCGATGTGTCTTGCATCTTCGTATTATTTAATGTTTAAAAGGAAAAGACTACAAAAGATATAATGGATGCATTAGGAAGTTGTATGAAAAACCCTCTTGCCTCTAAAAAGATATTTTTAATGAAAAAGTTGTTTAATATGAAGATGTCGAGAATAGTTCGAGTAGAGATCATTTAAATGATTTCAATATGATTGTGAATATGCTAGCTTCGGTTACAATAGAATTTGATGAAGAAGTTAGGGCTTTATTAATTCTGTGCTCTTTACCTGAAAGTTGGAATAGCCTAGTAATGGCGGTAAGCAACTTGGTTCCAGCTAACTCGAAGTTGAAGTTTGAGGATGTTGTAGGGGTGATTCTAAGCGAGGAAATGTGAAGAAAAATCTCAGGGAATCTTCTACTTCAGGGAATGCTTTGACAATGGAAACTAGAGGGAGACAAAAGAATAGAGGAAACCGTGGAAAATCGAAAGATCGGGCAAGGTCAAAATCCAAGAGCAAGATTGTATGTTGGAACTATGGAAAGTTTGGGCATGCAAAGAAGGATTGTTGGGAGCTTCAGACAAGAAGAAACAACAGGAAGAAAAAACAAGGAGGAAAATGTGGCATCAAATAATGTATGTCAGATGCTTTGATTCTTTCTTTGCATAATATTACAATCTTGGGTTTTAGATTCATGGGCTTCTTTTCATGCTACTCCACATAGGCATTATTTTGTTGATTATGTTCAAGGGATTTTGGGCATGTTTTTCTTGGTGATGATGAGCCTTGTAGTATAGTTGGAAAAGGTTCTATTCAGGTTAAGATGCAAAATGGGAATACATGGCTATTGAAGGATGTCAGACATGTGCCTACATTAAGGAGAAATTTGATATCGACGGGGCAATTGGGAAGTGATGGTTATACTGTGATATTTACAGCTAACTCTTGGAAGGTTACCAAGGGTGCTCTTGTGGTGGCAAGAGGTAAGAAGGTTGGAACCTTGTATTTAACCATTGATAGTACTAATGATTGTAATCTTGTGGCTTCAGATGCAGATACAACATTATGGCACTATAGGCTCGGTCATATGAGCCATAAGGGCATGAACATCATAAAGAAGAATTTTCTGGATATACAGAAATAGGTTTAGATTTATGTGAAAACTGCATATATGGGAAACAAAAGTGAGTAAGGTTTCTCAAGGTTGGACCTATGAAGAAAGAGAGTAAGTTAGAGTTAGTACATTCTGATGTGTGGGGGCGGCTTAGGTATCATCTCTTGGGGGTTCAAGTTATTATGTTACTTTTATTGATGATGTAACAAGGAAAGTTTGGGTTTATTGTATTAGAAACAAATCTGATGTATTTGACACTTTTGTTAAATGGAAAGCCTTAGTAGAGAATGAAACAGTCTTAAGCTAAAATGTCTCAAGTCGAGATAATGGAGGTGAGTATTGCAAAGAATGAATTTAATGATTATTGTTCTAAGAATGGAATCTGCGGGAAAAGATAGTTCCAGGAACTCCACAGTAGAATGGGGTATCAAAGGATGAATAGAACAATAATGGAACGTGCTTTAGGAGCATGAGGTTACATGCGGGACGCCTCTTTCTTTTTGGGCGAAAGCGGTGATCACAAAGGTTGTGTACTTGATAAACAAAGGACCCTCAAGTGCCTTGGATGGAGGCATACCTAAGGAGGCATGGTATGGTAAGAAAGTTGATTATTCATTTCTTAGAGTCTTTGGATGTGAGGTGTTTGTTCATATAGATAAGGATGATAGGACCAAGCTAGAGGCTAAATCAGAAAAATGTACTTTCATTGGTTATGGTGGTGATGACTTTGGATTTAAATGTTGGAGTATTAAGGACAAGAAAATCATTCGGTCTAGGGATGTGGTCTTTAATGAGAAAGTCATGTATAAGCAACGATTGCGGAAAATAGGAAGAATCCAAGAAAGAATATGCAGTGGTAGAGGATCTTCTGGATGGGAAAGTGACCCATGAATCAGTTCAGGAACCTACTCAACAGGAACCCCAAACTCCTACAGTGAGGAGGTCTTCTAGGGTAAGAAAAGAACCTGAACATTTTTCTCCTTCTCTTTATTATTTATTACTCACTGATAGTGGAGAGCCAGAGAGACTTTGATGAAGCAATGCAGGTAGATGCCAGTAAGAAGTGGGAGCAAGCCATGGATGAGGAGCATAAGTCTCTCATGGAGAACCAGACTTGGGATTTGGTGAAGCTACCGGAAGGCAAAAGAGCATTGTAGAACAAGTGGGTGTACAGAGTTAAAGATGAAGAAGGAGGAAAGAAAAGATATAAGGCCCGATTGGTGGTCAAGGGGTTTGCACAAAACAAGGTATAGATTTTGATGAGATATTTTCTCCTATAGTAAAAATGACTTCTATTAGAACTATTCTTGGAATAGTGGCAGTAGAAGACTTGCACTTAGAACAGTTAGATGTAAAGACTGCATTTCTCCATGGTGATTTGGAGGAGGAACTATATATGCAGCAACCAGAGGGCTATGAGGTCAAAGGTAAAGAGGAGATGGTGTGTAAACTGAAGAAGAGCTTGTATGGCTTGAAATAAGCTCCACGTCAATGGTATAAGAAGTTTGATAGCTTCATGATGGAGTAAGGTTATATTAGATGTCATTCTGACCATTGTGTGTATACAAAGAAATTTGAGGATGGAAGTTATATTATCCCGTGTTTGTATGTTGATGACATGTTGGTTGCGGTAAAAACATGCAGGAAATAAAAGTACTCAAGAAACACTAAGTGAATCCTTTGATATGAAGGATTTGGGGGCAACCAAACAAATCCTTGTATAGGATAACTCGGGATAGGAAGGAATGGAAGTTGAATTTATCTCAGGAAGAGTACATTAAGAAGGTATTGGACATGTTTAACATGCAGGATGCTAAACCGGTTGGGACTCCTTTGGCAGGCCATTTTAAGTTATCAAAGGAGCAGTGTCCCAAGACAGAGCAGGAAAGAAACCAGATGTCTAAGGTACCTTACTCATTAGCAGTTGGCAATTTGATGTATGCTATGGTGTGCACTAGGCCTGATATTTCCCATGCAGTGGGAGCTGTGAGTAGATTTATGAGTGATCCAGGTAAAGAGCATTGGCAAGCAGTAAAGTGGATCCTTCGGTATTTGAGAGGAACCATGGGGACAATTTTGTGCTACAGTGGATCAGACACCACTTTACGTGGTTATGTAGATTCAGACATGGCTGGAGATGTAGACAACAAGAGGAGCATGACAGGTTATATTTATACTTTGTAGGTGGGACAACAGTGAGCTGGATTTCACGACTACAGAAGCTGGTGGCTTTATCAACCACGAGGTTTAGTATGTTGCTGCCTGACAGAGGCAAGCAAAGAGATGATTTGGTTACAACAATTACTTGAGGACTTGGGGCATAAGCGGGAGAGGAATGTAAGCTACATAGTGATAGTCAGTGCTTTATACACCTAGCTAAGAACTCTGCTTTCCACTCCAAGGGACGAAAGCATATACAGTTGAGATATCACTTCATCAGGACAACTTTGGAGGAAGATAAGTTGAAGTTGGAGAAGATTCATACCAATCAGAATCCTGCAGACATGATGACCAAGGTGGTCACAAGGGATAAACTAAAGCTATGTTCAGCTTTGGTTGGCCTTCGCGGATGACAGTGAAGGGTTGAGAAGCTTGCTCAGTGGAAATTAGTCTCCAAGTGGGAGATTGTTATGTTTGTGGAGCCTATTTTCATGTTAGAGTGTGGTACACCTTCTATGTGTTACACTCGGTATTTTTACGGCAGTCCCGCTCGCCGCTGAGCGGGTCAGGGGGGTTCGGGGGTGAAGCCCTCAAGCAAATTTTCATGGGTGGTTTATTAACCCATGGGTAATGGGTAACCGTTATGGGCTATTTTTAGGCCCATGGTTTTTCGATACCCATTGTTTTGTAAAACCGCCTCTTCGGCTACCCATAGGTTTATGGGACGGTTTTGTTTTTGCCCATTGTTTGATACCCATGGTTTTGTAAAACTCGCTTGCAAGCGATTGTTTATTTATATGGTCTTATGCATATGATAGATATACAAGTAAATGTATTACGAGATGTGTTTTTGAATTCGGGTGTGAATTCTATAGAGTTTGTTGAGCATAGCTCCAAACGGATCTGGGTATTGTATTGAGAGAGTGGAGGCTTGTAATAAAATCTGAGCAAGTGATTCTTGGTGGACATAGCCCAAATTGGGTGAACCACGTTAAATCTTGTCTCTCTATGTTGTGTTATTTATTTTGCACTTTTATTTGAGATCTGTAATATTTTCTGCATATTAGTTTCTAATATTGCGATTCTTATGAGGATTATTCCGCATATTTTATCTCTTATTTCCTAACACCCTCTTGCATATTAAGGTTTTTATTTCTACTAGTTCAATCATTTTAATCATTTTAGTCACTTCATATTACTTAGTGCATTTATTTACAATATTTATGTCCTCCTAGATTAGATTAACTATTATTACATTTCCCCCATTTTAGTTAATTTTGGTGAACCCGATCGCTTTCACGCTTAGGATCCTTATTCTTCTTCTATCATGGGTCAAGTTTCTTTATCTGATTTACTTAAGAGATATCCCACTTGTCGGTTGTTTTCCAAAAATCCCTAGACACCAAGTATTTTGATGACAATACACCACCACATGAATTAAGTTCTATGCTTCATAGTTTCTTTGTCGACCCTAGTCTTAATGAGCCCGTATCTAATCAACCACTATTAGACTCGATTCAAGCCTTACATACATTATTTCAAGATAAATTTCAAGCCTTACATACATTATTTCAAGATAAATTTACAGCCACCGAATCCACCATTACATCCCTTAGATCTGAAATCCAACAACTTAAGGATGCTTCACAATCACATGTTTGTTCTCCTTCGCCATCTCCTATTCAATCTATGTCCACTACATGTCATCTAGTTGAACCTCAAGATGTCCCATTTCCCAAACCTCTCATATTTGAGCGTAATACTAAGCCACATGACATTCTTACCTGCACTCCTAGGTTGTCGATTGACCCACTCTACTTCCTATTGATTACTATCCTCCTTATCGACTAACAAAGTATCAAGGTCATCCATATTGCACTTATCATCGAATCAATGGACATATTGACAAAGATTGTTATGTTTTACAACGTAGAGTAAAACATCTTGAGCGTAAAATGTTTATCCATTCACTACAAAACATCCTATTGCATCCCCACCTACAAATACTACATCTAAATGGGCTTCAAAAATTACTCCTTTTATGTCCACTCGAAGAACATGCTATCATTTCTAATGTTCATTCTTCGGTTAGTCAAGAGCCGCATAAGCAACCACCTCTCCAAATTAGTTCACCAACTCCTCCTACTAATTAAGTCTACCACATTACCAAGTAAGCCTCAATAGAATCCTTTGAGACTCAATGCAACTTGGCCTCCTCTCAGGTATAAGCTCCAACCAATTACTTCACAAAAGCACATAATTCTCCTACTAGTGGTCAAGAAACATTACATATTCCACCACTACCATGCAAGGTCCCTCCACCACCTCCCACAGTTAAAATTGTAATTCCACCATCCACCATAGACTCTACATATATTGATAACTGGGACCCGGATACAACTTACTATGATGATGAACCATATGACGATCACATACCACCACCATCGCATGATCCTACTAATGTTTCACCTATCATTGTGTTGGTCCTCCCTCTTATCAAGACATCAACAATGTTCTCCCACAATCACATGAAACCTATGTTTTCGCATTATAGATCTCCATCATCATAGTACACTTGGGGGCATGACATCCAACACGATCCCCCCTCCTCATATTAACATAGGTGCATCTATTTCATCTTTGCATTATCATTCATAGGCATGCCCTATCACACTTCATAAGACCAAATCATTACCCAATGACGCACTCTTGTGCTTTGGTTCACACTTGACTATTGAGGGATTACCATTACATTAAACCCCACACACCACACTCTAGGCATCACACATTGTGCATCCAACACAATACATTCTACAATTTTGTCAACAACCTTTTGACATTTACACATTCATACATCACACATTTTTACTAGATTGTCAATATTTCTATCATCTATGTGTTTTGCATCATACACTATTCATTACTAGGCTATCTACATATATAGTCACATTATACACTTGCACATTTTCATATCATACATTTTCTATATACTATACTAGTCTTCATTACATATGAGTCTAGTTTTACATTTCATCAATACATTCTACATTATACTAGTCCTCATCTACGCATTACATCTATTAGGGTATCTACGCACTTAGTCACATCATACATTGCGCATTTCTACACATATTCTACATCTTACGCTAGGTTACATTACATGTGTAATGAAATTACTTGTATAATTCAGATTAAGAGCAACATGGAACACCAAATAACACAATATTTCAGAATAATGATCTCAATATGCAATTAGAATAGCTTCGCCACTTCGAGGGGCAACCTCCAAACCATATAATAAGACTCAAATGCTCACATGATAATTACTACCTATAATCCCCTATATATATATACTATTCAATGCTATGGCCATCACCAAGGCCGAACTATTAAGCATGAGAAAGTATAAATGATATAATAAAATGATATGGTAGAGGTTCCTACTCATATCCTAATACAAGCAAGCTAAGGGCGTATAAAATGAGTCTATTTACAAATGTACAACTTTCTACTTTAATGAGGAACTCTGATATCATGAAAGTGTTTTAATGCAAAGGTAGATCATCAATACAAAAGAACAGAAGAACTAAGGGAGGGAAAAGGTAGAACATAACAACATTCTCAAGAAATATAGATAGCAAAATAGTTCCTTATAAATGTTGAGCAAGGATGATATATAGAAAAAATCATTCATATTAAACCACCAGATATTATTTCATAGACACAAAGTTCCAGAAATGACATCCATAAGAATACAAAGCTTCTTAATGCAATAGATTAATGATTCACAAACTTTAGACAAGCAAGAGAGAATAAATAGATGCAGATAGAAATAGGAAGGGAAATCTTCTTGTATTGATAGCTTTTAGTTCTTTTACACTTTCAAAATTATCAGAGTTCCAGCCCTTTGGAATGGCGTGGAGAGCCCAATATATAGTTTACAAAGTGGTTACATTTAGTAACCATTTCTTTTAACCAAAAGATTAATTAAGGAAATACACAATATAAAGTCCTTAATTAAATTACAAGGAGATCCGAACTAAAAATAGAAGAAGAAAGTCAAGAGCCAGAAGTAGAGACATCTAGTTGTGGCTGAGGAGGGCCCACTATTTTGAGGATCCGGTGCCTGAATCTCTTCAATGCTTCCGCTATCTCCATGCCCCTTGGAATCATTGTGTTGGAAGTAGCATGAGTCCACGTGCCTAGGCATTTCTCCATATCTTTGTCAAACTCAGTATGCTCTAGATATTCCTTATTAGCCTCGGCTATAGCTGAATGGAGAGAACAAACGTCCTTCATTTTCTCTTTAGTGATTGACTCTTCCTTGAACAAATCATCCTTGACAAAGGCTTTAAACTGAGCCTTGATTTCTTGGAGAGAGAAGAATACACCCATGGTTTCATCCTTGAAAATGGCAGTGGATATCCTTGAAGGTGGATAAAACACAAGTTTTAAAAGACTCCCCTTTTTGCCATACATTCCTCAATTCCCCTAGTGCTTCTTCTAGAACCTTTATTTTCCATTCAATGCTAAAGATCCATGTCCTTGACAAGTTATTCTTGACATCATCAAACACATTGTTGGCCAACAGGATCCTATCATCGGTTTGACCCATCAGATGGAGATCTGCGATACATCCACTCCAGACTTTCAATTCCTTGTCCATAGCCTTGATTGAGGAAGTGAATTTCTGTTGTAGCTTGATCACCTTCTCATGAGTTTTGAAGGCTTCCTCAATGAAGTTTAAACCTACTATAGTCATATCATCCACCATGGCCTCAACAACCTTCCCATAAGTAGAATACTTGTGGATGTCTTTGATGGTTTGGACCTCATCTTGGCTGAGAACTATGGGAGGTGGGAGAGTGGCCAATGGGGTTGGATCCAAAACTTTATCCTTTGCCAACAATGATCTGATAAAGTTGGAAAGAACTTGGTTGTGTTCTTCCAACTGCTCCATGGTTTTCTTGCCTTTCTCCACCCATTCAATAACCTTAGTCACGGTTTCCCAAAGGTTATGAACTTCACTCTCAGGTGTGGATTCTCCCATTGGAATTCTGGAAAGCTCCAAGTCAGAGATCAAAAGATCTTTCTCCTCTTTATCCACTTTGGGTTTTGCAACCTCCAGGAACTGCTGGCCTTGGGCATCAGTTACCAACCTCGAAGTGGTCTTCACTTTCTTTGTTGGAGGAGGAGGGTAGTACCAAGTAGAGCTGCTACAACATCAAAGTTAGGCACTTTGTTAATCGGAGGAAGATTTCCTTTTCTTGTTGTCGACTAGGGGCTGCACCCAGGCAAAGGAAGAAGAAGAAATAGAAGAATCAAGGGACCCGAGTGCAAGTGAACTCATGGCACTCAGAGTATGAACCACTGTTGTCTCTAGTGGGGAAATGAATGCAACCTCAGGAATTTCCTTTGCAGAGGAGTCTATTAAACTTGGAGGTTCAGTCCTTGGTCCTTCCTTCTCCACTTCAGCAGTGATTTTAGGGGTTTCTTCTAGGTCTTTCATCTCATCATCATCATTCTCACTTAGAAAAATAATGTTCTCGCCCAATAGGCAATTTTGATTACTCTCCAAAAGAGTCTCTTCCTCGATCGGTTCTTGCTTGACTTCTTTGACCTTCTTCTGATACACTTTAGTGGAAGAGGAAGGAGTAGACAACTCAAGTTCTTTCATCAAGAAGAAGGAGGAGTTTTCTCAAGTGCCTTAGTGTTAGGCGTATGTACTTCCTTCCTAGGTGTGGAAGTCTCTCTTGAAGAGGATCTACCTTTGTTCATCCTGAGGTCACGTATTTTTTTCAAACCAAATCTTAGTTCTGACGGATGACGACAGGGTGATCACCTCATTCAAGTCATCTCTTTCCTTCACATACCAATCCAGGGTTTCTAGAGGAGTGTGCTTGATTGATCTTTCGTACTCAAAGGATTGCAAATCTTCATCATCATCCTTAAGCCCTTCAGGCACCTGGTAGAGGTTGAAGTCTATGATCTGTTGTAGAGAAAATATGCCAAAATGCCTCCTCCTGGCTTCAAAATCATCAACACAATCAGCCCAGTAATCCTCAGTGTCAGGACGGTGATGATAAGTTATCCTGAGATTTTGATCAATGTATCTCTTAAGATCAAAGCAAGTCCTGGGCTTGAAGAAATGAACTATAAGAGGAGCAATAGTCCTTTCTATATTTTGGGCATCTAGAGTTGTCCTGCATGTATAATTCCCCAAGGTGATAGGGAAATGAAGACCAATAATCTTCTTATCTCGGTAGGTTCTATGAAGTTTATCCACTTTGCACTACACACCTCAACCAAAGCCATTTTGTCATTGCAGAACATGGGAAGCTTGAGAGGTGTGCTTTCAAAACAAGCCAACCTGATGTATGAGAACTTTCAGAACTGAGTGAAGAAAGCCCCATACTTGGTTATCAAAGCCTTAGCCTCATCAGAGAACCTTCTGGCAGTGTCACCCTCTAAGAGCCTCACAATGTACATGGTGAAGGCATCATTTACCCTTCTGAAATTATGATTACTAACCTTGAGGGTAAACTGAGGGCAATATGCGTAGATGGGCTCATCCTTCTTGTCTTTAATGAAAGTGAAGCCGAGCCACTCACGAGATGTTGCCAAGGTGTACATGAGATAGGAAGTCATGTAGAACTTTTTGGTTTGCTGAACATTTGACAATTGTTCAGTCAGTTTCCACAGATAATCTCAGCCCAATTCAGATTTTTCTTACCCTCACAGATGATATTTATGAAAGGGCACATCCAAAAATGGAAGTCGTTAGTAGAGGGCATTCCCATAATCTGGGTGAGCAAGGTGATGATATCTAGTAGTTCTTCCTTGAAGTTGACCCTGAACAATGCCTTAGAGAGTCGGGATGCTCCCTTCTTAGGGCACTTCAGCCATGATTTCGCTACCCGAGCCTTATATTTCTCGTTGTCTTGATCAAATAGAGTTTGAGCTTGAGCGAGAGTGAGAACACTGGAGTCTTCTATTTTGGGATGCGCAGGGCAGTGGATGGCGGTGGCAAAGATCCAATTTTGTAATCAACTCACCATGCACATTGACAACCTCCTTGGTGTCCGGATTGAAATTAGCCCCGCAGGTGAGCATAGTGTCGGCACATTGCATAGAGAGAGGAAAACTAGCGGCGTACGTGATTCCACTATCATTTATCATTTGAGCCATGGGAGCAGGGTTGTCACATGCTAATCTACCCTAGAAATCATCGAAATCCAAATGCGAACTTCGCTATCTCCAATATCGGGCACAAAAGTCTCCAAAGGGGACAGATGCTCGTGCCCTTGAAATTTGATCTTCATTTTGACAGTGAATAGAGGAATGGCCTTCAAAGAATAGACTCACGACAATTATTGCAAGGAGATACAGGAAGGTGGACAAATGACTCAATTTTGCAAAAATGTGGGCAAGAGATAATGAGTAGGCAATGTGACAAGTGCATAGATAGTTGCCCCTTTAAATAGCCGTTTAGGAGAGAGAAGATCATAAATGCGTATTAAATATACCTTATGCCGACTCAAAAAGGTGAAATGTGGGAAAAGTGGAAAAAAGCGCTTGGATAGTCCATGGAACATTGGGACACAAAGGATGCGAAGAGCCGATTTGGCCGAAGACGTGAAGAGCCGATTTGGCCGATGCGGGCAATGCAGGGAATCGGTGAACAGGAGGCCCAAGCATGCTTGGGATAGATGGGCTGAAAAATCTGAAAAAGTTGATGGACAAGGACTTGCGGGGAAATCGGATGAATAGGAGGCCCACCGATACTTGGGACATGAGGGACAAAAATGTCCGACAAACCCGCAAGTCACTAAAATGACCCCAAGAAACAAATTTTCACCATCTCTTGAATTTCTTACTTCACTAAAACACTACTGAAGGGTGCCAACTCAAAATTTTCAAATTTTTGACTTTCAAAAGAGGGGAATTTTGAGGGGAACAACATATCTACACCTACTATTACACTTTACACATTACATAATATACATCTTACACACCCTACACATACATCATGCCCACACCACACATTTACCTCTTACTCATCACGTGGTAGTCTAGTCTCACATCTTATTATTTTCTATGCACCTTTCACTACCCTATGACACCCTTTAGTTCCTCGGTCCATACTCAATCGCATTTACAAATCAAATGGACTTACACTCACCATGCGACACTTCATCAGTCATTTCAACCTATACATACACTTATAAATCGTTTATTCTATCATTTTGTAGTGGTATACACCTTAGGTTAAATCACCACTCCCTCCTTTCATCCGTAGTGACATACATTTCAAGCTAAATCGTCACCTATTTATATTCATCATGTGTGATATACAATTAGTGCTGAATCATCAATCATCCATTCATCTTAGTGTGATATACGCTTTAGTGCTAAATCGTCACTTATCCATTCATCTTATAGTGGTATATGCTTGGTTAAATCATCACTCACCTATTCATCAAGTTGTGATATACGCTTCGGCTATAGGGTTCATGCACCTATCTCTCCACATGTAGTCTCATCACCATTACATCTACACACTCATCCATTCGCTTAGACACAATAAACACTACTCGATCATTTCTCACTGATACATTCTCATTTACGGTTCATTCTTAACTACTGAGGGGGAAACAAAATGAGCCTCATTGCATACAAATTCCATACACTCAGGGGGCACGTTGCTCCTCATTCCATCTTGCATTCCATTCCATCCATCCATGGCATACTTTGCATTGTCTTGGGGGCATTTACTCTTGTTTACTAGTGTTTTGCATGATCACTTTACTACACATGTTAGATTGATTTCTTATATGTCATTATCTATATCATACACACATGTGCGTTCACACCTTTGTTTAGTGTGATTGCAGATACATGACTCTTACACGTGGCATGGATGCTCGCCTTCTACCCTTCCTATACTAGTCATTGGGGGCATCCACATTCGTCTCATACAGGTGTTATTGTTTCATTTTATACTTAGCATCTTACATTATTTGATCATACACGCTTTGATATTATTGTTATTTCTCTAACATGCTAACAGTGTTCCATGTGCAACACTTGTTTTGTAGGATTACATGTTTCCATGACTACTTGTTTATTTATCTCTACTTGTATGCTATTGTTTGTAATTATATGTGCGGGATTTGCCTTATGTTTGTGTGCACACTTGTTTGTTGTTTGCAGCCATGATGGCCTTGCGTGTCTTGCGACATCATGAGTGATGTCCCATGTTTGTAACCCACTTTGTGCGGCTTACTTGTTTCTTGTGTTTACACTACTGTGCTTTAGTAGTTCTTACATTGTCTGTGTCTTTTACACTTGTCTTATTGCATGCATGTGTTTCCGACTAACACTTGTTTTGGCTAGCCATCCTTGTTTGTGTGCACCTTGGTTTCTACCAAGTGCACCCCCTTTCCCCTTGCAGGGAGAGTTACAGAGTTCAGAGTGTGGTAGGTCCTCTTTTGGGGTCATTCTCCTATCAATGATGTCGCATGCACCCCCAAAGAGGGGGCATCATTGAGGGTTTACATACTAACACAACGTATTTACACCAGTTTAGTACAGTGAAATTTTTTTCCCTTGGTATTGTGGGTTTACATACAACGAGTGGGTTCAGACCAGTCTACAAACCCCATACACAATGAATTTTACAGGACATGGTGTCCTTAGCCTTTCTGGGAAGCAATTACAGGCTTGGAGGTTATAATGGGTGTGCCTCTCTACACTACTTCGGTTAGTGGCGTCGGATCACCCAAAAACTAGGACAATACAAATATCTCTTCACACACATTTTAGCAAAAGCGGTCAAAGGTTGGAGGACACAGAGCATTTCCTCCCTACACTTCTTCAACTAGGGTGGCATGAGATCGCCCAAAAACTTGTAGCAAGTCAAGATATCCTTCTACACCCTTTCTCTTGACATGGATCAGTGCACATGTTCCATTTACATTTTACATTTGTGTATTTTACATACATGTGTATTTTACATAGCATTTTTACACACATACATATTTGAATACTTGATCATTTTCTCCTTGCAGGTCCGACCGTATGAGAAACAAGCAGTCAAATTGGGGGCAACAACGACGATGATGACAACATTCCACGACAGGCACATGCCTTACTAACCATGCAGTACACTACACACCGCATCAACTACACACACGTTTCGCCCTAGGTTCACTCTCATCACTTTTTCTATGTGTATTTTTCATCTATAGTTTCCACGCTCCTCCATCTTTTTATCATTCCATGATTTTGTCTAGTCCTTTGACACGTTTTCTACTACACTCTACATGGACATCAGGTACGCATATCTATCTACTTTATGTTACCGAGCTTTCCGCTCACCAACATAAAGTGGGGGCAAAATGTAGTCACAAAATCATGCACTTTAGACATTATTTAGCCCAGTCTCATACTACTATTTAGAAGGTTCTTAAGTGAAAGAAAGTACTAATTAATCCCACCTTTTGGCCATCTTGTTTTATCTTTTGTTTCATCATTCCCACACATTTTTATATACATGCCCAGCTATTTCGGCACTTTCCCATCATTTTAGCCTAAATTAGGGCGCCCGATCCTTGTTTTACTTTCCCACCTCTTTTTGGGCTCTTTCTAGCCATTTTTCATCCTTATATTTTTCCTAGTCGGCCATGTCGGGATTAATTACGAAATTAGAGCAAGAGAACCCTATAAATATAAAGTTATGAGACCATAATGAGGGTCCTAGCATCACTTACTACTATCACTCCATCTAGAGTTACATCCATTACATCACTTGCATCCACATACTTCCATGCATCAAGGCTAGGAGATCTGCATCAACACACACTTCATAGGGGGGGTCTTCAACTTCATCTTGCTATATTCGACACATTCGACGTAGTTCAATGAATCCAAAGTGACACAACGAAGGTTACAAAGCATCTTCCGACCCAGAAAGAACCAAGTTCCGAGCTTTTCAGAATACCAGGCGCCTGAGTGCTCCAATACCCTTCTAGCGCTCCAGTCTGCTCGATCATCCAAAACTCACTTTTTCGGACCTCTCGTATAGCCATGTTCCGGCTTCGTATTTTCTTGTTAGATCTACGACACCCTGCGCGAATAGTCATCCATAATCAACTGAGTTCATTCATCACCTTCCTCTTGCATATTAGGGTTTTTATTTCTACAAGTTCAATCATTTTAATCATTTTAGTCATTTTAGTCACCTCACATTACTTTAGTGCATTTATTTACAACATTTATGTCCTCCTAGATTAGATTAACTATTATTACATTTCCCCCATTTTAGTTAATCAAAGGATAACAAAAAGATTTCACATAAATAAACAAATAAAACAATAGTGAAGCATGCATGAATGAAAAACAAAGGTTAGAAGTAATCTCACTTGATCAATTGATACAATTATTGAATTAAAAGTATATCGAAATGCACGTGTATATTTAATAATAGTAATGGATATTCAACAACATTGCATTTTGAAATTGTAAGGCACGTGCATGAAAACATTCTATTTTTTTACATTTACTAAACCATATTACGCAAAGTTTGTGGTGGGACGATGGGGGTGGGGTGAAGGGTCAATAGAAGTAAATGTATAACCATGTGTAAAAATGTGTACAAATGACCAAAATAAGATGAATCAACATAGTTTGTGCCAAATGAAATATTAAACAAGAACATGCATTGAAATAACTCAATATAGAATGAATATACGTTTGTAATCCTGGTATTGTTTGCCAATACGCTCATTGCATGAAACCCATAGAGAAAAGATCCAAATAACTATGGAAACAGGCTCACCTCATGACCCACTTGGCATTTTGAAAGTGGTTTCACTAGTCTTTCATCTCCATTGCGGGGTGGACAAGGTTGGTCGATTGGTTGGCATTGGTCTTCAACTCGTTGTAGGGTGGAAAGGGTCGGGAATGTTCATCTTCTCGTCCCCTATTGTGCATTGCCAAATGCAAACATAAGCAATAAATCGTTGCATCAAATGCAATATCGGTGTGTAGTGTGGACTCACAATGGAGGTTGGTGGAGTGGTAGGGGGTAATGTGAAGTGAATTGAATGTGGAGGTTTTGGATTGGAAGGAATTATGTCCATGCGCCACATGGTTGCATGCGGCTTTTCACGTAGGAAGATTTATTAGCTTGATTCACAATGCAATTTTAACATTTTGGGGTTTCATGTTGTGGGCCCGCCACATGGTGACTAGTGTGGCGCCAAGGTGACATCCACTTTTTTAGAATTGGGACAAAATTATTGACATGCCGAAAAAAAATTGGAGTTCCTCCTACTCACAAATTTTACTCATCGTTCAAATAGGGAGTTGGAACCACGACTTTCATTCAATTGCATAGTTCCTCCTAACCAATTTTATTAGAATGTCGTTCTATAGGGTGCTCAACCAGTGGTGCCTTTCTATTGCAATTGCTAGTTTAAAATTTAATTTTAATAAAAACATTTTCCAACAAAATGACTAAAAACACGGACAACCCGACCCTACATGGAAGAACGAGAAATGAATAAGGGCGTGCGGTTAAAATTTTGGGCGATTCATTTAAAAAGGAAACAAAATATAGAGAAGGAAATGCTGCCAGAGACATTAATCACAAGAAAGGGGTGTTGGAAAAGTAATAGTAGCCAATTTTATCTGGTTTCTTAAGTTTTCAAACAGTGGAAACAACTGCGCAGGACAACAATGGAAAATTCTGGCCTTTTCCACGACTGATAATATCAACTGTTCCATAAGAAGGGACAGGGTAAATACCCACCTGCTCTACTCACAACATGATGAACCCAATTCATTCAATCTGAGAATACTCATTCCCGAAGTGTTTCCCGGAATTCCTCTAAAAAAATGTACAGCAAATTTTTGACTTGGAAGCAGCCTTCACATATACTTGCAAAAATGGTCTTCAATAACAACTTTGAATGTACTTGCCGGGTAAACAGCAAGATGAGCTTCTGCTTCAAATTAACTCAGACGAATGGAGTAGCTTCTTCTTCAGCTGCTTATCATGCCATCATGGATATCCTCCTCAGCCAACACAATCAGAATCAGAATAATATCAAGGAAATAGAAAATCTGCTGAACATCATGAGACGCCAGGGCTGTGTAATTGGTGTTAACTTGGCTGGACGCCTCATCAGCTTGTTTGGAAGAGCCAACCTCGTGCATAAATCGGTACAAGTCTTCCATGAGGTAATCAAAACATGCCCAATTCTAAGTGCCTATCCATATCATTGTCTTTTGAATGTTTTTCTAAAAGCAGGTCACATAGATGAGGCTCTACACTTATTACATAAAATGCTGAGAGCCAACTGTGTGCCCAATAACTGCACTCTCTCTCAACTATTTTCTGCTTTGTTAAAACAAATAGGTTGCCAGAGGCACAGAGGATTATACTTTACATGAACGAGAAAGGTTCTGTTAAACAGTTTACTCAATTCATTCATGCTCTGTGTGAATTAGGGAAACAAACATGGCTTGGGAGCTTGTGGATTTCGCAAAAGTAAAGAGGCCTGCCTCACTGTAGAACCCTTCAACGTGCTATTGAGTAGCCTTGATCCTGATGGTCGTTTCTCTAGAATTGTTTTGCTTCTCTCTGAAATGAAAGAGATAGGGATTGTTCCAAGCGTTGTAATGTATAACAGACTGATAGAAGCTTTATGCAAATCGGGTCTGATTGAGGAAGCAGAGGGTCTGTTTGACAAAATGAGGCATGCTAATTGTGATCCGGACATTATTACATATAAGATCCTAATTCACAGTCTCTGCAAGGAGGGTAGAGTTCATAAAGCCTGTGGATTAGTAGCTAAAATGATGCAAGATGGTTGCTCTCTAGGTATTGTTACATACAATATCCTAATTAATGGTCTCTGCAAGGTGGGTAATGTAGATGAAGCTCTCGGATTGGTTGCTAAAATGGTAAAAATGGCTGTTCTCTGAATATTATTACATACAATACCCTAGTTAATGGTCTCTGCAAGGTGGCTAGTGTAGATGAAGCCCTAGAATTAGTGGCTAAAATGGTACAAGCCGGTTTTTCTCTGAATGTAATTACATACAGTACTCTCATTGATGGTCTCTGCAAGACGGGTAAAGTAAATGACGCTCTTGGATTAGCAGATAAAATGATACAAGATGGTTGTTCTCCTAATAATGTCACATATGGTACCCTAATTGATGGTCTCTGCAAGGTGGGTAAAGTAGATGAAGCTCTTGGATTAGCAGATAAAATGATACAAAATGGTTGTTCTCCAAATTTTATTACTTACAGTACTCTGATTGATGGTCTTGCCAAGGTGGGTAGAGTGCGTTTAAGTCTCAAATTAGTAGCTCGAATGAGGCATGCTCAATCTGCTCCAGATATTATTACATATAATAAGCTGATCAGCAGTCTCTGCAAGGAGAGTAGGGTACATGGTGCACTTGGATTAGTTGCGAAAATGATACAAGTTGGTTGTTATCCGGATATTATTACATACAATACCCTCATGGATGGTCTTTGCAAGGTGGGTAGTGTAGATGAAGCCCTTGGATTAGTAGCTAAAATGATACGAGGTGGTTGTTCTCTCAATATTATTACATACAATACCCTAATTAACGGTCTCTGCAAGGTGGATAGTGTAGACGAAGCTCTCAGATTGGTAGCTAAAATGTTACAAGATGGTTGTTCTATGAATGTGATCACATACAGTACCCTGATTGATGGTCTTTGCAAGGCAGGTGAAGTCAATGAAGCTCTTGGATTAGCAGATAAAATGGAACGCAGATGGTTGTTTTCCTGATAACATTACATATGGTACTCTGATTGATGGTCTCTGCAAGGTGGGTAAAGTAGAGGAAGCTCTTGCATTAGTGGATAAAATGAAACGAGATGGCTTTTCTCCAAATTACATCACATACAGTACCCTAATTGATGGTCTCGCCAAGCTGGGTAGAGTGGATTTAGCTCTCAGATTACTAGCTCAAATGAGACATGCTGAGTCTCCTCCAGATATTATTACATATAATACTCTAATCAGCAGTCTCTGCAAGGAGAGTAGGGTACATGAAGCTCTTGGATTAGTAGCGAAAATGATACAAGATGGTTGTTATCCAGATATTATTACATACAATACCCTAATTGATTGTCTTTGCAAGGTGGGTGAAGTAGAGGAAGCTATTGAATTAGAAGATAAAATGATACAAGATGGCTGTTTACCAGATATTATTACATACAGTATCCTCATACATGGTCTCTATCAGGTGGGGGCAGGGGACTCAGCTCTCAGGTTAATAGCTAAAATGAGGAATATCGATTGTGCTCCAGATATTATTGCATATAGTACCCTGATTGATGGTCTCTGTAAGGAAGGTAGAGTGCATGAAGCTCTTGTATTAGTAGCTAAAACGATACAAAGTAGATGTTCTTGGGATGTCGTTATGTACACTACATTAATTGATGGCCTTTGGAAGGTGGGTAAAGTAAATGAAGCTCTTGGATTAGCAAATAAAATGATACAAGATGGTTGTTCTCTGGATATTCTGATGTACAGTACCCTAATTGATGGCCTGTGCAAGATGAATAGACTGGATATTGCTCTCAGATTAGTTGGTAAACTGAAGCATTTTGATTGTGCTCCAGATATTGTTACATATAATATCCTAATGGATGGTCTCTGCAAGGAGGGTAGAGTACATGAAGCTCTTGAATTAGTAGCTAAAATGACACAAAATGGTTGTCCTTCTGATATTATCACATACACTTCCCTAATTGATGGTTACTGCAATGTGGGTAAAGTAGATGAAGCTCTTGGATTGGCAGATAAAATGATGCAAGAACATTATTTTCCAGATATTATTACATACAGTACCCTAATTAATGGTCTCTGCAAGGTCAGTAGAGTGGATTTAGCTCTCAGATTAGTAGCTAAAGTGAGGCAGACTGATTGTGCTCCAAATATTATTACATATAATACCCTTGTTGATGGTCTCTGCAATGAGGGCAGAGTGCATGGAGCTCTTGAATTGGTAGCTAAAATGATACAAGATGGTTTTTCTCCCGATATTGTTACATGCCATAGGCTAATTGATGGTCTCTACAAGGTAGGCAGAGTAGATGAAGCTTTTGGATGAGTAGCTACAATGTTTTAAAATGGTTATTATACCTTTGATAGATGTCTTTCACAAGGATGGAAAGATCAATAAGGCTACAATCCATTTGCACAAATAGCAAAGTTGGGTCCTCCTCCCATTGCAGGATACGTTTATTGCAATTATTTGTTGAGGATGGTCATGGCTCTAATAGTTTATAGCATGTCCAAAAAGGTTTGCAGCTAAATGTGACTAATTTTCACTTTTAGACATGCAGGCCTTGTAAAACATGAGGTGGAAAAAGCTGAACAGTGGTTTAAGGAGTCTGCTAAGTAAAAGGTTCTCTCCAAATATTGTTACTTACACCTCTTTGATTGCCATTTTGAGTCAGATTAACAGGCATGCTTCTGTCTAAGATGGAAATGGTGGTTGTCTTCCTGCTCTAGTGGCACTGTATTTTGCATCATTGATGGTATTGGTAAGGAAGGTAATCTCCCTCGCGAGCAATGCTGGTAAATGGGATGCTAGCTAAAGATTTAACTCATAATGTGGTCAGGATACAGGTATGGGGATGGGCACGCTATTTTAAATCAGGGTATGTGAGCAAATGAATAAGGGTACAGCTATTCTGTATAAATATATGGGGATGGGGTCCTCCTCCCTATATTGGAGTCTCTTGTTGACTAGGGGTCACCTAGGTGATTTCATTAAGGGCCATTGCAGGAATGGTGGAATGGATGAGGCTTTGAGGCTTTTAAAAGACGTAATAATGGTTTCATCACTCCAGACATACTGGTTGATTCTGTTTGCAAGGAAAATAGAATTGACATTGCATCTTCAATGCTGGATGAGACAATAGCAAGGGGTTTGGTTCCATGTTGTAACATATCATGATTATTTTGCCTACAGAATAAATGGGTTGGAAAATGCTTATCTACTGATGGATCTAATGAAGAAACAAGTCTGTGTTGCGACTGTGTAAGGATTCAGTATTTTGGTGACCGGCTTTTCAATGTTGGCATATGGGAAAATTATTATTTTAAAAAAAATGATGCATTTGTTATTTCCGAGTAAAACTCTCCTAACTTGGGGATAGTTAGACGTAAAGAATTCACAAAGCATTAAATATTTCAGGGGTAACATAATGAAAACTGTTCTTGTGAAGATAGTAATGTAGGTTTCTTACATTCAAGTCATTGTTATCTATGTTGCTCTCACAGATTTGTCCTAGTCTGCCCAATTAATTTAAATCAGCTAAAGTCTGGCAGTAATGGTTGGTCTACACCGCATCCTCTCATGGGCACTGAACTCAGTTTTCTTGTAACTTACATATGCTAGCCATTCTCTGACAATTATGGCTTGTTGGAGCCTTTTATTGTGAGTGAAATTAACTGGTCAACCAACAATTTAACTGTTAAGTTAGAGACTCAACTTCAACTTGTAACAAGTCAAAGTATGCAATCTAGCTTAGGTTCTGTAACGAGTCATTACAAAATTAGTTAATTGGAAAAGGGCAGACAGTTTTGTGATATTGTCAAGTAATGATCCATTTGCATGCTGCTTTATTATATCTTCAATGAAAGTGGCATTAAAGTAAATATGCAGAGCAAATCTTTTGGGCTTCATTAATCTTATTCTCCTCGGTGCCAGATAATTCTGTTAATTGGACTCTTAATTACCTTGATGGTCCAGGACAATGCATATATCCAAATATTTTCATTATTCTAGCCTTGTTACTATTTTTCCTAATCTCTTGTTCACTGGAGCATATTTGACTAACACGCAAAGAATCTTGGTTTAGGGTACTATAATCACAGCATAGTTATTTAATACATTGCTACTCTAGGTTGATGTTTGCAAGAAAGAGTGGATAATTTTGAATTTCTCTGTTTCTTACGTGTAGGGTGGGCTGGGACTCCCCTAGTATCCTTCAGCTTCAATTGTAAACTGAATTAAAAGGGTCATCCCAGAAACTGAATTGTAACGTCTTACAGAAGTTAGGGGCATCATCCCGCTCTTTTCCAATATTTGCGGGTCAGCCAACAAATCTACTGATTTGTTGGCTAATATAAAGGTTAATCAAGAGTAGTTGAATCTTTTGGGCTCTCAAGTTAGTTAATGGGTTGGATTGAAGGATTTACTAGTAAAGTATTCTAGCTCGTTATAACTCACTTGGCACCCATGACCCTCAAATTGCATATATTTAATTCTATCAGAATCTTCTTGAGAGAAGACCCATTAATGAAACTAATTATGCCGATAGGCGTTTTAGTTTACACAGCCGGATGCACCGACCTGCAGTACACGGATCAGCGGTTTTAGTTTGGTCTGTACGCATAGACGACCATGCAGAAAATCCTGTCCGTCCACGTAGAACAGGGAGAGCCACGCAAACCGGGTTTTGGATTTTGCTGCTTGTCCTGACATCGGCGACTGTCTTTTGTTGCGGTCTTTTCATTCATACTTGCCCTGTGTTCTGGATTGTGCTGCTTGTCCTCCTGTACACTGTCCATACAGACCACCATCTCCCCCTATACCTCTGCGCCTACGGGATTGGGTCAGATGCAGATCGATGGCTTGGCCCTGTCCGATATGAAACTCTGTAGATAGTCTATTATTCGAGAATGTTCTTGTGTGATGTGTCCTCTTTTCACATGATGGGGTTGTATTCACGAAACTCTGGAATGCCCCATTCCACCGTTGTCAAGAAAGGTAGCATTTAACCGTATATGTAAATTTCCACAGTCTGCATTTAACAGAGACATTAGGGGATGCTCATCTGTCCTGTTTAGTGATGTTTATGGCCATTTGTAATGAATTTACAGAGATTAATATGGATGTAGCCTGCTTTCATTGGATGCACTCGCCCTCTTTGCATGCACTGTCTGCAGTTGGGTGGCTGTACCATGCTCATCTACTTGTCATCCTTCGCTATGTTTATTACACTATATCTGCATTTAACATGGGCCGATTGTAGTCTGGTGTTATTCATTGTAGAGGAGTTCTTCTGTCCGCATTCTCTGGGCCTATGCTTGGAGATTTGGTGCACATGCGTCCGGCCAAAAGGTTTTCTTTAAGAGTAATGAGGTGGGCTGTGGAGGGCAGCGAGTCCATGCTGCTTTTAATATCCTTTACGGGCATGTTGTTTCATCAAATTCAGTGTGTTTATGCGTCTCCCTGCTGTGTGGGGTTTATATAGGCCGCGGATCTCAAAAATCCATTGTTTTGTTGTGGAAGAGATGTGACTGAAGATTGCAAAGCGGAGCAGGTATTTCATGTATTCTTTATGCTACTTTCTTAGGGTTTTAAAATGTTGATTGAGAATTTTCATTAACCTCCATGGCTGCTAGCTTTAGAGAAAAAATCCATTGTGAACCTTGATATGATGCTGCGTGAAATTCATTGTTGTGTAGACCCTGCTTTGCTCTGGTGTGTTCACCTTTGTATGTCACTAACTAAGCATTTTATCCTCTCTATCCAGTCATATGCGTGAATTCTTATTTCTAGCCCACCTTCAGCTTGTGTACTTTGAAAATAGTTGTAATAGTAGTGGATATCCAAAATGACAGCAAAATGGGGTGGTTTCATTAACATATTCAACACCCAAAGAGTGTGAGCCTTCAACGATCATTATTGGACAAAATAACTACAGAAAATACATTCCTAAGTTAACATTTTTGAGGCCATATTAAGAATTTAGGCGGGATACCCCAACATCAGTGTCTGGGATAAAAATATATTCAGTCCTTAGTTAAAGGAGAGATTCTTTTACAAGTTAAGACTTTTGTACAGGATCTCTATTTCGAGCTAGCTCACAAATACATATGACCATCATTTTTAATTAAAACATTTCTCCAAATCTCAATGATTTTTTTCCTGTAGAGGGGCAAACCCTATCAGACCAAGCCTCGACCTGATGTGTGCTTGAGCCTATTTGACTGTGCCATCAGCATTCTTTTTTATTGTGTAAATTGTGTTTTCGGCTGTATCTGCATGACCTCTTATTTCTAGCTTATCATATGCCTGTATGCTCTGAAAATTATTGTGATAGCGTTGCAGATGTATGCACTAATTGTATGTATAAATGTGAAGGCCTGTAGTTCTGAGTGTATCTTATGTATGTGTTTTTATTAAAGGTAAAACATTATTGCATTGTGATTTCCTTGGCCGGGTTGGAAATATTGAGTACTTAAATCTCTATGCCCATGGCTACAAAGCCACTAGCTTACAGGTTGCAGCCTTCCTCTGTTCAAGATATCCTCAGGTATGGATTGAAGCCACTTATACCATCAAATCACTTATATGGAAAGTATCATCTTTCATTGGTATCTTGCAAAATTTAAATCTGATCTGAATCAGGTGTGAGAATTGCATAGAAAAACAATGGCCATGAAATTGGCCTTATGTTTATTTTGTCTCTCTTACTTTCATTTTTTACATTGCTTAAGATGAAACTCCCAATGTGAGGAATATGGTTATTTATATGGTGAATATGTTTGTTTTTTGTTTTGTTGTGCATACATTGTAACATTTGCATTACTTTTTTATTTTTTGTATACGTCGTAACATTTGCATTATGTATTTGTTCTAAGTTTATGGCATTTGACCTAAAAATTATCAGTATGGTTTAAGGTTTTTATATGTATTTGAATCTATACCAATACCTTGTGCCAATACCAGTTCGACGAATAAGTGCATTCTCCAATGGATGACTACCTATTTAAATCTATCTAAAAACTTTAGAAATAAATAGATGAAGATGAAGTAAATCTGATTTTATGCGTTTGCCCTGCTATCATTTCAAGTATTATTTGTTGTTATTACATTTTTTATTTTAGTTGTGTGCATTTTTCCTCAAAAAAATAAACAAAAAAATAGATACCGAAGTAATTTGGTAGAGCACAATTTTGTTTTGAAAAGAAAATGTTATAGCCACACATACCATCAAATCACTAATAGGGAAATTACCTATCCTCTTTGATATCTAGTAGAGTTCAAACACATGAACAAATGGCGATGAAATTAGACTTAATATTGAGACAGCTTCTAGAATGGGGCTATTAGTTTAATTGTGCCAATTAGATGTTTGGGATCCACTCATGTCAAATACAATTCATTCATGTTTTGAATATTTTGATTAACTTCTGAATATTTAGATATACCGCTTTTCTAACCTCTGTTGTGTTGTTGCATATTCGCTTGAAGATGTCTTGCCAAGTTATAAACAATTATCTTGAAGGCGTAAGTAGGAGACTTTGACTTTTAATTTTAACAACTTTGTGCACATATTCAAATTCTTAATATAAATGTTTTGCTTTCATTTCAATAAAAACAAATTCTCTCTTTTTTTCGGTAATCTAGAGGGATCAACAAATATTTAAAGAGTGAATTTCTAACACAAAACGAATGCCACTAATCCACCTCTAAAACAACATGGATTTGGGCCACCTAAAACCCAAACCTGGAAGACAAGTTCCACTGATCAACCTTTGAAACAATGTGGACCCAACCCACCTAAAACCCGACCCCAAGGTAAAAAAATGCACTCAAATTTATTTTGTTGGTAAATAAACAGGGCCAAACCAGACTTGCCCAATATTGCGAATGATCGACACTAGGAGAGAGGCGTGTTATAAAGGGTGAAATTATTATACGATGTCTTGTTACAGAAAAAATCAGGTTACATGTATTTATTTTCCATCGACTTTGTTTGTTGCACAGCTATGCTATGCTTTCATTTTTGTTATGTTTCGATTCTTTTTTGGGTATATTTGTTTATTCATTTTATTTTTCTGTTATTTTTTTAAGGGTTTATAAGGTTCAGCATATGAGAAAAGAAATTCTCTGTTCTTGTTGTTGCTTAAAGGGTCAGTTGAATATAATAAGGAGCACTCTTGAAATGGTTGACTGCTAAAATTATGTTATTAATTTCTGTTGGAGTTCAGTAATGTCATGGATGCAATATACCCGTAAAATATATTTCAATATATGATAGGGAAGCTGGTTTTTTTCTTTAAATTTGAAAAACTTTGCACTAATTTCAATGGAAGCTTTTATTTATTTAACCGAAAAAGACAATTAACTCTTGAATATGTGCTCGCTAATGCTAATGCCTTTATGAATCGTGATCAAGATAAGATAAAGAAAAAAATCCAATAAAATTCGTGGAGAAGGACAAAAAATCAACCAAGAGATGGGTGTGAAGAATTCTGTAATATAACTGAATTGTTTGCGGAGAAATTAGGTATAGAGATTTTGGGTATTTGAATTTTTTACAATATTGTTTTGGGCTGAATTGTTTATGCTATAGTTGATTTGTTATGGATGTTTCTTTACACACCCAATTGATTTTCAGCGTGCTAAGATTGAAGTTCTAAGGCATTTGATGACTGGAACTTGGAAATTTATTGGTCAGTTGTTGACTTGTTACTAAAACATTACAGAGACCTAGAGGATTTCATGAAAGAGACTACGTGTAGGATGCTTGTTATTTACCTGCTAGTCTTTTGAAGAAAGGAAAATTGTCTGTGGAGAAATCAGGTATGGTGTTTTTGGATATTTCAAGTTCCTTTGGGTCAGTTTTTTTAGTATGAAGATCGCAAATAGAATTTATAGTAGGCATTAGAATTTAGATGAGGCATTTAAGGTTGTTTTAGAGCATAACCAGTTGATTTTAGTGCATTCCCAATAAGTCATAGTGAGTTCAGTGGTTTGAACTTGGAAATTTATTTGGAACTTCATGACTTGTAACTATGTTTTGGATATTTGTTGTTTAGTTGTTGGTCATTTGAAAGCAAGGAAAATTGTTTGTGGAGAAATCAGGGAGTTTAGCATAGTTACCATGTTCAAAAGGGGAAAAAAATTCAGAGAACTCCAATTTTAAAATTGATGGTGTATTCATATTTATCTATTATGTTCATATTTGGTGCTTTATCTATTATATTTTCTTTTGAATATAGTTATGTGACTGTAGGTGCTACGTTTTCTTTTCTTCCACCTTTTTACTTATATATCGGTGTTGACAATTTCTTATTTTTTCAATTCTTACACAGGTTTTCCATCATTGCTTTGTTAACTTGTGTCTCCATCTACAATACTGGATTTCTATACATAAAATATTCCAATTTATTCTTACTTATTTTATTTGGATTCTAGCACAAGTACTAATACATGCAAACACGTTATTTACAGAGGTTTATTTTACCATTTAAGTTGTTGCAGTTATTGTCACATACTATTTTCTTCTTCCTGATACTGGTTTTCATTGCTCACACTGGGATTTCCTTTTTGTATTTTGCAAGCTAATGTTATGTAAAGAAATCTGCAACATTGTATTATCATTGTCATGTAGTATTGCAGACATAACTCTGCCCTTGGATTAGCAAAGAAGCATAGCACGGTGGGAAATTTGCCGAGTTTTTGTAAATGTGGGTCATTATCAATGATTCAGCTGAAATGCTCCTCCAAGTAAATACAAGAAACTTGAGAAATATCTTATGGAAAATTTCATTGTCATTTGTAATAATGTTTCTAAAGGTGCTATCTAAAATATGAATATCTCACTATTTTATTTTGTACACAATTCTCTACAATGTCAATTTATGCGGAGGATAGGATTGCAAATCTCCAAGGTGCTTGACGAGCGATTATAGTTGAGATGACATGTATTGAACAACAATGCCCTTTTTTCATCACATAAAGCATTTGACATTCTACTTAGCCATGTTGTGGTCACAATGCAATCGCGTACTGTACATCTTCAAAGTTTTTTTGCAGAACTACAAAAATGGCCTGCATTATGTAAGATTTATTCTCTTCTGCTAACTCTTTCTTCTCTTCATATAGATGCATTTTACTGTTAACAAAACTACTGTGCAATTTAAATCATTTTACGTATATCTATGCCTTTTCTAATTCTGCGTTGAAATTCATTTACTATTTAAATTCCTGAATGTTGCTGATTTGATAGACAATATTCAACTCTTCTCACTACCACTAATGTCAACCCCTCTTATATGCCAGGCTATCGGCGTTCCCATTGCACACTTATGGTGCAATTGCTAGTTTATTCTCATTATCTGTATTTTTAATTTTATGAACCACCATAGGGTCTCCTTTGATCTCTGTACTTGTAGCCTTTGACTTATAGATACTGGAGGTTATACAGCTTGATTTTGATTTCATATTTGGTAGCTAGATGGGGGTATTTCTTACAGACTGGGAAAGGGTGGCGTGTTTCTTTTTCCGTTTCCAGTTCTTGGATGAAGATACATAGTCAGCATTACTCTGCCTAGACTTTGTTAAAGCAAAAATAGATGGTATGAGTCTATGAGAAAATAGTTGTCCTATGGATGTTCCTGATGGTTGACTTAAACCTTTGGATCCTGCTTTTGATTCAGTTTTCTTATCTCTTTCAATGCTTCTATTTGGCTCTCAATGAATCATTTCTTCCTCCATGCCCACATTTGCTGGTGTACAGGATAGAATATAAACTTATATGCAAACTGCTGCAGAGGACAGGGGTACATAAATTGTTAGATAAATGTTTCAGGGACTTGTGGTCAAGGACCAGTTACAGCTGGATATGCATTAATGGGCTGCTGGATAAGCAAAAATGGGCTTTGTTGATCAAGCTTTAGAGATTTTCAAGACTTATCTAAATGCTGAATTGCATATATAGTCAAACGCAAAAACCTTTGCCATCGTCCTCCCTGTGTATATCAAGGGGAAGATTTGGATTAGGGCGTGAGATCAACCCAAAAAATTTAAGTGGATGATTTTGACCGGTTGTTGCAGTTGGGACTGCCCAGATTGACTTGTATGCAAAATGTGGATACATGTAGAAAGTGCACGACCTTGTTGACAAAATTTATGAACCAGATGCAGCTTCATGGTATGTAATCAATAATCATTGCTTGATATGCACAGATAAAAAGCCTGATGATCCTCAGCAGTTTTAAGCAAATGTAGTTTCCAGTTGTAAAGCCAGAATCATTTAGCTATTCCAGCAACTTTCAGATTGTGCCAAATGTGGAACATTGGAATAAGAAATCTAAGAAAAATATGATTTCAGAATGAAGGATGTGCATTGCATGGCTTTAACAAGACGCTTCTTGAATTATTCAAAGAAAAGAAACAACTTGTGACCAGATTCATCCATAAGTATGTGGATGAGTTGAAAAGGAGTTTGACCCCTCTGTTGGTTGTGCCATGTAGCACTGAAAATCAAGTCTCTAGTTAGATGGTTTCACTAATTTTTCAAGGTTATGTAACCCCAAACTTTTCTGAGTTGGAAAGGGAGCATATCAAATAGTTCAAACATGGTTTTTGGGCTTCAACAGGTTTTGCTCTATTTCCAGATTCTATGGGAAGGTCGCCAACTCAATTTGTTGTATCAAAGTTCAGTCTTGGTTCACAGTTACATATTGCAGGCTCTTAGTGTGTTACTCCACTTTTACTTTAGCTTTCTTCAACATGAAAATGATTGGAATCAACTATCATAGATAAACTTGTCTGAATAGTTCTGTAAGGAAGATATGAGACGGTTATTTGTAGGGGAAGCATTCGATTTATACCACTCTTGAAGAAAAGAGCAACATACAACTAACATTCCTCAAAGAATTGGGAGGTTAGCAACCAACACATTAATATGCTATGAAGAAGACAACATAAAGACGGTCTTGTTAAGCATCAAAAGGCACAGAGAGACTGATTTCAGATCAGCTTCTATGGTTGGGAGAGAACACAGTGGGGAGGATGGCATTTTAGGAAAGAATTAATTTGTTTTGGCTCCTCGAGGCATCAAATCAGTGCTAAGAGGCTAGTCACGCTCCATCCATTTTCTAGGTCATGCCAATACTAGCGGTCTTTACTGGCAAATGGAAATCAACATCAATTATTAACATATTTTATGCAGCACAAAGGATATTAGAGTGGCTTTTGTCAAATACTTTGTCGTCTTACCGTATACTAAGAGGCTAGCCATGGTCCATTTAATTTCTAGGTCACATTGATTCTAGTTGTCTTTACTAGCAAATGGAAATCATCTGCAATTATTAGTGTTTTTATGCAACACAAAGATTGGAATATTGCAGTGGCTTTGTCAGGGGTCTTTGATAGAGATGTATTCAAAATGTGGAAGCATACGGTAGGACAACAAATTGCTCGACAAACTTACTCAATAAAATGCTCAGCAATGTTATTTACAAGGGGGGGATTGTTGAAAGAATTTGGTGTATTCAAGGAAATGCAATTGGCAGTTGTTGAGCCATACACGACCACCTCTTGTTACTGCTGAACATGTACAAAAATGGGAACTTTAGAACAAGGCATACAAATTGTTTGACAGAAGGCCTCAACAAAATGTGGTCTCATTGACAACTTTCTTAACTGGATATGGGCATAATGATATTGTTGACAAGCTTTGGAGCTTTTAAGCAAATGGAATCAATGGGTACAAAGCTAGACTTTCCCTGGATCGTATATTTCTGTTTGACAAGGAGGATGGATCTAGAGAAGATCATTTCTGTATTCCAGAGTCGTCATTAGAAACATCCCCATGCAACATCTCGGGGTGAATCCACGGATCTGAAGAATAAGCTTGTCTGGAGCTGTTGTGAGGAGGAAGCATGGAACTGGGGATAATCTTGAAGAAAGCAAGGATATCAAAGAAGTTTTTGCGTGGATAAAGCTACAGCAGTTGCTACTAATAGCAGGAGGTAGCAAATTTAAACTTGATGAAATCACTATTAAATTATTAATAGTCCAGTTTTATCTCCGAATACATAACTTCATTTTATGGAGGAGATGCGATGAACCCATGGTCAGCCTCCATTAACCTGGTGAAAAAAAATAGAAAGCATAAGTTCTTATTAACTTGGTCAGTAATTTTATCAGTGCTAGGAATTGTGGTGTCATGATCATGGAGAATCTTTGTTGAAGGTGGTACAGTATATTCACCATGCTTTACCAAAATTTAAAATAGTTCAAAGTGAATAAGCAACATTAGTGCACTTAAGATTTTGACTTCAGGGATGTGCTTTTTGTAATGTATTGCGCTGTTTCTGTGTTTATTTTTAGATATTTTCGATAGAATACCAGAGTCTACAACTTGTAGATATTTCAATTATTACTTGAATATTATCCTTTCTTTGCCAATTGAAAAACAGTGTAGTACATTGTTAGAAGTTCTGTGTGTGTACTTTTACCCGTTTATACATGTTAATGATCATTCCCCATCCCCCACATGCACCTCAACAACACAGCATGAAATACAGGACTTAAAACATATGCAGTGGAAGAGAGTGTGTGAGGGTATCAGATTTTAATCCAACATTGTCGTACACATATATTTTGATCATTTGGGCATGCTATATTAATATAGCTAGCCAAATCTTCCACAAAGAATCAAGTACCAATCACCAAAGGATTAGTGCTTAAAACAGTCTTGATATCTTCTACCAATGACTTAACAGCAGTTTCCATTGTTTGAAGTTTGATTTCATAACAAAACTTCTGGCACTAATGGCAACTGCTTATGGATCAAGACACAACCCATAACAGGGCTCCCATGTAATCGATCACTTTGGTCCCAATACACTAGCTAGGTTCCAATGCCATGATCCGTGTTCAATCTAATGTTACCGTCAATTAAAATGTCTTCCTTTGGTGATTTCTGTTATGACTTATGATATTAACTTTGTATGCATCGAAGTCGAAAGCCTCAGCTCCTCCCCAGTTTTATGTGTTACCTCCAGTAGACACAAGGGGCATTACATGAGACTAGTTTATTGTATCAAACGTGGAAGAAATGTTGTACTATATATGGCAAAAATGAAGTATGCAGTTGAACAGATTTTACAATCCAGCTCATCTGTTATACACCAGCCTGTGCCTAAAACTCAGTGTTATGTGGGGACGCGTCCCTAGATTTTGGTGACATCCTGAACGTTTCACAGACCTGAGGACTTGGAGGATGTCCCCAATTTTTTTAAATCTTCCAAAAAAAAATCTGATGTTTTTTACGTTTAAAAAGTTGTTATTTCTTTCCAAAAACATTACATTATAATCTTGAAAGTACCTAAAATACATTAAATACAGTTAAAGTCCCTAATTTCATTGGAAAAAGTTAAAATATTCAAATATTAATTTTTATATATTATTTTAATAGCCCTCCCGAAATTTAGTAAAAAAATTTCCATCCGAGAAACCCCATCCCTTCATCTCCCTGTTCTGCCATCCCTGTGTGGTAAAACATCAGTGACAGCAAAACTTACCCTTTGTCTTCTACAAACAAAGAACCACATTCTCAGAATTATCCATGTTGGCCGTTTTTTTTTGAAGGAAGGTAGATGTAGAGACTTCAAAGATTGAACGAGACTTTAATTTTTACTGTAAGATGGGGTTTACGCTTTGCTACCTACGGTTTTACCCTTTTAACATTGTATATTTTGAAATTAGATTCAATATCATCGTTTCGTGCCTTATATACTTGTTCTCTATTTGATTCTAATAAAAATATGCATATGTAGTCAACATACCATTGGTCGATTGGTGAAATTGCTTGGCTCCTAAAGATTCCCCCAGGATCAATTCTTGTTGGGTGCATAGGCCCCGACATCAAAAAAGGGATGAGGCACAAATCATGCCCCAAGCGAATTTTCGGAATGGATACCCCTCATCAGATCCGAAGTAGCTCTACCGATAATTAAAAACTTTCTTTGCTTACCAAAAAGACAAGTTTACTTTCAGAAATTTATTCACCTGCCCTAAAGCTTCCTTCTAACTTAAGAGGATGTTATAATATTAGACATATAACCAAGAAAATGATTGAATTTTGCGGAATGGATACCCTTCATCAGCCTTGAAGTGGCTCTACGAATAATTAAAAGCTTTCTTTGCTTACAAGAAAGACACGTTCATAATTGTTTTCAACCATCCCAAGCTTCCTTGTAACTTACGAGGATGTTATAATATTAGGCATGTAACCAAGAAAAAGATGATGGGTTCTTGTATTGTTTTTATCTCTTTTTGGTCTTCTGCAATAAAACCATTCTAATTTCTCCTATTGATCTCACTTATAAATTATTTTGTGTTTCTTACGTTGATTCATGATTTGTAGACATTTGATTATCTTTTTCTTTGATCAATAGCATGCATGGTTTCTATCTCTATAATTGCTCCTCTATGTATAAAATATTGATCCATTGTTGTAACAACTCTTTCCTTATATGAGAGCTCGGGTAGTGGATTTTGAATGAGCAATTCATTTTGTATTAAGACAACTTACTTTATGTAGTATGGATAAATGGGTTTCAATTAAATTGCAATACAACTATCTATACTATTTAAGTTAATCATTTTTAAAATTAAGAAAAAAGGAGACATGCAAAGTTTAGAGTGTATTTTGAATATCACAAGATATGGTGACAATTATCAAAATTTGGTGTGGAAGTGCATTGTTGATCCCATGAAAAGACAATAAGTCTTTCCTCCATATAGAGATTCAAGCACAAAAGTCAATCAAATATGTGACCTACTGGCTTGGTCATGCACGAGGGAGGGAAGAACAGAGGTCATACATGACCTACTAGCTTGGTCATGCATGAGGTCATACATGAGGTAGTGCACACCTAAGGCTATGGTTGTAAGGAAAGGATTGAGAGATGATTTTACAAGGGGCGAGAGCGTGTGAATTAAAGGTGCAAATGTAGATAAGTGTCGCCAACTGGAGAGGGGTTGTGGATGTCCCGAGATCAAGAAAAAGTGAATGCCCACGGGGAACTTTCTAGATCCTTGAGCATGTGACAACTTAGCACCAATCAAACATCCTCCAAGGTACTCGGGGAGGGATCTTTAAATATTCGTGAACCAACTGACAAAGCTAAGGGTCCACAAAATACTATAAATATCCCCATGGGCTACCATTTGAGATAGCTTTTACAGGTGGTATGCTTTGTAGAGAGCTATGGAGCAAAGCAAGGTTTGAGTGAGTCGTGTGTGTTTAAGCTTGACACAAGTTTTCTCACACAAGCGTTTGTGTTATGTATACATATAAATGTATAACACATGGCACGCAAAGCTATATTGGTTACCTAAGCTTTGAATGAATGTAAGGGGTGCATGGTTTTGTGGATTTGCGAGCATTGTGTATGCTTGAGTGTAAGGTTTGATTAGGTTTATTTGAGTAATGTGGATGCTCTTATGTGTATGTTGATGATGTTCTTGTTATAACGGTATGGTTTCCCTTTAGAATTATTGATTGTGGCAGGGTTAGGATTTGACCAATTTCCATTGCTTATGCATGCTTTGCCTTTCCAGTGCCCTCTTATCACGAGGACCACAATGATCCTTTGAATGTGCTTCACATGAGGCCGTCACATTCTCATGTGTTTGAATATGCTAGCATAGGTGATGGTTTTATTTTATTTTTTCGTTTGTAGGGGTTGAATCTAGTGCATGACGTGTTGGACACTAAATTCTTATACATGAGAAGGATGGAGAAATACTTGCAACATTTTGGTTCCATTATTGGGACCTCATTCATGTTGTGGGGATGGACATTTCACATGGTTGATGGTAGATTGGATCAGATTTTGTGTAAAAGAATCTAAGACTTGTTCGAGTAGTGAACCTATGATTTTGCACTAAGATCATCGAGTAGAGGAAATAAGAAACATTGCATATGAATACTTGACAATATGAGCAATGATTTGTATGAAGTGTTCTTTGTGGGCGGAGGCTATTCTCCCCACAAAATGCACCACCATACATAAAACTACCCATAAAACATACCATAGAGACATGCATGCCCATGCATGGGTGGGACCAACTCATCGGCGAAATAAATCACGGGGTTATTGTTTTTGAATATATCCAATTGAAATCAAATGGTTGCATGTGGCAAGCGCTAGGTGGGTTGGTAGGAATGCGCGTTATCGCCTTGGACCTTTGTAGGTAGTTTTACGGTGTTCAAAAACACAATGTGTTTTTCAACAACAAAATCACAAAAATACAAAGTGTTGAACCGCATGCCACGTGGCAACGGATAGACATGATGGTTGCATGGTTAGTTTTATGTATGGTGGTGCATTCTGTGGGGAGAATAGCCTCCACCTTTGTGGAGTTCCCTAATCATGCTCGTGTGTGGATCGTATTGGATATGACTGGAAGTAGTTTGTCGGTTTGGATGATACGAAATAAGACAGACACATAAATAAAGGCTTTGTTGAAGTGATCGAATGAGGTGTGACTCGAGTTGTTGAGGTATGGTGTAAAGGTGCTCTAAATAATTGTGTTAAGATTTTTTTATGTCCACGTATTCCTATCACGAGGAAGTGGAATTTGAGTTTATACATGAGCCAAGGGGATCGTTCATTACAAAGACTCCTTTGTGGATTAAGATGTTCCTTTTCAATCTTGGACTTGAGACACCAAAGATAGATAACTAAATGTTTCGTTGCTCAAGGGCTAGGTTGTTTTCGATGAAAGTGGGGGTTTGAATTGCACGAATGGAAAATATGATGAGGCTAGATAGAGGGATTATTGAAAAGAGATGAGGTGGGGTAGATATGTGGAAGGTCAAGAAAGAGATGTTGCAACCATGGGCCTTAAACAGATGGGAGAATCATCTCGGGTGGATATCGATGAGACTTTTAAAGGAACATAAGGGTATGCAAATGGTTTGTATGTTGAGGAATTCTCTTTTAACATGGAAGAGTGACACAATGATGTCAGTATTTAGGTTCACTAACAATCATATATCACCCAAAAATACTTAAGAGTTAGTTGAAGAAAGACTTGTGTAATGCTACACCACTCTTAAGCATGCCACACAAAACTTGGATCCTTGCTTATTTTTCGCGCATGTTGGAAAAGCCTATTTAGGCTTTCCTTTCCGCATAAAATTGCTAATATTGCACAACACTAGCCATGCAAAGCAGATCACTAATCATTGTGAATGTCGAATAATGCCGCACAAAACCACAAGACCTAGGCTCATGTCATGAAATGCTTTTTTCTTACGCACATTGCCCAAGCCTTTGTTGATGTTGTGATGCATTTTGAATGTTGCCAAACATTTTTCAATGTTGTGAAGTCTTGCAAATCTAGTAGGAACACTACCTTATGTCACCGTGATTGGCTTCATGTCTAACAAAAATTCTTATCAATATCGATTCAATTAGGGGAGACACTCATGTTCCTTGATCCATTTTTCATACCTAAGGACAAATTGAGTGACCTAGTAAATCTTGATCGACATAGGAGAATCCATGGGAAGCTACCTAAAAATTGGTTGAGGGGTTAATAGCGATATGAGTCATTCTAAGGAATCTTGTGAAGTTATCTTTACTTGCAAAAGGGAATCCTTTTCCTCCCCCTAAGTCACTACACATTCTATATATAGAAAGGAGTTGTGAACATGTAAGGCAATCAAATTCCAAATTGGGGATTGAGCTACCATCCATTGAGAAGAATCTATTCCACATTGGATTGGAATTGAGAGACTTGTATGGTTGGGGCATTTTTCAAATTGAGCCAAGTTTGGTTCTTTAGAAGTTTTGTAGACTCTGTAAGCTTATGATAGGTCATAGGATTGGAATTCTTAGAGAATTCTTGCAGAGTCTTGTCATAAGATTGTCATTGGAGTGTAATGCCATTAAGTTTGATTATGTAATATTTCCTCATATTAATAGAAGAAACTTTCGTTGTTTCTTGTTAAAGTTGTGCTTGATATTTTACTTTGGTTGAATCTAGCTCTAGATTTGTGAGTTGTGTGGTCTAAGGCATCCCTTCATTGATACCCCTAATTGCGATTGCATCAATATGGTATCGAAGAAAGGATTTCTAGGTCTTGTTGAGAGAATTGGTGTATGTAGCAAACATCAATCTGGTATGTAAGATTTTAAGTCATGTTGCAGAGTCCAACATGTTTGTGTGTGATAACGTCAATCTAGTGAATGATCTTTAGATTCACGGCTTTTCATTTGTGTGACTAGTAGAAATTAGTTGCAAGTATCTTCTAACATTTTGGTTGTTGGATAGAAAATGTAGATCACAGAGTCTTGTTGAGTGAGTGATTTGAAGGAAAATAGTTATGACACATAATAACCGCTAAAGCAAATAGAGTGCAGACTTGTAGCCTTAGTTAGGATGATGCGAGGAGTATAAGCCCATTTGGAGACTCGGAAACCACACAACATATGGGAATAGTGGTGGATGATGATA